>OX336367.1:25647189-26032189 GCA_946902895.1 Fragum fragum
GTTATGTATGCAAGTTTCTTACAAAATTATTCAAATGCAGACTGTCACAAAATCTATGGTAAATGAGGATTTCAATCATTTTGTTTCGAATTCAAGTGTGACTTGGTTTTTTGAGAGCGACATTTCATTGGTTGCTCTCGTGCCTTGGATATCCAAACGCATTGGGGCATTGGGTCTTTTAAAATGCGCTGAAACCTAAAAACAATCTCTTGGACGTTTCACGATTCCGACCAAGGTGTAATGAAAATCTATTACATATTTAAATTCAAAAGATAATTATCTTTATGTCGATCTTAGGCAATCTTACCTGCGATAAAATCAGGTAAGGCTATTGAACTTAGGTCTACAAGATAAACTGAGCGAGTCAAAGTAATTGCATATGTAATAACTAAACTCACATTGTAAAAAAATAGCCACCTTGAATCTAACATCGCCGCTGATGGTCATAACAGTAAGACATGTTTCAGTTTCGATCTCGACGGTTTGTTTATGGGAAATATGCTATAAGGGGTGAGCAAAAAGGTTATCGAGATTCGTTTACAAAAATATGTTTTGCTAAATCAACAAGAAATTCACAGACGTTGTAGGACTATTAAATTTAAAAGCCGATTGATCACAATATATATAGCTAATATCATTTTGCACCATTTAGACGTCTAAAGTGTTCCTCTTGATTCTCAATTCATTTTTCCTTAACCCATTTCCATACAATCCCGGTTTTTTACGCACCTTAAGAAAAGACATCAGAAAAACAATTTAAAAATGAAGAAATTGCTTCTCTCTCTCTCTCTCTCTCTCTCTCTCTCTCTCTCTCTCTCTCTCTCTCTCTCTCTCTCTCTCTCTCTCCTCTCTCTCTCTCTCTCTCTCTTTCTTTCTTTCTCTCTCTCTCTCTCTCTCTCTCTATCTCTATCTATCTATCAATCTCTCTCTCTCTCTCTCTCTCTCTCTCTTTCTCTCTCTTTAAGACTGGTCAAAAATGAAAGAAATTTAAAGTTTATGAAAATTTTAGTTTTTTCAACATTCTGGTAGAAAACATTGTGTAAAATGAAGAAATTGATCGTCACAAGCAATTTCTTCGTTTTACAAAATGTTTTCTCAAATGTGTTTCTTGGGGGCGTCTAAAAGCGTCATTGTGTGGGAATAGGTAAACTGCATTTATTTCCCACTTTTTCGGTAACAACCTATACCTTTCAACAGACTATTTCAAAAAGTAACTCACATTTTTATGACAAAACGCGCTTCTACCTCTGTTTCCTTTCCTTTATGGTCTTGGAAACATTCCGACCCGAAGTTGTCTTTCGGAGCAGAACAAAAATGCACATAATATACAATGACGGCGTTCTTTACCGAATGATTTGAAATATGCAATTTTGAGATATGATCGTTTTCAACAGCATGTCAACAGTTACGTCAAGACGTTTTCAGGTTAGGGAACCATGCAATTTTTATCATTAAAATGAATACATATGAATTTATATACACAAGTAGTATTTTACTAGGAAATCAGTGATAAGATACACAGTGGCTATCTGAAAACAATCGAACGCCAAATACAGAAGTTATAAAGAAACTTCTCGTGCTGTACTTGTGGCGAGTCCCTCGTAGATTTAAGAAGTGAAGAGAACAATCTTTGCTTTCACTCAGGAATGACCCTAAAAACTTAATTATACTGTATGATATGAACACATGAATACCCTAAGCGGGATCATACGTTGATATAGCGGAACAAAGATTGGAGTTCATAACACCAAATGGACGTTGAGTTCATTTTTTGAACCTGATTACAGCATAAACTCAGAGATAAGTTGTATTATTCGACGTTTAGCATTTGTTTTGAATTAGGCTACGATTACATATGCCAGCAAAATGGAAAATCTGGTTTTAAATATAAAATCATGAATAGCCCAAGAAAGTCATTGATCAATGGACCAAAGATCAATGAACAGGATGTAGCAATATCCGGTCTCCGGAAAATTAACAAATATTCTATAAATGGAAGTTTGCCAACGTTAAAGCAGTCAAACCAGTACCAGAGGAAAAACACTTAAGACCAGTCTAAATTCAAAGATGTTGCAGACGACAATTTTAAGTTCATGAAATTTCAAAATCTTTGCTTTTTCGGTAGAAAATACTGTGATAAAGTTGAAATTGCTTGTCACAAAAAATTTCTTCATTTTCAACAATGCATTTCAAAACATTTTCTTGGATGAGTCAAAAAGGAATGGTTAATCTCTTGATTAGTAAGAGTAGGTACGAGATAAAAAAGATGAAATCATAAACAGTTATCAATTTATTACATTTCTGTAGTTAAGGTTACCAACTAACGATTTGACCGTTGTTTTATGTTCCTAGCCATTTATTTTACAAACTAACGTCGGTGTGGACATCTCAGTCGAAATATCATGTCACAGGTTAGCTGGCCTGGTCAGAGATCCACTAATTTAAAAAAATACTTTCCCGATACAAGCACTTCCATGAAATAATGCTTTTTTAATTTCAAGAGAATTTCAGGAGAAATAACGAATTTAACTCATTAGATATACATGTACTATGAATGTTTACGAGCTGTATACGTGTACTGTGTCCTGAAACAACTGTAACGCTCATGACGACTCATTATCGGCTTCCCATGGATAGTCTCGCCGTTTACACTCCATCCCTACCCCATTGAATGGAGTGACATCATGTTATCAAAGTACGGTGGATAACCGTTGATGTAGACGACTATGACGTTAATGTCGCTATGAGACGCTAATGAAGACGGTGAAAATAAGGACGATTATGACGTAAAGACGCTTGTGACGTTCATGACGACAGTGTGACGTTAATGAAGACTGAGATTCAAATGATGACTGATGTTAATGAATACTGCGTAATGTTAATAAGGACTGTGTAACGCTTAAGAACTTCCAGCCTGAGGTCAGTTTGTTTGACCAGTTATACGCCAATTAGAAAATAAGTATGAATTATTATTCTGTGCAATGATTTGGTTTTTAATAAAGAACGCGAAAGTGTAACATACGTAACAGACAATGGAATCAAAGATTGAAGACAGAATTGCAGACGACAATTCAATGAGATATATGAAGTTGAAAATTAAATGCTAAATACGACAGAAACTGTTGATATAGCAATTTCTACGTTTTGGGTTTAATTCCAAAATGTTTTAGTGGCTTCTCTATATGAGTGTGTAAAAAAAAGAGCTACTATATTGTAATAGTCTATAAGACTTTCTCGAGAAAACAAAGTACAAAAGGTCCTCACAAGGAATAAGGTCCACACCTGACTCGTCTATGGGCGGTTAATGTTAAAAACAAAGAAATAAATGATCTGCTACATGATTAAAGAGCTATTAATCGTTCAACACGGCACCGTGACGTAGGTCGCAAACACGGGCTGATATTATATTACTGAATTTAAGTAATAAGATTTGAAGTTAATTTAATTGACGGATCGCGATTGTGTCAAAAGAATCAACCTATCAATCAAAACAGCCAATTAAACTTTGAACTCTGACATTAACCGACATTAATGTGGAGCAATATTGTTGATTTGATGAGTTTAACGTCGTAACTACTGCTTATTCAAGCTGTATTAAGACGTTTAGGTCTTCAACCAACAACTTTACTTTTTTGTTACATGGTACTCGCCCATCAACATCGCAAAATAACTCCTTTAAATATCGAAGTGGAACTACCTGTCGGAAGTGACAAATAAGATAATGCCCAAAAGTTATGCACATATTCATGGATTGAGAACAAAAGACGACGACGAAACTACAATTTGACGAAGACAACGGGCTCCAAAGATGAACTTTGATTTGGCTTAATATAGATATAAGCCAGAAATACAAATGTCTGAAATTATGATATTTGGAATTTAAAACAATATTATTTGATGAGAGGAAATACCAATTTACAAAAGGCAATGTATTGCTTAGATAGGTAATTCTTAAATTCACCAAATAGCTTCTTTCTATGAAAGGATAAATCAACCAATTAAATAATTCATTTAGACCGGAAATGGACTTTGAACTACGACCTCTGCCGACGTTTATGTCAAATATTTTTGTTGGTTTGACAAATTTAAAGTCGCAACAAGAGCTTGAATAAGCTGTAGTTACAACGTTTAGATCATTCCCCCTTTTTTTACTGTTTTGTTACATATTACTTGCCGAAATTTTTGCAAAATAACGCCGTTTCATAGTGAAGTAGAACTTCCTGTCGGAGTCAGCTGAGTCAGAGGGCGGGGCCAGGGATCAATTAATTGAACTTGATTGCAGTTGCCAGTTTAACAATCGCGGCTGTCAATCAAGGGATCAACCGATTAATCAAATCATTTATTCAGCCCGGACCAGAGCTTTTCAACTCCGACATTGACTGCAATTTTGTTAGTCGTTTTTTTGGTTTGGCGACTTAAACGTCGTAACTACAGCTTATTTAAGCTGTAGTTACAACGTTGAGGTCCCAAACCAACTATATTACTTTATTGTTACATGCCACTGACTATACATTTTGCAAAATAGCACCTATTTGAATCTAAGGGGGACTTCACGTCGGAGCTAATGGGCCGGGATTACGAAGCAGGTGGGCAGGGCCAGCGATTGGCCAATTACTAAGTTCTCATTGTACTGCCAAGAAAAGTTTGTTGCCTGATTCTAACGTGTTTATACTCAAGAATATGTTGTCACGATTAATACAAAGTCACGCAGAAACGAAAGCCCAACCCCTTGTCATATTGAATAAAAATCTTTTTAGAATTGCTTTAAAATCAAAGGGCTGAGAGCACTTGGATGTCTTATAGTGGGTCAATATTTCGTTTGAAAATAAATCTCATAAACAACTTTGGCTTGAAGGAATAAAAAGCAGTGTAGACTAAGATTAGACTGTTATATGTGCAGGTCGATTCTTGTCTTTATCTCAGCATGAATATTCCGAGCTCAGCAAGGCAAGGGTAAGCATGAGCCTTTATAATAGATTCAGTACTTTTGCGATTTGAAAATTTAAAGTAGAGTGCTGAAGAAAATAAATTTTGAAATATGAATTATTGAGGTATTTGGCAACCCCAAAACCAACTTGAATTAAGAATGGTGATTATGTTTTAAATCCGACTTTAAGCACGTTGGTCACAAACAAATGGACCAATGCCCAAATATGGTGCAAAAACGTGATGAAATACGCTACTTGCGGTTTCATTTAACAAAAAAAAGCTTCACTAATTTGAATGGCTACTTCAGAACTGTATTTCTGCTTCATTTCGTTGTTTCATTAATTGCCTTTGCATACATATTTCTATTTCTTTAACACTTTCATGGTTTTTGGGGTTGGTTTTGTTGTTGTTGTTGGTGGTGGTCGTGGTGGTGGTTTTGTTTTTGTTTTAAATTTCAGTCTAGTCCAATTTAAAAGAAGAGGTTGCAGACGACAATTAAAAGAGAGTGTAATTTGAAAAGTAATCAACCTATAGGTAGAAAATGTTGTGAGAAAACAGGATATTGCCTGTTACAAGAGATTTCCTCTGTGTCCACGATTATTCTTATTCATAAAATCACTGGGACGTAAAAACAAAGGGTTGTGCTGGAAATAGTTAAAACAGCACCTAATTGACTAGAGTTCGTCATTTAAGATAAACAGAGAACAGATAGTCTTGAATCACGTTATAATAAGAAAGTTTGAACACATGTTTGTTTGATTTTGTTTAATTGTTTGTTTGATTTTGTTCAATTGTTTGTTTGTTTCAGAGTTCGTCTCAAATGAATTAGTATTGTAGAAATGCGGACGGCAACTGGTTCTACCTATTACCCTTTAACACACTGCAAAATTTTAGACTGGTCCAAATTAAAATGAGTTAAAGACGACAATTTCAAATTGAAAGAATTTTGAATATCGTGGTCTTTTTGGTAGAAAACAAGGTTGAAAAATAGGAAATTGCTTTTCACAAGCAATTTCTTCATTTTCAACCTTATTTTCCTTAAGTTTTTTTTTCTTGGGGGGGCGTAAAAAAGCAGATTTGCGAGGGAATTGTGTGGGAATTGGTTAAGTTATTTATGTTTGTTAAATTTAGAAATTTTTTAGTGAAGGGAGACACAATGTAAAGATTTAACAGGGGTTAATCTTTCGGGATTAGACATCAAAGTCATTTTAAAAGTTTACGTTGCTTTCCATGACCTCATTTTTTAGATTTTATTTCTAGCGTCATAGTAACCTAGGCGTTCCGTGAGTGGTCCATTCTTCAGGTAATATGTTTTAACGTGGAAAATATTCATTTAACAAAACATTTCAGAGTAAACGTACGTGAAAAGTTTCGTTTATATTATGTTTCTTTAACGAGGAAACTGAAGAAACTGCTTGTTACAGGCGGTTTCTTTTTATCCATGATGTTTTCAACCCCAAAAGACAAACAAATTTAAAATTCCATGAACTTGAAGTTGTCGTATTATTCCAATTTGGACCAGACCATAATATTGCTGCCTATCCAGTTTATCAGAAAGAAATATTTAAGGATTCATACTTTGATTTTAGATAAGTGCCATTTTGAATGGTATAGCTATTTTGGTCTAAAATGTTTCAATTATCTTCTTAAAAATCTTCTTTTATAAGGAATCAAAATATCTTGATCTTGTACAGTGGAATCCTTAACATATATCGTCTATTTCACAAAATATCTTTATTTAGATGAAGATATTATTTTTTGTTTTCATGGAGGTATGAACCGAAAAAACTAATCACACTGTATGAATACGCGAAGCGGATTCATACATTGTGTGATTAGGTTTTTCTGTTCATACCTCCATGAAAAAAAATTATTATCTTCATTTCTTATAATTCAATAGCATTGAGTAAAAAAAAACGAAATTGAGTAAAAAAAATTTGTTCATGGAGTTATGAATTAATTTTTTCGACCAATCAGAATACTCGTTTTTGATAGACGAAACTGAAAAAATTTATTATTACCAAATAAATTGCCCATTACCAAACGACAAATACAAGCAATTTCTTCATTTTCCACAAAGTTTTCCAAAGCCTTTTTCTCGATGGGCGTAAAAAGGAGGACTTGTTTGAGAAACGGTTAAATCGTTTAAACGCATTTCCGTATCAGTTTCGCCCTTCAAAAGATATGCTTTAATAAATGTTGCGTAAATAAAGAAATTATTTGAAAAAAAATGCGTTTTCTTCTTTTACTAGTGTTTCATCCTAGCTGAAATGTGTAAAAAGAACTCAGTAACATCAAAATGGTCGTTTGCAACTACTTTCAATTGGGGCCAATATGAAATTGTATCGTCTGGTATTAAGATGTGTGTGTTTGTTAGTTTATGTAACTAAATACTTCAATTATATGGTCAATAGCTGAATCTGTATAACATTTCAACTAACTTGACCTTTACCAAAACAAAGAAGTTTTAATATAATAAAAAAGCTAGCACCTGTAATAAACATGCGGTTGCTTTTTATATCTATTCTTATATCCGAGATAAACTTTGAGGCCGCTAGTGAATTTTAGGCAAAGTATGGCACATTTGAAAGAAATACACATGTCGCCCTTGTGCGAGCAAAATGTCGTAACTAAAGCTTTAATAAAGGCTGTAGTAACGACATTTTGCTCGCGCATTGACGATGTGTGACTTCTGCCAGACATCTCAATGTCGGGTAAAATCTTGAATTTTGGAATAACTGATATTTCTTTTTACTTGGTTTCTTCTAAGAGTGTTTTTGACTTCATTGTTATTTAAGAACCTTTTCTTCCGTTTTAAAGAGTTTAAAGGAGGGGGGTATCGAGGGGGATGTTTGTTTGTTTGTTTGTTTGTTTGTTTGTTTGTTGTTTTTTCAAGTCACAGATTTTAGTTATTTTCACCCCTTCTTATATTGTTTGAATACAGTATTACTCCATAAAGTTGATTTTCAAAAATCAGAGATCGTTCATCATAAAATATGATATTTCTTTAACTGACTATCTATTAATAATATCGTACTGCGACGATCTTTGGGATTGTGGGTGTGTCAAATGGTATTCCTCGCGCGTTAACCATTGTCATGCTGAACCCGGAATTTTCCGGTTTTGGCAGGAGGTATAGACTAAGATCAGACTGTACTTATGAGAAGGCTGATCTTAGGCCACACCTTCTGCTTGTAATTTTCCTGTCAGAGTTGTTTATGAAGTTGATTTCTTAAAGAAATATTGATTTTTGAACAACAAGTTCTATCAGTGCTTTCAGCCCTTTGGTTTGGGAGCATTTCAGAAAGGTAATTTATACAGCATGACAAGGGTTAAATTTAAAAGAATTTGATAACGCGCTCACGCCTCACACTCACACTCAACGTTATCGTTACGTCACTAGATGTATTCGATAGCCAATTTTTCGAGTCTTTAAAAGTGAGTTCAAAACTGTCGTGAGAGCTTATATAAATATAGGCACTTCCCACAGATATGCGATAACTCCTTGATGTGACAAAATTCATTGAGGTTTAGTATATAACGATAGTTTGAGATCTTTGGGTGCATTTGTAAAAAATAATCTTTTCTAGGTTTTAGACACCCCCTTTCATATGTACTCTTATATTCAAATAGGGCTTACCGATGTCTAAAAGATTTTGAAACGTCATTTTTTTGGCTTAATGGGTTTTTCTATCACTCAATTATAGTTTACTGCAAATTTTATTTTAACCCTTTCCCACACGGTGATGCTTTTTGACGCCCCTCAAGGAAAACAATTAGGAAAGCATTGTGTAAATTAAGAAATTGCTTGTAAAAAGCAATTTCTTCATCTTCTGCAATGTTTTCGATACAGAAAGGTGAAAAAAATATAAGATTACATCAGCTTTAAATTGTCATCTACAAATTCTTTCAATTTTGACCAGTCTAAAAGAAATTCCGTCTGGTAATGGTTTAATGATAAAATGAGTCCGACCTTTCTTGAGTTGGGACATGTTTGATGATAATATTAGGTTCGTCCACACATTGACTTAATAAATTTATCAGAAAGGAAGTTGTAAGATAAGATACAAATGTCAAAAATAGCCCGCGTTAAAGACTGCTTTATCAGTTGCTCAAAGTCACCTGTTGTAAAACATTTTGAATAATTAAACACATTCAGATTTTAACCCATTCCCACACAATCTCGCTTTTTGACGCCTTTCAAGAGAAAAAAGGTACGGAAAACATTGTGGAAAATGAAGAGATCTTTAAATTTTACCAATTAAAATTGTCGTCTACAACTTCTTTGAATTTGGACCAGTCTAAATTTTAAGGCTAATAGGTTAAGTATTTATCCTGTCAGATAAACACAAATAGGTAAACAGTGGTCTGACAAGTCTGCATTTTTGTACTATTGTCCCAAAAAATCACAAATGTCCCGTTTTTAAGATCCAGTGAAAATATATATTTTCTCGAAAAGTAGCATGCCGGTTGCAAATTGGAAGTGATGTAAAAGTATGCATTAATGACGTCATTTTCACGATAACAAAAAAGGCTTTACCTTAAGGCATCAGCTCATTTCCATAGTTATTAAAATAGTGGAATAGCACCTATGTTATATATATATTTATATATATACATATTTATTCTACGCGTTTATTCTACGTCATATTATAAATGTTGTGCTTCCCAAGGAGCCAACACCCTATCGATATTATTGACAATAACACTGAGCCAAAGTATTTGTCAATTTCAGTACCATCCACATACTGTCAATATCTTTGTCAAGATACTATATTCATTATATTGATAGTTTGGCGGTATCTAAAGCTCGCCAATTCTAAGCTCTTGCTAAATGGGTCCGATACTTGGCCTACGGTACTGGCTCCTGCACTCATATTATCTCGTAATTGGGAGACCAAAACCTCGTAACTACAGCTTGAATAATCCAGAGTTACGAGGTTTGGGTTGCACATTGACGATATGTAATGCATGATGTAATTTAAGAAGATAATAAAACCTGCTTAACCTTTTCAGGCTCTTCAAGATTCTCAATGTCTGTATCTACCTGTATTCACCTTCCACATTGACTTTTGGAGATGATATAGTTTGTCGGTGCGCGAGCAAAATGTCCTAACTACAGCTTTGATAAAGCTGTAGTTACGACATTTTTCTCGCTTACCGACGAGATGCTCTTCTTTGATATGAAAGGCAAAATATCAAAATAGATAACTTCAACTTACTTTACGGGACTTTTTAAAGGTTCCTGTTTTTTAGGTTCGGGTGGTGGTGGAGGCGGGGCTTGTTCCTCCGGCTCCTCCTCCGACTCGGATGTAGATTGTTCTTCTAGAGAAACAAGTCGCACATTACAAGAGCTGCTTGGTGGAAGCAGTTTAGTCCGTTCCCGTGACTTTCTGCCGTCTAAAATCTCTCTTTCATCAAATGGGTCGCACGTGCTCGCGCGACTTTCATTTTTAGCCAGTTCTGAGAAGGTTTCATCGGGATAATCAATAACAGAATCCGTAAAAATCCTTTCACGATGAAATTCCTTTTCCGTACTTTGGTCAACCGGAACTAACAGAACATCGGTGCTACAAGAAGTAGTTCTACCACTGGCGGTTCCCGGATGAAAAACGTCATTGAGGTTCAAGACCCTAAAATGTTGATTCTTTTCGAGAATGGTTTCGTGAAGGCTGAGTCTTGATGCGGACCGATCGTGGGTATATTGACCGTCACATTCAGATTTTGGGCGGATTCGGATGGAGTTCAAGACTTTCTGTCGTCTATTATATAAGATGCTTCCATCTGGCGTTGGTCCGTTAGTTCTAGATTCTTGATCGGTCTCGGGTGTTCGACGAGATTTTGCCCACTTTGTTGTATTTAGGCAGTTATTATTGTATGTAGTTGTGAGCACAGACTTTTTGTTTTTCAGTGGAGAAGACTGTGTGTTCTTCTTAGCTGTTACGACAGCGAAGTCAAACATCTGTTTACTATAGTCCCTCATGTTACCGCTGTAAACCCTAGTAGATGCATTATTTTTGTCACGCATTTGTTTATCACTTCTTCGTCCTTTAGCCGAATTGAGGACATCTTCACGGCTGTGAGGCATTGGATAGTTGTCTAGGTTTCGGTTCTGAAATGGAGGAGCAGATTTTAAAGTTAGTTTTGTTGTTCGACGTTGTGGGTTTTTAACGGAGGTCACTCTGTCCCGAAGTTTCATTGTGGTCACTAAATAGTCCGAGCCTGGTGGTGTACGATAACTCTTCTCTAACAACGATAAGAAGTTTAGGCCCGAATTCGATCTAGAACGACTTGAAACACTATCCATGCTTAGTTTAATTGAACTTCCCCTTTTTAAAATCCAGTGATTGAAATTTAAGGCACCTTTATCGCGGAATATCTACATTTTTTATTCGTTAACTCTCAATACAAACAAGAGTACTTAAGTTCCCGTCATTTAACACTAAACCTCTTTAAGTGTATTGAGTATACCACACTAAAATCCATATTAACATGTCGATAGCGGGCTAATGCTCCTTTATTAAATTCACAAAGGGGTTTTGATTCCCCGATCGCGGTCGGTTATCGGTCAAACAAAACCTTCTTTGAGAATTGAAGAGGCCGCTAAAATGTTCCTGTCGCGCTTCAAAAGAATTTCCAATATTATTAAACTTTGTCTGAAATAAACAATGTACGCGTGTCTCGTCAGTTAGAAAGGGTACCAGTTGTAATGTACTCCGAACATTCGGAAACCTTAAGTACCAAGAAGGATTGTTTGCGTCAGACAGTGTTATATTCGTATCAGACGACAAAAAATTAGACTCTTCAAAAGTAAAAAGAAGTTACAGACGATAATCCAATGTGTGGTAAAATATAATCCATTCCAACACAACTCCTCCTTTTACGCCCCTCAAGAAAAAAAGCCTTTGAAAACCTTGCGGAAAATGAAGAAATTGTTTGTATCAAGCAATTTCTTCATTATCCAAAATGTAAAATATATATAAAAAAAGACGAAAAATTAAAATCCCAGCAACTTCGAGTTGTCGTCTGCAGCTTCTTTAAATTTGGATTGTTCTAAATTTTGTTGTGTTGAAATGGGTTAAGTAATGGAGTGCAAAATAGGGTATAAAAACATTAGAATAAACTGGAAATGGGGTTTTAAAAAAATCGTTAATAGTGATTTGGTGGGTTGCAGCTTCTTTAATATGATTCTACCCTTGTCATGCTGAAACGGGAAAATTCCTTTTTTGCAGAAGATATAGACAAAGACCAGCCTGCGCATATGTGCAGTTTGATCTTAGTCATCACCTCCTGTTTGTCCCTTTCAAATCAGAGATGTTTTATGAGATTATTGTTTTATTATTATGGGAAATATTGACTCACAACAACTACTTCCAGTGCTTTCAGTTATTTGATTTTAATGAAAATCTGATAAGCATTTCAATCACCATTTAGGATTATTAAAACTAGATGAATTTAATAAAGATTGTGTTTCGTGTATATTTCTGGCCAATGTCTCGTGCCTTAACTCATTTCCACACAATCCCGCTTTTTACGACTGAACAATTTTTACGTGGGTTAACATAGAGGTAATAGCCATATTTAGCAATATTCTTAATCTAATGTTACAGACGTGTGTGGAGTTCGAGGACTTGAAAGCGTAGGAATGCTTGGAAATGCGTGATTATTTAACAAGTATTAAAAAATATATGCTCTTGGTTTATTTTGTCATGTCCTGGTTTAATTGAGAGCCTATAGCGCAGTTGGTAGCGCGTCGGACTGTCAATCTAGAGGTCCCGGGTTCGATTCCCGACGGCGGCACTCATCCTATCCGACTATTTGTCTCTCACCAATGGGTTGATAATCGTAGACCTATGTGGGATAGCAGCTGGAGGCTAGGAAAGGATGTAATGGTAGTACTGGTAAGAGAAATACTAGGATTCCATTGTTAGGTGCTCCAGCCGCCGCGATATAACTGAAAGATCGTTGAAAGCGGCGTAAAACCCCATTCAAACAAACAAACAAATTAATTGAGAGCCATTATTCTCAGATTTCCATTGTCTACCTACCCTATAAATATATCTGATATTGTGAGATGTTACAATATTGGTATTTAATTCGATTAACCCATTCCCACACAATCCCTCCTTCTTAAGCCCCCCAAGAAAAGAATTCTGAAAAGTAATGTGGAAAATGAAGAAAGTGCTTGTTACAAGCACTTTCTGCATTTTCCACATTGTTTTCTACTCAGAACGTCACAGATTTTAAAAATTTCAACACTTTGAAATTGTCGACTGCAATTTCTCTCAACTTGGACCGGTCTATCTTTTCACTGAATGGGATTGGGTTAATGTGCGAGTTTCATCGGCCAGCCTCTTTCTACTGACCAATGGTCTGTCTAGTTCTGATTTTATGCGTAGTTTATTGGGTGACAACCAAACAAGATTTAATCCTTTACCAATACACAAGCAATTTCTTCATTTCCACTTTGTTTTCGAAAGCTTTTTCATAGGGTGCGTAAAAAGGAAGGAGTGTGTGGGAATGGGTTAACACATTAACAGACTGCAAATCTTTAGACTTGTCAAAATTTAAAAGAGTTGCAGATGACAGTTTAAAGTTTATGAAAATTTAGATTTTTCGAACGTTACGGAAATGAAAAGATTGTGAAAAAAGAAGAAATTGCTTGTCGCAAGCATTTTTTTCATTTTTCAGAATGTTTTCTCAGTTGGTTCTCTTGGGAGGCGTCGAAAAGCCTCTTTGTGTGGTGATGGGTTAAAACATGCCAGAACTTAAGGTGTTAAAGCTAAGCGTGAGTATACTTTGGTAGAAAGTATTAAATCATTCAATACTCATGTTTACAACGTAATACTCTTCAAAGCCGATAAAAACTATTGAAATATCAATTTGGGGCATTTTAAAACGGTCGGTGATACACAATCAATAAGACTTTACTTCCAAGTCCATATGTATGGTGACCTCGGTTTAATCTATTACGAGACGACAAATCTTTAGACTGACCCGAATCAGACAAAGTTTTAGATGACAATTTTAACCCATTCCCACACAATGATGATTTTGACACCCCCCCCCCCTAGAAAAGCAATTGGGAAAACATTATGTAAAATGAAGAAATTGCTTGTAACAAGCAATTTCTTCATTTTACACAATGTTTTCTATCCAAAACCTTGAAAAAAATCATGATTTTTAAATTGTCGTCTGCAACTCCTTTCAATTTGGACCAGTCTATTTTTTTCCATCTGGTAATGGGTTAAGTCAAGGAAAGTATTATTATTCTTTTATTACATTATTAGAAAACATTGTTGACAATGAAGGGGTCGTTTGTAACATGCAAATTCTTAATTTACCACAATGTTTCCATGTTTTATTGGGGATCCTTGGTTTTTAGCGGGAATGGGTTAACGTCTGCGCTGCAATAGGAGGAGGTCGTTGTGGGGTCGAACCTTGCACCTCTTACAATAATGACTAAGGCACCTTGCCATTAAATCCTCTCCCTGGTAGTAAACCAATAACAAACGATTGACTGATCTCTTGCCAGGTCAACTGAGCTCTGACAGGAAGTGCCACTTCGACATTACCCGCCATTACTTCGAAAAAAAGTGGTCAGTAGTGTGTAACGAAAAAAATCGTAAAAAAATGTCGTAACTACATCTTAAATAAGCAGTAGTCATGACGTTTAACTGCCATATCAATAAAACGCTTCACGTGTGTCAATCAATGTTGGAGCTGAAATTTCACTTCCGGTCTCGATGAATGATTTGATTGGTTGATTGATTCTTTGATTAACATTCGCGATCAGTCACTTGTGTCTGATCTTAAACCGTGGTCATTTAAGAATCAGTAAGGTAGTTCTTATTTTCATAGGGTATGAAAATGAAAACCTAACCAAACTGTATAAACCAACGAAGTGTTGTTAAACAGAAGTACAATTATAGCTTTATTTTCATACCTCCACGAATCAAAATATATTTCCTCGTCTCTTATAGTTTTTGTATAAAAAGTGATATACATGTAATATACACGTACAATGGAAAAAAGTATACAAAAATAGACATTTTTTCCAATTTTTTTTTTTTTTGAGAATTTTACTGAGCTAATTTATGGGCAGAATACAAAATAGTTCCTGTTTTCTGTAGCGATATGAAAAAGTCAGCAAATAAAAAAAAAACATTATTTTATTATTATTATTATTATAACTATTATTTGATGACATTACCTCAAAATGCACTGGCTGTCAAAGTAAAGGTCTTACAACAAGGAAACCACATGTAGAATATAGAAGACCTAGCACCCACCATTCAAAAGATATGTCAAATGGCAATTGTAGACAAACAACTCACGGAAACAAAACTGCGATCCATGCGGAAACATAAAGATTTACTAGATTTGCTTTTTTGTGTTGTTTTCATATAGTGGAGTATAAGAACCCTAAGGAGAACTTTGTAGTCGATCAAAGAATATGCTAATACATCAAAGCTCTTCTACAATATCTTAATCAATACTCAAGACTTTATTACCTAAGTCGTGTTTGGATTATGCATTTGAATGATAATAATAACTGGACGAAAGAACGACTTCTATCAATGCAATATTTGTTTAGACTCGTGAAATGTACTTAACTCTTTAACGCAGATATGTATTTGGATTGAACTGCGCCAAACACAAAATTGGTTGATTTTATCTCAGTTTTATCGAAATCGCGAACCACTTGGGGATATTTTTATCATCTATAGAGTGTGCAACGACATGCAGGCGCCTTTCAGATGCGGTGACAAAAAGGATAGATATCTAAAATAATTCGGTTGGTTCCGTGAAGTTGACTGAACAATATGCAATCGATATTCACCTTAAAGGAGTTCTATTGAACCAGCTCGAAATTCCAGTTCAGCGGGCAGCTCAACATATATGACACTGCTTGTTTAGCTAGTTCGATATTTTCATTTCTTTAACCCATTCCCAGACTACAAAGTTTTATTTGTTCAAACTTGATGCAAAAGACAGAAAAATACACCTCAAAAGGAGTCATTGACTATCCATGCCACACTCTTCCACATTGAATGAAAGTGCACGGGTATACACAAAACGGCCATAAAACGACACCCTGACAGAAAAGACTGACTAAGATTCCAGACAACATTAGTTTGTTGGTCTTTGAAGACAAAACAGACGTTTAACCGCAAAACCGACCAAAACGCCATAAATACAGCTTGTCGTTACGATTGTCAAATTGACAAATCACGATTGCTAATTAAGAAATCGATTGACAATTCAAATCAAATACTTTATTTAGACTAGAAATCGAACTTTGAACTCCGACATTTTTGTCAAGCATTTTTGTTGGTTTGGCGACGTCACAACTTCAGCCTATCTAAGCTATAGTTACGACGATTCGGTCGATTACCAACGGTTTGCATTTTGTTTCAAGTCCATGAGCACATATTTACTAAATTATGTCGTGTATTACATCACTTGATCTACCATATCGGAGGTCTGTGATAGTGGCAGGCGATCAATTACGAGATTTTTAAATATGTGTCGGAGATAAACGTAGTAGCTTCGAACTGAAGTAGTTATCTTATTTGTCAGTCGATTCACAGAGCGGAGTTTTCTTTTATCAAAACCATTTGCAACCTATTATGATGCTAGGTTTTCAATGTACCTCTATCCTAAGTTACCGTCTGCAATTGTTTTCATACTATAAAATATTACTTTAACAGTTGTTGTTGTTGTTGTTGTTGTTGCTTATTGTTGTTTGTTTTGCTTTTGTTTTTTACAACTCATTGTTGTTGCTGTTATTTTTTTAATTTACATCGAATTGTTATCCCTTCGAAATTGTTTGCAGATTCCCATTTCATAGGATATTTTCTAGCCGCCGTCATAGCGCAGTCGATAGCGCGTCAGACTCCTAATCTTCAATTATGGGATGTCATGGGTTCGATCCCCGGCGGCGGAAGATATTCTTTCCGACATTTGTCTCTCACCAATGGGTGGATAATCGTAAACCTAAGTGGGGTAGCAGCTCAAGGCTAGGAAAGGATATAGTGGTAGTAATGGTGTGAGAAATACAAGGAATCCATTGTTAGGTGCTCCAGCCGCCGCGATATGACTGAAATATTGTTAAAAGCGGCGTTAAACCCCATTCATTCAATCAATAATTATATATTTTCTAGCATGTACAGCATTTGGTTTAACCCATTACCAAACAATCCAGAATTTTTACGCGCCAAAATTATATAGGTTTAGAAAACAATTATACAAGCAATTTCTTCTTTTCTCACAATGTTTTCTTCCTCATATGGCACTTGTTTTTCTTAAACTTAAACCAACTTTGATTTGTCGTCTGCATCCTCTTTCAATTTTGACCAGTCTAAAATTCTCTTTTGTGAGAATGGGTTAAAGACGAAAAAAGATGATATGAAGGATAATGAAAAAAGAAATGTCATCTATGATTTCCTAGAGTTTGGACCAGCTTAGGATTTCATCAATTGGAAAATAAATAAGCAAGACGAAATGAAAAAAAAAAGAGTTATTACCTCGGTCTAACTGTGAAAAGAAAATCCCCAATTAAACCATAACGTTCTCACAAATTGTATGAAATCGTATCAAAGGCGATCTACTACCCTTTTCATGCCCTAGTCAAACAGCAAATACAAAAAGAATTTTTCAGAATTCAGATTTTTTTGCTATTTTCTTTTCATATCTTTATATAAGTCTATTTCAATAATGCTATAATCCTATTTCATACTTGACGCGAAATTGTCCCTTCACTTGACGAGACCGGGTCTTTGATTTCGTATAGTCTGTAATCCCAGACGAAAATTTTTAAACTTGTTCAAACTCAAAGAATTTGGAGAAGACATTTCAAAGTGAGTGAAAAACCGAGAATAAAAACACAGCATAGGAAGTATAATATTACGAGAAAAGGGAACAACTCTGTTATAAGAATATTCTCCTTTTCCATCGATATTTTCTCAATCATAATCATAAAGGGGCGTTGAAAGATGAATCATTTTGTTATAAGTGAGCTTTTTTAAATCGGTGTTAAATCTTGCTTTTTCGGAACATGGCGACGTAATAAAAATGGGTTATTGCCAGGCTCGTAGGAACAGGATGCGGGGGGGGGGGTCAACCCTCTCTCGACAAAAGTGAAAATCCAAACTTTCATCAACTAAAATTTTTCCTCTGCATTTTCTCTGCAACATCTTTGAAATTAGACCAGTCTAAAACTTTGTCATCTGGGAATGGATTGATATCGAAGTTGAACTTCCTGTCGGAGGTCAGTGGGCGTGACCAGAGGTCCGTCATATACTCAATTCCAAGGTAATTATCTGTAGATAGCATATTGATTCTTAACTAATGTCAGTTAACCCATTCCCAGACGGTAAATTTTTAGTCTGTTCCAAACTGAAAGGAGTTGCGGACGATAATTTAATGTTTATTGGATTTTATATTTTTTCTTAACTCTTTGTGAAGAAAACATGTGTAAAATGAAGAAATTGCTTGTTGCAAGCAATATCGTCATTTAACACCATGTTTTCCCAATTATTTCTCTAGATGGGCTTCAAAAAGTGTCATTGTGTTGGAATGGGTTAATAAGAGTCTGTGAGAGGTTGTTTACGTAGAAAGATTTATCTATCTGGGAAGAGTTTGATAAAGGAGATCACTTTACGATCCCTGTTTAAGTATTCTTTTTTAATTTATAACAATATCATTCTTTTTTATCAAGCATGAAATAGCGTCGTTTATCATCGATTTGTGATCGAAGTTTGATTTATGCCGCTTTCAAAAAATCTACATGCCTTTGAATTTCTTGAAAACGACAAGTTATGGCGACGGATTCATGGATAAGTCGAGGTCTGCAATCACAAACCAATCTTACTTGTGATTTTTAATCGGAAGTGCATAAGGATGGCTACAAATTGCCCAAAAGAAAGATTTCTCGTCCAATTAGAGTTCTTGTCACGATTTTTAATGAAGAAATATGTGAGTTAGACTGGTGGACGAGAAGGGATCCAAGCCGCGCCGCTTATCAAAGGTTTTTTCTACGGCATGGCATTCAGAGAGATTGATCAAACAGCCCTTTTGTCCAATCAATATTCCTGTATTTGAAGGCAACATAGAGAAAGATCAGCTTGAGCGTATAAAATTATGATCTTTGTCCATGATTCCTTGTTTACTTATCATTCAACTGGAAAAATGATTTTGTCGGGGGGGGGGGGTATTTGATTTTCGTTCGTTTTCGTTTGTCTGTTTGTTTTTATTATTTATCATCTTTGAATCTGGGGGAGGTTGATACATGCAGCAGGAGCACCACACAATCTTTGACAAAAGGCTGTTAGCCCAAGGTCTTTCGGTTTCCAAG
This sequence comes from Fragum fragum, assembly GCA_946902895.1. NCBI lineage: Eukaryota > Metazoa > Mollusca > Bivalvia > Cardiida > Cardiidae > Fragum > Fragum fragum. Next base: position 25,666,478 of record OX336367.1, read on the forward strand.
ATTCGGCTAACCCATTCCCACACAACAAAGTTTTAGATTGGTCCAAATTGAAAGACGCTGCAGACAACAAATCAAAGTTGGTGGGATTTTAAATTCTTTCGACTATTTGGATAGAAAACTTTGATGATAATGAAGAAATTACTAGATATAAGCAATTTCGACTTTTTCCGTAATGTCTTCCAAAGTTTCTTTTTTCTTCAGGGGCGTAAAAGGAGGGCTTGTGTTGGAATAACTTAAGGAAATGTATCGCATTTCAAAAGGTAGTTAACTGCAAAATTCATTCAAGCGTATGCATAATTTGCGTCAATAAGCAAAAGCTGCGTACAGAGTGACAGAAAACTACCTAGAGTTTGTGTCTTTAAATGCGATTACGACAGGAGTGCGCGTGCAAAGCAGGAGGTGTTTTAGGTTTGTTTGTTTTACCCATTCCCAAACGACAAAACTTTAGACTGGTCCAAATTGAAAGAAGTTGCCGTCGACAATTTTAAGTCGATGGAATTTTGAATATTTTCGTCTTTTTTTGAAGATAATCAAGCAATTCCTTCATTTTCCACAATGTTTTCCAAAGCATTTTTCTTAAGGGGCGTCAAAAAGCGTCATTGTGTGTAAATGGGTTAATGGACGATTTGTCATCCTGAACGCAGAGCTGATTTCAGACCACCATCCCATACTTGACCACAGGCACTTGGATTCAGTAAATGGTGATAGCTTAAAGCTTACAGAAGAATAGAAGACAATATTTACACGGTATTGCAGATGTCATGTTTTATGGGAATGGAATTTTTGTCAGTGTGAATGTTTTCCGTCAAAGGACATATTTGAGTAGACTCAATACGGAGCCATCGTCTTTGTAAAAACATCCGTTCCTGTTGGCAGCTGCACGACCTTGTACATTTTTCTCTTGTGACTTGTTGCAATTTGTTTTCCAGTGTTTTTCCAAGCTTTTTATTTCAGGGTCATGACTGACAGAGGCACTCCGTCGATTGAAGTAGTCATAAAGACCTCATTTAAAATATTCTTGAAGGATATACAATTTGACACGTTCATTTCAATATCTTAATAGTTGACACTCTTGTTATTAGGTCGGTAATTGAATGAACCAAGGCCTGCATTTCCTTTATATTTAGCGAAATTCGAAGAGAAAATTTCTTATTTTCGTGTTGCGTTACCGTGTACCTGGTTGGTTTTAAAAGCCGGAAACCGAGAAATGATGATTCGCTGGTCCCGCCCACCGAGCTCCGACAGGAGCTCCACTAGGATATCAAAATGCGTTATTTTACTAAATTAAGGACGATTATTAATATAAAAATGTAGAATAGTTGGTTGGCTACCTAAACGTCGTAACTACAGCTTGAATAAGCTGTAGTTACGACGTTTAGGTTGCCAAACCAACAACAATGCTTTACAAAAATGTCTGTCACTGTCGGGGTTCAAAGTTCACTTCTGGTCTAAATGGATGATTTGATTGGTCGACAGATCCTTTGATTGAAATCGCGATCGCTCAGTGACTTATCAAGCGGGAGCTGGCGGTTTCGTTGTTGTACGACTGCCAGATTTATTCTCCGCAAGAAATATTGTATAACGATAACAAATTGTAAGAATTTTGCAGACAGCAATTTCAAATTGATAATTTTTAGAATTAATCGTTGAAAAAGAAGAGATTACTTTTTCATTTCAAACAGAGTCTTTTTTCGTGTTTTATCCCCTGACCATCAATAACATTTACCAAGCGCGGATCCAGATTTTTTCTGTAAAGGGGGGGGGGGTAGGTTAACCCAAACAGGACTCGTTTCATGATATTCGTCAGTTGGTGAGCCAAATGGTGAGCTTATTGTTAGCTTATGGGAACGAAAGGAACAATAAAAAAAGACTTTGATATGAAATGGGTCTGTGTGGCTCTTTACTCTCGGGCTTTACCCTTTCCTGTTTGGCAAAATTTAAGACCCGTCCACATTCAAAGGTTTTGCAGACAAGAAATTAAAATGGATTTAATTTGAAAAATAATCATTCAGTTAGGTAGAAAATATTGTGGAAAAAGAAGCAATTTCTTCTTTTCCCAAAGTGTTTTCTCAAGTATAAAATCACAGAGACCTAAAAACCAGGGATTGTACAGGAAAGGGCTTATCAAAGGACTGATAGTCCCGAAAGACTCTTGAATCTTGCGACGGTGCCATAGTTTTTTATCTAGATGACAAAGAACTTAAAATATGATTAGAGGACAAAATCGTGGCTTTACCCAAATTCAGAGTATTTACAGAAGACAGTTCATAGTTGGTTACTCTTAAAAATGAAATACAACTAAAGAAAAATAGGGCAGAAAATATCGAGAAAGGGTGAAAATGCTTTTTGCTAGTAATTTGTCCTTTAGCCACAATATTGTAACGGGTCAGGGGACAGCGGGGTTCTCTCTCAAGCCTCTCTGTCTCTCTCTATATATATCTCTCTATCAAAAGTTGCCGACCTTCCTGCAACACGTCGCCGGTGGGTTGTTGCAGCCAAAAGAGAGCCCAGTCAGTGAAGGAATTGAAGGATGACTATAGACGATCTAAAAAAAAACAGTCTAATATAATTTCCATTCTGTAGTTACAATCAATTCTTCAAATAAATTCCTAAATCTGGTAGAGTATTAGTTCTCTATATCCATCGAGATCGGACTGAGCTCTTGATCCTTTTTTTTAATACTACCACAGTAGATTATTGGTCGCTACCAACGTCGTGACGCAAGAAATTGGCCATAAGGCCAGAAAAAAAGGTCGCGATAATGCAGAAATTTTGATAGACGAAAGTAAAATTAAAACCTAAAACATTAATTCGAGTTGGACTTACACGATTATGTTCCTAGCATAAGGGCTACCACAGCGTCCTTCTCTTTCTTAAGTGGCCATTTTACCGTTAACTGCTGAATTTTAGGAGTGTTTTTTCGTAACTACAGGTTTTTAAAAAAAGCTGTAGTTACGACATTTTGGTTGCCCACTGACAATGCGGTACTTTGGTTTCCACAATTTCCGAATATTATAATCATATTTTACAGAAGTTCGAAGGGTGTGTGTGTCTGGACCCCTGATCCAAATAAGAAACCCCCTCATCCCCCCCCCCCAAAAAAAAATAAATAAATAAAAAAAGATCTGGAAACGCGTCACGTAAGCCGGTAAAGCACGTTACCACATCTTTATAGCACACACTTCAAATTAGCGAATCACCGCAGTCAAACGAAAAAAAAACAAATTATTCATTTAGACCGGTGGAATATCGATCTTCTACATTCGTGTTGGTGAGCGACTTAATAATCGTAACTAAAACTATTCAAGCTGTAGTTAGGAATATTGGGGCACTGACGAACGATTTTGATAACTAATTCCGCTTTAAATCTCAATCAAATCTCCCAAGACTTGTTGGAATACAATGGGCGTGGCTAGCGATCTACGTCTAATGACCTCCGGCCAGGCAGTTCTAGTGAGTAATAATCTATAATAACGACGTTTAACCTTTTCCTGTTTTGTTTTTGTTTTGTTTTTTTTTTTTTTTTTTTTGTTTTTTTTTTTTCTAAATTTTAGACTGATTCAATTTGAGAGAAGTTGCGGACGACAATTAAGAGTGGGTTCAATTTGAAAAGGAACCAACTTACAGGTTAGAAAAAAATATGGGAAAAGAAGAAATTGCTTGTAACAAGCAATTTATTCTTTTTCAACAATGTTTTTTTCGAGTATAATATCATAGAGACGTTAAACAATGGATTGTACGGGAAAGGGTTAAGTTTGTCAACTAGCAAAAATGTTGTCACAAATGTCAAGGTTCAACATTCATTTCCTGTCGAAATCAATTATTTGACTGGTCAATCGATTTTTGACTGACAGTGACGATCTACGAAAAGTTTGCGAAGTTTTCATAGACAAATATATAAAAGTTCTGCAACTAATATCTGTGACCCAAAGTATAGAAAACATGCAAAGGGAGACAATTCTGTTCACCTTTATCTCGTTATCACACGGCATTATTTTAGACAGAAGTTTAAAGTTTGTGAAATTTTAGAATTTTTCACCTTTCTTGGAAGAAAACACTATTGAAAAATGAAGAAATTGCTTGTTACAAGCAATGTCTTCATTTTACACATTTTTTCCCTATTGGTTTTCTACATGGGTGTCAAAAAGTGTCAGTGTCATGGATTAAGTGAAATCATTACTTACTACAAATTGCGGATTTGAAAGGGGTCGCTGAGGACGAATTGTTTAGTGCAGAATATGGACGAAACAACATAGTTGTCAGTTGATCTACATTAACCATTAGGGGGGGGCGGTATCAGACTGGTCGAACATAGAAAGAAATTAAAAACTTCTTTTAAAAGTAAAAGCTATTTGAAAAAGATCGCACGCAATTTCTTCGTCGTTTCAAACAAAATTTCTTTCGCCTGTTACCATTCGACAGTAACACTGACTTGTCAAAATTAAAACAATCAATATATGACTTTTCCAGTTAATGTGTCCAATGATTTCAAATTACACGCAAATAGAAACAGCAGTGAGGAAACGAGAAATGCTGGTTAAACACAATACCTCCTTTCTCGCATTAAATTATCGGTTGTCGAGACAAATGGTTTTGTGATAAATGAACATTACGAGGACAAGGGATGTAACTCGCCGAATAGTCTTCAAACTATCTTACGACTTACCTACCCATAAATCTACCTCCGGCGGTTAAGATCTACGACATCTAATCATCTGATGATGTTTTCTTTAAAGCAAATTGATTCCATTGATATCTAAATGAAGTATTTGTCATTCGTGGTAATGATTTCTTAAGACAGCTTATTCTTAGTTCGAAACAGATGGTTTAAGTCTGCCCTAAGTCAATAAGGACGTTTTTATTTCCTCCTATCTGAAATACTTGAAATACCATCTCGGTCACGATATAATTAACTAATCGCGGCTGTAAATCAAATTAACCAGTCGACCAATGGAATAATTCGTTGAGGCTAGATATGAGGTTTGATCTTCGACATTTGTCGCCATATTTGATAACCTTTTTTGTTGGTTTTGCGACTTAAACGTCGTAACTACGGCTTATTCAAACTTTAGGTCGTCACCCAACCATTCTACTTATTTGTTACATGCTACTGGCCATACAATTTTTTTTCCCAAAATGTTTTCTAAAGCTTTAATATTGAGGGGCGTTCAAAGTGTCATCATGTGGGAACGGGTTAAATGGCTTTATCATTTCAAAACATAAGGCCAGAAGAGCTATAGTTACATCGTTTAATCAAAGCTGTAGTAACCAAGCAACGAAAATCATCCGCTGCTCAACATAAATGTTGGAGTTTAAAGTTCATTCTTGATTAAGCTGTATTTACGGTTTTTCGGATGCAAAACACGAAAAACACTAACGTACATATCGCAACGTTCATTTTCGGTCTAAACGAATTATTCAGTATGTCCGGGATTCCGAGAGACCGGTCTTTGCAGGCTGACCAGGGTCGACTAACTTTTAGATCTAGATAGATCTTTTAATCTAGACCTTACATCTTATTGACCTCTTGTCAAACGTTGTTTGTTTGTTTTTCGTTTTGTTGTTTTTTTGTTTTTTGGGTTTTTTTTCTCGGAGTTCTTGGGGCCGGAGACCAGACTTTTTCATACCATCAATGATATGTGCACATTTAACTCATCACCAGATGTCAACATTTTAGACTGGTCCAAATTCAGTGAAGTTAAAGTTGTCGAAAATCTTCGTCTTTTTAATAGAAAACATTCGGGATAAGAAAGAAATTGCTTGTATCAAGCATTCTTTCTATTCCGACAATGTTAATTTAAGCCTCTTTTCTTGTGAGGCGATATTGGTGATGTGTTGGGACGGGTTAAAATTTGTCGTCTCGGTTGGTTGAACAAGCAGTATTTACGACGTTTAAGTAGGCAAACAAATTTTCTTCACATAAATGACGACAAATGGCTGAGTCCAAAGGTCACCTCCGGCCAAAATGGCTGAATTGGTTAGACTATCGGTTTACAAGATTAAACCATTGTCATGCTGAACCCGCAATATTCCGGTTTTTGGCAGGAGGCGTAGACCAAGATCAGCCTTCACATAAGTGCAGTCTGATCTTAGTATACACCTCCTGCTTGTATTTTTCCTGCCAGAGTTGTTAATGAAGTTAATTTCTAAAAGAAATATTGATTTTTAAATAACAAGTTCTATGAGTGCTTTCAGTCCTTTGATATTACAGCAATTCAGTAAGGTAATTTATGCAGCATGACAAGGGGTAAAATATTTTAGAAACCTCCCTCAACAAGGCCTCTGTGAGCTTGCACTTTTGTGATAATGGATAAATGAGGGTGCGGGTTTAATGGGGACAAGGTTTGCTGCAATCAGAACTCCTCGCTCAATTCTGCGAATCCATTCTCGAATGTACAGCGTAGGACTATTTTAACCCTTTCCTGTTCAAACACGGGATTTTACGTTACTGTGATTTTATACTTGAGAAAACATTGTGGAAAAAGAAGAAAACAATTTCTTCTTTTCCCACAATATTTTCTACTACAATTGGGTGGTTTTATTTCAAATTGCATCCAATTTTCATTGTCGTCAGCAACCTCTTTCGATTTGGACTAGTCTAAATTTTCAAAAAACAGGAAAAGATTAAACTTCACGTGACAAGCTTAGAAAATTGCGCTATCCGTCATGCAAAGCAACTGTGGTAAAAAGCATCTCATAAAGGTTCTAAATGAGCGCTGTTTGCCTTCAAAGGAAACTTGATATCAGAGTAAAACAGGGCAAAACATAATACAACAAAAGGCGATTTTGAGACTTCCAAAGAATCCGGGTTTTTCGAGATTACTTACTAAGTTTTCCTACACTGTTTCAAGCTAACAAAATGCACATATTTGTAACATTATGCTCCGCCTGTTATACGCCTGTTTGACAGTTTACGGGAATGGCCGAATGTGATGCGATTGGGTCGGCTAGTGTTTTGTCAATCTTAGAGCAGCTAAGGTTAATCAGTAAAAGCACAGAACGCTCTCAAAGAACTTAATGATTTGCCCATTGTTGAGGTAAATGAATGTCGCATGCCGCAATGGCTTTTGTCAAATGGAGTGCGAACTCCCATAATTGAGAGTACAGCCAGCATTCGAATGAGCTCTGCTAATTTGAATTGAATTGGCGTTTGAAAAGTAAAATCTTGTTTTCTGGATATTGTTAAAATTTTGCGTAAAATAAAGTGAGGATCTGGATAAACCGAAACACTCAACCAGCCGGTGACAAATAACTTCAGGGTACACCAAGCGTAAAGTCTTTCATATGGGTTTTTGGGATATGTTGAATTGTCATAAGATGATTTGAGTTTCGGTTCGTCAGCCTGTTATTGGCGGTATAAACGTGACCCGGATTATCGTTGAACTGGCACATTTCGTATCTTTGTCTGAAATTGCATGACTGTAGATCAAGATGGGCTTGCGAATGATTCAAGGATTTGTGTTAGCAATGTGTATAGGTACGTTTGTGCGTTTTTGTAAAGAAATACTTGTTTGATTTACAAGCAATCCTCTTTTAAGCATGAAAGAAATTGCTGAAAAAGAAAAGATCGCCTGCAGCAGCCAGTTCTTGTTAGCATAGAATATACCTATATGAATTATTTGTGTATATTATAGATATTTTGATTATTTGTTATTATACACTTATAGATATTTTGTATAAATATATAGTTTACATGTATTTGTATGAATTATACAAGTATATCTTAGTTTGTATATATTATACATGTATAGATTATTTGTATAAATAATATGTGCGTATATTATATGTACAGAATAAACATGTATACATGTACATTAGTTTGTATAGATTATACACACATAGATTATTTCTATAGATAATACATGTATACGTTGTATTCAGATATATTAAAATATAGATCATTTTGAATAGATTATTTCTGCCAGTTGTCAGAACCAAACCACATCTAAAGGGTCAACCATTATCCGTCAGTACCTCCAGAAATTGATGATTTATAATGTGTGAACCGTCAACAGAAAAGGTCCTTCTAAGAAGCATGAAAAGTATCGACCCTGGTCAAACTGCGCCGACAACAAAGGCTGACGGACAAGAAAGACTGGCCAGGGTCGAAACTTGTCGCTCTTTGAACGAATATACAATGACCATTCTACCAAACAATGTCATTATTTTTGTAATGCGTCAAACGTATATTTTGCATTTAAAGCGGCTCCTGAACAGATTTTCATGAAAATTTGATATCGAAAAATCGGAGTTTATCGGAAGAGGTCGTTTGTCTTCGGATGATGTTGGTAACGACTGTATCGCTAGAGGAAGCAAATGACGTAATTGATTGGTCATTGAAACTACAAATAAGGCATGTTTCGGTGCAATCGACAAAAATTTAGCCGATGAATCCCGGTTCCATGCGGGTTGTACTTTGGTGACTTTTGTAACGCCAAATATTTCTGCTTAATTGTTAAGTTATATTCATTACAAAGTCTACATAATCATCTTTTTATAAAAGTCTGAAAGCATTGCAATTAAATTTGAAAAATGAAATCCAAAACTTTCTTGCATAATTTGTGCAAGAGCCGCTTTAAAGAATCAAAGGGACAAATATGACATAATGCTCTCACAGTCTATCGGAAGACGAAATTCAAACTTCTAACCCTCCGCTTAATTAATTGTTTTCTCGTAAATAGAAGGTATTTAAGAGAAGGTTTATAAGTGCTTTCGTCTTCTATCTGACACAGTTTGATTCTTTCTATTTACCCATTCCCACACAATGACGCTTTTTGACACACGGTGCACTTGATTTTTGGTAACGTAGGTCAAAGGTCAACAGTGCTCCTTGTGTGACAAAATGCTAGTATAAGTCTGCTTTAAAAATACTAGGTACTATTACGAAGAAACATTGGACCGTGGTATTTTCACAGCATTGTCGTCATGGATAAATGTAGACATCATGTGATATCTGGTATAGCAGCGATAGTCATAACGTAGGAAATATATGCATTGCGTAAACGCAGTACACAAAACTCAAAAAGTAGGACAAACAATTCAGCATATCATGTCTTGGAAATGATCAAAGTCGAAAGAAGTAAAAATTGATTCCCCTTTAGATTCGATTTTAAATAGATTTTTTACTTTAATTTCCTAACCTTTTATAGTAATCATGTGGTAGGACATTTTGGATAGCAATGCGGGCACTTGCAAAGGTTGTTTCTTATGTTAGTAACAAATCTCTTAAACGATCGCTGCTGTTACTAAATGTGTCCACTATATATCCACCATCAAATAGCATTTATCATCGAAGCTTAAGCGAGAATCGAGTGCCTATTTAGTTTAATCCGTTCTCACAATATCCAGCTGAAAAACGCTAACCCCCCCCCCCCACAAACCCCCAAGTTTTGGAAAACATTGCGAAAAATGATAATGTGACGAGCATTTTTCTTTGTCATTCTCCACAATATTTTTAAGCCATAAAGACGGATATTTTAAAAGAATTCGTTATCAAAATTGTCGTCTGCATTATATGTCAATTTTGACTAGTCAAAAGTTTGTTATGTAGAAATGGGTTAATTTACAAATCAAAAGCACCTCCCACTGACGTCAGACATGAGTTAGTGTATAAAATATATGACCCGATGACATCAGACGTGGCAGTCTGACTGAGGTTGTTTATAAAAATATATGACTCGTTGACATCAGACGTGACAGTCTGACTGAGGTTGTTTATAAAATATATGAACATTGGCTTCAGACGTAGAAGTCTGACTGATTTTGTTTATAAAATATATGACCCATTGACATCAGACGTGGCTGTCTGACTGAGGTTTTTTATAAAATAAACGAACAATGGCTTCAGACGTAGAAGTCTGGCTGAGGTAGTTTGTAAAGTATATGACCCATTGACATCAGACGTGGCTGTCTGACTGAGGTTGTTTATAAAATAAACGAACAATGGCTTTAGACGTGGCAGTCTGACTGAGGTAGTTTGTAAAGTATATGACCCATTGACATCAGACGTAGCTGTCTGACTGAGGTTGTTTATAAAATAAACGAACAATGGCTTCAGACGTGGCAGTCTGACTGAGGTAGTTTGTAAAGTATATGACCATTGACACCAGACGTGGCTGTCTGACTGAGGTTGTTTATAAAATAAACGAACAATGGCTTCAGACGTGGCAGTCTGACTGAGGTAGTTTGTAAAGTATATGACCCATTGACACCAGACGTGGCTGTCTGACTGAGGTTGTTTATAAAATAAACGAACAATGGCTTCAGACGTAGAAGTCTGGCTGAGGTAGTTTGTAAAATATATGACCCACTGGCGTCAGACGTAGCAGTTTGACTGAGGTTGTTTGTAAAATATATGAACATTGATGTCAGACGTAGAAGTATGACTGAGGTAGTTTGTAAAATATGAACCACTGATGTCAGACGTAGCAGTCAGACTGAGTTAGTTTGTTAAATATATGACCCACTGATTTCAGACGCAGCAGTCTGACAGACTTAGTTTGTAAAATATATGACCCACTGACATCAGATATGGCAGTCTGACCGAGTTAGTTTGTAAAATATATGACCCACTTAGGTCAGACATGGCGGTCTTACTGAGTTACTTTGTAAAATATGTGGTCCGCTAACCTCGGACATGGCAGTCTGACTGAGGTATGTGTTACAATTTTAGCCAAGGATAGAAAACGAAAAACAAAACGTTGAATGACGATCTAAAAGTCGAAACAACAGCTTGAATAAGTCGCCTATAAATGATTTACTTCTGTAGATAACTTCTATCTAAATGAATATTTTTGGTCTGAAAATCAGTTTGTTTTAAGTGAAATCGGTCAATTATGGATACAAGAAAAGGAGAAATGGTAATTTTTGCATTTTACCTGCGAATGCAGTGTTCTCAATTACAGTTTCTTTCACAACCGCCTCAGTAATTGTTCAAAACAGTCGTAATAGGAAACGACAAAACCTTGCCGTGACGAATCTATTTAACCATACACCGTCTACAACAAAAAATGCGGTAAGACGACACTCAAAATTATCTTATTGAATGTTTTTGTTTCACAAAAATGCAATGTAAATAGGCTTTATAGACAGGCGCAGTCTAGTTATAGAAAATTTAAACGTGAATAGCCGAAGTACATTTACCAAAAAATTATTCTGTGCTCAATTGCCCCGAGCCTCCATCCCTGGGTCTTTGGGAAAGAATTATTTGGAACAGAGATTAGATTCAGCTGTGGTCAATTGACAGCGGATTGCAGCCGTCAATCAAAGAATCAATCGACAAATAAAATCAATCATTTTGACAGGAAAAGAACTTTCAACTCCGATATTGCCCGACAATTTTTATACTATATGCGAAGCATCTTTGTTCCTTTGGCCACTTTAAGATCGTAACTACAGCTTTTTCAAGCTATAGGACAACATTTAGGTCGCCACCTGATTATTCTCTTATTTTCTATTTCATGTTATTAGCCATAAATTTGCTAAACAGTGTCGTTTGATATCTAAGTCGAGCTTACTGTTGGAGTTAGTGGGCGTGACCAACGATCTGTGAATTAGATTTGAATATCATGTAATTTAATTTTTAGTTTCGTCTATCAAAAACGGGAGTTCTGATTGGCTGAACAAGTTATTCATACCTCCCTGAACAAAATATTCTATTACGCAGCTATTTTGTTTGCTTCAACACAAAATAGTTGCATAAAAAAGGTTCAAAATCTGTAAAATATTTGCTCTTTTCGCTGATTTCGCGTATTCATACAGTGTGATTAGGTTTTTCGTTTCCTACCTCCATGAAAACAAAATTTATTCTATTCATCTCTTAAATATGTGTTGCCGGATAGGGTATTAGGTGGGTTTATCCTGCCTTGTCGTATAAGCTAGCTTTATAGTGCCGTAGAGCGCCGGCTTCTCGACAGAGAGATCTCTGGACCGAATCTAGATGAAGTCGAATATTAGCAGGTTACATTTGGCGGTCACCCGAAATAACCCCCATGGGGTAGAAGTTAGCCCATTCCCACACAACAAAATCTTAGACTGGTCCATATTGAAAGAAGTTGCAGACGACAGTCTTACGTTGTTGGATTCATCTTTTTGGATAAGAACCATTGTTGATAATGAGGAAATTATTTCTTCGTTTTCCAAAATGCTTTTTTTTCTTCTTCTTCTTCTTCAGGGGCGTAAAAGGGAGGGCTTGTTTAGGAATGGTTAAAAAATCGAGTCGATTATTCATTAGTAGGTTACCTATATACAGCATTATTTCATTTCGGACCAGCCTAAAAATAAATCGTATGGTATTTAGAGAATTTAGTATTTTTTGAAAATGTATTTTCGTAAATCGTTAGAAAAAGGACATAACAAATTAGATATAAACCCATCTTTTGCAGCGATTTTAGAAAATATATTGCAGATGCGTAAACTTTTACTAGTTTTTTTTTAAAGTCGACAAAGGTCCCAGTCTAGCATATTCACTGACTTTCTAACACCCCCCCCCCCCACACACACACACACATTTCTACCGGTATTCTAACGCAATGGACATTATCGGGGTCAATATGTTGAACTTATCATTATCATTACCAGTAAATCATTTCAGGCGCAGCGTTCGCGACAGAATGTTCGCAGCAGAATCGAACCGACAACCTCGCAGGGTGTTTCCAGAGGATCAAAGAAATCATGTACGCGACCAACATCTTCTGGTTCGGCACAGACTACAACAGTGACTGTCCTAACGGCCCTGGTGGTGAAATACTGTGCTCGAACCCACTACTTAATTCCGGCCTGAGCGTAGGCACCAGGTTGCTGCCAGGGGGATATAATGACAGCCTGCTTACAAAATTTCTGACGGTGAAATTCACCTCCGATTCCGGTAAGATAATTGGTCGTGATGAAACCGATTGACGAATCGCTGACCCCCGCCCACTGACTCCGTTGGCAACGCCCTCAAGTAGGCGACGCCAACAGGAAGTTTCGCTTTGATATTAACCCTTTCCTGTTTTCCCATATTTTAGACTCTTCCAAATTGAAAGAGTTTGCAGACGACAATGAAAACTAGATGTAGTTATAATGGAAACCATCCTATATGGTAGAAAGTATTATGGAAAAAGGAGAAATTGCTGGTAACAAGCAATTTCTCCTTTTTCCACAATATTTTCTCGAGTTTAAAATCACAGCAACGTAAAATCCCAGGTTTGAACAGGAAAGGGTTAAACGGCGTCATTTATGCTCAGTAACATGTAACAGAAATGTTAAGTTGCTGGTTGACGACGTAAACGTCGCAACTACGGCTTGAATAATAACAACTTAAGGAATTCAAGCTGTAGTTACGACGTCTAGATCGCCAAACCAACAAAACCCCTTCACATAAGGATCGGCCAATGGTAGAGATAAATGTTCGCTGCACTTCTGGCCTAAATGAACGATTTGATTGGTTAGTTTATTCTTTGGAAGATAACAGAGGTCGGTCAATTATTTTCATCATCAGATCATCATTATTATTATTTCTGTAACACAATGATAGCGAAACATTTTCTCTTCGTCTTCAAAATAAAGTCTTATCCCATGTTTAGCTCGGATGTTTTCAAAGAAAATCGTTGAATTAACCCTCTCCTGTATCGCAAAATTTAAGACCTGTCTAAATTCAAAGAATTTGCAGATGACAATTGAAAGTCGGATCTATTGGAAAAATAATCATTTAAAGGGTAGAAAATACTGTGGAAAAGAAGATTTTTTTTCTTTTCCCATAATGTTTTCTCAAGTATAAAAAAACAGGGTTTGAACAGGAAAGGGTAAAATATATAACATTTTGCGTCGGCGTCGTCCGTAATATCTCTTTAATAACATTAAAGTATTCACTTTAAACTTTGAATTTATGTTGACTACCAATAGGCCAGCCTATACACTAAGGAAGATAACTTTACTTGCATTTTTGTAAGAATCATGCCCCTCTTCGACTATTAGTCTTAAAACAGCCGAGCTTCCTAAGCTCACATTGTTCACTATTACTTTATAGGCTTTTCATGCGACCTATTTTGGATTTAACTAGACTTACGTAGATACTTTCAGAGGTCAAAGCAAAGAATCTCTGCGCTCTTTTTCGGGGTTTTAGACCGTAACTGTTCTCTTTGGTCTTTTGTCGCCTTCATAGCAGACTGCCAATCTTCAATAACTGGATGTCATGGGTTCGATCCCCGGCGGCGGCACATATCCTTCCGACTTTTGTCTCTCACATATGGGTGGATAACCCTAAGCCTAAGTGGGATAGCAGCTGGGGGGGGGGGGCTAAGAAAGGATGTAGTAGTAGTGTGAGAAATACCAGGAATCCATTGTTACAGTCTTTAAACCATTCAATCAATCAATCTCTTTGGGCTTCGTTACCGAACCAGTATCATGTCTTTTAGAACATGTTTCCCCATTGTTGCCTCTTCAGACATTCTTTCTACAAACTTTTTTAATGGCTCCTTTTTTCCAAATAATTCGCACTTTTAGATTTTTTTCAACTTTGACCACTTGTTTTGTTGAGCGTTTAATAAAAGGTACTCACAAGTTCGCCCTTGTTCAGAATTAGTTTTGAGGGTTTTCTGTATTAATAGGTCAATACACCGCATGCGGAAACACCTTCACGAGTGGCGAGACGAAGTTGTATGACATTGACCCTTCCTCGTCACAGATTGTTTACCCTTGGGACGTACGCCATACACCGGAAATGACGTGGGACGCTGAAGAAGGAGAGTATTATTCAATCTATGTTTATGACGTGGGATATCTAATCACGCATGCCGTGTATATAAATATACAGGGGAACAATATTCCTACAAGTGGTGAAAACGTAAGACTTTTTTTATTGCCACAGTTAATTGATCATTTAATAAAGGCTTCTCTAAAGCAGCTTCATCTCTCGTAGCAAAAGTTTATTATGTTTAATCACTAGGGGCTTGCCACAATTGAAAATATCTATACTAGATCTATACGAAAATATAGACATGGGGTTGTACTTGACAATATGTACGTCGATTTGGGACATTCTGTGTTGAATACAAAAACTATAATACAATCAATCTTGCTCGAGCTACCACCTCTATTAAGCGACCACTTACATTAAGCGACCAAAATCAAAGTTCCCTGACATAAGCTGACATAAAAAGTAGTCGCATTTGCTAATTTTTAAGCATATCATAAATAAATATAATGCTGTTTGAACCCATTAGAATCGTCTCAGTGAGACGATTCTGCTGAGTTCCAACAACATAGGATTTAGCGAGAACCGGTTATAGCTTGTGTATGCAATCAAATCATTCCTTTATATCTTCACAGAAATGTCTTTTAAGCGACCATGTTCTTAAGCGACCACCTTTTCGTCGTCCCGACGCAACATTTACTGTATGCTGGAAAAGCCGAGATGGCTTTCGATGCAATATTTGAATGTTGAATATCTTCTGTAAAAATGACACAAAAAACGGACCAAAGATGTTAAATCTTCACTAAAATATACTTAAATAATCTATAAACATTTCAATAAACAGCGAACAGATATAAAACATTAAACACAATAACTCAATACCGTATGAGAAAGTTTTGGACTTGAAAGGAGTTGCACACAACAATTTAAAAGTGATGAATTTTTAAAAGCCTTTGTCTTTTGGGGCAGAAAGATTGTGGATAATGAAGAAATTGCTTGTTTCAAAACTTGTCACAAAGTTTTCCATGGCGGTTTACTTGAAAGTGTCAAAAAGCGTCATTGTGTGGTAATTGGTTAACTTGATTAAAAGTGAGAGAAATACATTCTTAAAAATACAATTGACAAACAAAGAAACATTATCTTAATTTTCAGAGCGTAAAGAATATGCATCAGTTTTAAATGAAGTCAAAATGATATATTAGAAAAAAAAGTTCTATTAAAGAAGAAATGGAAAGGGTGTAATAAACTATATGCGTCCAGACAAATTGTGCCCTTCTGGTGCAATTGAAACAACCAACTCTCTTATTGTAGACTTGAATGATCAACTGTTTTTGTCGAGCCCGCTTGTGGTGACCGAGACATAGTTGTCACAATTTCTATTCGGTGTTAGTGCGTTAGTGCATGTGTCCATCCGGATTTTTGTCCGTACATATCCTCTACATTTATGGATGGATTCAAAAATAACTTGGCACAGTTGTTCTTCTTGGTGAGTGCTAGTTTCATGCCACACATTTTGTGTTACCTCCAGGGTCAAGGCCACAGTTGGAGGTCAAAGGTCAAAATTGACCTTTTCCGGAGCATAACTTTTACATTTATGGATGGATTTGAAAATAACTTCGCACAGTTATTCTTCTTTATTAGTACTAGTGTCATGCGAAACATTTATTGTGATACCTCCAAGGTCAAGATCACAGTTGAAGGTCAAAGGTCAAAATTAACCTTGTCCGGGGCATAACTTCTACACTTATGGATTGATTTGAAATTAACTTGTCACAGTTTTTCTTCTTGATGAGTGCCATGAGTGTCATGCGAAAGGTTTGGTCTAATACCACCAAGGTCAAGGTCATCGTTGAAGGACAAACAATAAAATTGACCTTGTCTGGAACATACCTTCTACATTATAGATGGATTTGAAAATAACTTTGCACAGTTTTCCTCTTCATGAGGGCTAGTGTCATGTGAAACGTTTGTTGTGATACGTTTAAGGTCAAGGTCGAAGCTGAAGGTGAAAGGACAAAATTGACCTTGTCAGCAGCATAACTTGTACATTCATGGATGGATTTAAAAACAATATGGCACAGTTGTTTTCTTGATCAGTCCATGTATCATTTGATACGTGCAAGGTCAAGGTCACCGTTGAAGGTGAAACGACCTTGTCAAGAGCATGACTTCTATATTTATGGATGGATTTGAAAATAACTTAGAACAGTTTTTTCTCCTCATGAGGGCTAGTGTCATGCAAAACGTTTGTTGTGTTACGTCCAAGGTCAAGGTTAAAGTTTTAAAAATTATTCTGTGCACCTCACTCTATGTGCAAATCACACATATTGTCCCTGGACAACCTATATCTCGTTTGCTGATAATATTTTACATGACCAGAAAGAAACGATATTTGCTATCCTAATTTACAGGTAATGAATTGATATTTATAGAAATTACATTTCGGTCTCAATCGCGTATTAATACAGTTTGATTAGTTTTTCTTTTGATTCCTCAATGAAAAAAAAATATTCTCTTCATCTCCTATTTGTGTTTATTTGGATAATGTAATGTCATCTGATTTGTATTATCTATTCGAACTATTTTCTCTGGCGGCGGCTCATATCCTTTCCGACATTTATCTATAACCAATGGGTGGATAATAGTAAACCAGCTAAGTGGCACAACAGCTGGAGGCTAGAAAAGGATGTAGTGGTAGTACTTGTTTGAGAAATACCAGGAATCCATTGTTAGGTGCTAGTCTAAAATTGGTAAAGGGTTAACATGTAGACATTCATTTCATTGCCAGGCAACTTCTAATTTCAAGTTCAATGTCAATTATTAAGGTCATACTTTCAAATCTATAAAACTTTACAGTTGATAGACGCGTACCATGGACCACAGATATCTTTCAACCGCAACAATCCGTATATCTTTATGCTGTTTAAACAAAACGCTTCATTGAATCCATCAGTGGTTATGGAATGGTACAACGCGTCACATATGGGCATGGCAGCATCTTCGAGCCACATCCCAGGATTTATCACGTCTTTGGATATGACAGGCATTTATACATAATTTAATTATTAGTTTCGTTTATAAAAAAACGGGCGTTCTGATTGGGCGCAAAAAATATTCACGAACAAATTTTTGAGCACCCAGCCATAAAAGGTCCATACAAAAAAATATCAAAACCTGTAGTTTTTTTTTTCACTCGATGCTATAAAATTATAAGAAATGAAGAGAATATTTTTGTTTTCATGGAGGTATGAACCGAAAAACCATATCACACTTATGTATAGAACCGCTTAGCATATTCATACAGTGTGATTAGTTTTTTCGGTTCATACCTCCACGAAAACAAAAATATTCTCTTCGTCTCTTAAGTGAAATTTTTGTGAGTGGGATCTAAAATTGGGGCGGTGGATTTTTTTTCGGAAACAGAGGAAAAGGGGTCTAGAAAATCGAGAAGAGATATGGCACCCATAGGGGCAAAAAGAGACAGCCTGGGAGCTGTGAAAATAGATACTTAAAAAAAGAGAGAAAGGGTTCGGCAGAGGTCAGAGATATCATTTTATTATTAATTATCGTAAGGTAGAATGACCAATATAGATTCAACAACACTCCAAACAAACAAAAATCAAACAAATAAACAAACGAATATCGCAAAGTTTCCAGTCTGCGCATTATGATCAGTCAACATATCGACGGGTCAGCGCGAAGCAGTTGTAACTGCCTATATGTTTATAGAAAGTTACAACTGTTTCGAAATGATACATCGATATGTGGTCCGTTACAAGGTAAGGGACCTATGTGGTAATTTTATGTGCAACTAGTTAAAAAATGAATAGCATATATTATTGGTCAACCCAAGTTGGTATTTAAAACATAAATAGATATCTAAAGATAAGAAGAGGTATCGATTTACTCTCACAAAATCTGCTTACGACTACAAAAATGTCGAGATACACAACCTCTAAATAGTATCGGCCAAAGTAAGGATGCAAACCTTGCATTTTTACCAGGTCGGATACTATTAAGGGGTGTAACTCAATAATGATTTTTGTAAGAATTATACTCCCCTTTTCGGCCTCAGCTGAAAGGTGGCACCAAATAAGCAGTGCTCTTCTTTGAAAATATGGTCATAATACCTTTTTTTTCTGTTGTAAACAGTCATTGGTATTCACGATCCTGGAATGATATTTCAAGGAAAATACGTTGTTAAAATTAATGGGAAAAGAAGAAGAAGAAAAAACACTTGTTAAAATTAAAGTACTTTTTTACCTTGAGAGAGAGGGGGGAGAATATTAACATGCATTGGATAAATGTAAAGATCAAAATTTATTTCCAGGATTCGTTCTTTTCGTCGAGGTTCTCATTTAGATTTTTAAGTTAAGGCGTTCTTTATTATTAAGACTTTAGTAGCCACTAAATAAGAATCTTAAGAATTCTTAATGAGGAATTTAAGCATACTCAGCATTAGCTTAAACGAGTTGCCTAGACAATATCGAATATTTTTACTCAAAATAACAAAAATCGATCTTTAAGACGTCTAAAAATTCTAACTTAGCGGGATTTTTTATCCCGACGAAAAGAACGCACCTCCTGTTTCAATATATGTTCTGATATATCAATCAATCTGGCGATCCGTTGATGCAAATTCAAAACCTCTGTTTTCGCATTAGGGAGACGTTAACCTTTTCAAGTTCAATCCCCGGTTTTTACGTCCCTGTGAGTTTATAATTGAGAAAACATTGTAGAAAAAGAAGCACTATCTTCTTTGTCCACAATATTTTCTTCCCTACTGAAGTGTTATGTTTCAACTTAAATCCACTTTAGATTTTCGTCTGCAAAGGTGTAAAAGTTTGCAAAACAGGAAGGGGATTAATAAAAGTACCACAAAACCTTACCATTGCAGGACCAATCGCGATTAATTGGATCGTGGCGAGAGGCGATGCTTATGCTGCCGGTACGATGTACTCTCGAGGAATATCAAGTACTTGTTCTGTTTTTGTCGGAAATGGTAAGCAAGTTTTAACTTTTAGTTTCGTCTATCAAAAACGAACATTCTGAATGGTCGAGAAAAATGATCCATACATCCACGAACAAAATTTTGGGCAGAAAATATTACCACAAAAATGAATCAAAATTTGTAAAATGTTTCCTTTTTTCGCTCGATGTAATTAAATTATAAGAAATGAAGAGAGTATTTCTTTTTGTTTCGCGTATTCATACAGTGTGATTGGTTTTTTTCGGTTCATACCTCCATGAAAGCAAAAAAAATGTTCTCTTCATCTCTTTAAGGAGTTAACATTTTTAATCTATAATATCACAACATTGGCGACTGCGTTATATCCGACGGCGATGATGCGTCACGTGACCGACTTTCTTCTACGATCACATAGTGCACGTTAAAATGCTTTACACCATTCCCACACAGTGACGCTTTTGAACGTACCCGAAGAAAAACAACTGGGAAAACATTGTGTAAAATGAAGAACTTGCTTGTAACAAGCAAGTTCTTCCTTTTTACACAATGTTTTCTACTCAGAAAGTTAGAAAGATCTGAATTTTCACAAACTTAAAATTGTCGTCTGTAGCTCCTGTCTAAAATTTTGCTGTCTGGTAGTAGATTAAGATTCATTGCCTAAAACCTAGTCCACTGAATAAGGAACCGGTGGATGTTGATAGGTTAGAACAACGTGGTTAAAATTGTGTGATTTATGAGGCTTTTGTTTGCAAAAAAATGATATTTTATCCCCGTTGAAGTATATCGAAAGTGTGAAGATCGCCAAATTTGAAATGCATTATCTTAGAGGTCTTTAGCAATTGACGCATCTTTTCAACTGGTCTGTACAATATAGTTTGAGCTTGACAATTGCCCAATCGCTGGCCCCGCCTGCCTTTTTCGTTGTCCATGCCCAACAACGCCGACAGTAGGCCCCGCTTCGATTTTAAACGGCGATATTTTGCAAAATTAATTGCCAGAAGCATGCAACAAAAAAGTAGAATACTTGTTTGGCGAGCTAAACGTCGAAACTACGGCTTCATAAGCTGTAGCTACGACGTTTAAGTCGCCAAACCAAAAAAATATGTTAACAAAAATTATTGCTAATGTCCGACTTAAAAAGCCCAGGTCTGGGCTGAAGAAATTATTTGATTGGTCGATTTATTCCTTGATTGACAGTCGCGATTGGTCAATTACTCAGGTGAAGAATGGAACACCCTTTCGGTCAGAATTACAAAATGCTCACGAGCAATTTACAAATAGTATATCCGTCTTTGCTTGTGCACTTTTCAAAAGCGAAGTATAAGAGGAAATCGCTCATTTGTGTTTTGTCGTCTTTAAAGTAGCCACATAACACCAGTGAAACATGTTCTGTTTTAAGGCGCATCAAATGCCAATGCTAAGGCAGAAACATGGATGAAATGAGCATTTGAGTGACATATACAACATTTAAAATGAATGTTCAGATTAGTCCGGGCATCGGCATACTCTGTCCAGGGTCTTCACTCTGATCTCTACCGGTGGATCCTGGCTCAGAGATTCTTTAACCTATTGTCAAGCTATACAAATTTAGACTGGTTCAAATTAAAAGAAGTTTCAGACAACAATCTTTAGTTGATGATTTTTCAATGGGTTTGTGTGTGTGTTTTAGTGATGAAAGCATTATGGATAAGGGAGAAATTTTTTGTATATAGTTATTGCTTCATTTTCCACAAGGTTTTCCAAAGTCTTTCTTCCTCTGTGAAGGATAACGACCGGATTATGTGGGAATAGGTTAAGCAATCAGTCAAAACCCTAAATAAAATTTGTGGCTGTTGACGCTGTTCTGTGTATGTCCCCTTTAAGTACAGGTTCAAAATGTTCTTTCTTTCACATCGGTGCACCAGCAAAATGTCGTAACTATAGCTTTATTCAAGCTGTTGTTACAACTTTTTGCTGGCGCACCGACGAGATTCTACATGTATTTTGTTTCGCCTCGTATCGATACCATCATATTTCAGCCCTAGATATGAAGCCCCGCCCATTTCTACCCAGCCAATCAGATCTGAGAGTTCTAATACATGTCACATTTGAGGTAGAAGAGCTTAGCTATACAACTTGCTGTAGAAACTTTACGGAGTCGTACGTACCTTCTATTTGTTTGCTTGTTTTGTTTTCCTTTTTTTATGAAAACTAAAAGTGTGAAATCCACCTCTTTCTTTATCATCCCAAAGTTTATGAATGATAAAGCGTCCATAAGATGTCTATAAGATAATAGTTAGGAATAAACAGTGGAACCCTTAAAACAGGGAGAAACAAGTACAGAAAAGCAAATTTTCGACTAAAATATAATCATTAGTGAGACTCGGGGCGAGTCTAGGAATAGGGTTATATTGCATAGTTACAGGAATGGAGGAAGTAAATCACTTTCGCGCCATCTGTCAGCATTTTGTCTATGGAAAGTTCAGGCATGTAAACAACGATCAAGGTCGATTCTGATTGGTCACAATTATTGTAGGTGAATTTGTTTCGTTTTCTGGAAACGTTTTATCCTTCTTCAATCAACAGTCGGAAAATTTTAGATTGTCTCCATATTTACTTTCCAAGAGCCCTGTTCGGACATCGGCTAATTTTCCGAGAATCGCTATAATTATAGAACTGGAATGAGGGTCATCTTAAACTCATCGACCGAGCTATGGGCAAAATATTAAAGTGGTCGTCTATGGGAAATGATTTACTTCCGTCCAACCTACAATAAAAACGTGGTGAAGCCTTCACGCCTTCACTCAGCGCAAAAATGACGTCAATTTTACAATCGGCATTATATTTTTCGCGAAATATCAGCGAATTGAAAGATTTTTATTATCGATTTATCATGAAAATTAATGTCATTGTTAAAAACCTGAATATCAAAACCAATTCCTTCATTATCCACAAAGTTTTCTACTTTATAAACATTTTTTAGTTGCATTAACAAAAAATATTGTCATGCAACTTCTTTCAATTAGGACATATCTAAAATTCTGTTCCCTGGTATTTGTACGTTAATAAACGTGCACACGTGTACTGTAAGAATCAAATGAAATTTGACAGTCAAAGCGTAATTTCAAATGGTACAGATTTAACACTGTCCTGTTCAATCCCTGGTTATTATGTCCCTGTGATTTTATAGTTGAGAAAACATTGTAGAAAAGAAGGAAATTTCTTGAAACAAACAATATATTCTTTTCTGCAATATTTACTACCATATCGAATGGTTATTTTTCAAATCAAATCCACTTCAGATTTTCGTCTGCAAAACCTTTGAATTTGGACAGGTCTAAAAGTTAGAAAACTAGGAAAGGATAAACAATTTTTCGCTTATTCTTCTGTTCCATACAGACAGAAGACGTTTACCGTGAACCCAATCGGGAACGAACTTCTCCCGACCTCGACAGCGAGATCAGGCATGCACCAAACTATCACCATGGAGAAAATGGGGTACTATCAAGCCCGTAATAATTTTACAGGTAAGTTACATACGTGCCATATCATTTACAGAAATTACAACGAACGGAAATATCATTTTCTGTAACATTATTACAGCTATTTCGTGTGTGATAGCATTACGTTTGCCCCTGTTATTTGAATAAGCACCGTTGTCGATACAAGCCAATAAGTTCTTTTATAAAACCAAGAATACAAACTACTTCACATTTTATTCTGAATCGACGAATCGATTGCGTCGCCTACTGACTCTGCTAGGTTACACCTACTAGCTCCGACAGGAAGTTCCGCTTCGATAGTTAACGGTGTTATTTTCGAGCAATATGTAACCAAAAAAGTAAATGGTTGGAGACCTAAATGTCGTAACTACAGCTTGAATAAGCTGTAGTTACGACGTTTATGTCGCCTAACCATGTAAAAGGCTTCACAAAAATGTCGGCCGACTTCGGAGTTCAAGTTTCACCTCCGATTAAGATGACTGATTTGATTGGCCGTTTTCTCTCTGAATGACATCTGATCTGAATGATTGGTCATCTACAATTAGTAAATGACAAAAGCTATTCGCCGTATTCACTTTGATCGCCAATGGAACATTATGATTCAAATCACGTCGATAATAAAAGCTAGGCAACATTACAATCACATTTTTGTGTCAGGAGTTATATTCACGTCGGTCGCTCTTGACCCTGACCTTCCAAATTATGGCAGCATTTACCAAAATTATCTTTCAGGTGACATGTTTACAATGGTCGCCTTCGACCCAGGCCAAATACTACTGACGGTAATGAAAGCAATCCGCTGCTACATCAAATGCAGACAGATATAGTAATTATATATATATATCCGGGTGATTGAGATGTTCAGATTGATCGCCTTTGGTCCGGACGTTCCAAATGCTGTTGTCGGTAATGAAAGCCATCCATTACTACATCAAATGCGGACAGATATAGTATTTATATATATTTTCCAGGTGATATGTTCACAATGATCGCCTTCGATCCTTACGTTCTAAATGCTGCTGCCGATAACGAACGCCATCGGCTACTACATCAATTGCCGACAGATATAGTATTTTTTTTCCAGGCTAGATGTTCGTAATGATCGCCTTCGATCTTGACGTTCCAAATGCTGCTGTCGGTAACGAAAGTCATGGCTACTATATCAAATGCAGACAGATATAGTATTTATATACATATTTTTCAGTCTAGATGTTTGCAATGATCGCCTTCGATCCTGACGTTCCGAATGCTTCTGTCGGTAACGAAAGCCATCCACTACTATATCAAATGCAGACAGATGATATATTCTGTATTTATATATTTTTCAGGCGAGATGTTCACAATGATCGCTCTAGATCCTGACGTTCCATATACTGATGTCGGTAATGAAAGCCATCCACTACTACATCAAATGCAGATAAATATTATGGAGAACAATTTTACTTCCGGTGGGTAAACCTTTTTACGTGTACGTAGGCCAAGTAGTTCCTTCCCACCTCATAGTTCACTCATACTTAACGATTCACGAAATTGATGCTTTATATGTTCGTTATCAATTTAAAAGTTAACGTTTCAATTTTCATGTTTCAGTGTTCAGACTTCATTCTTAACGATTCCAATATTCTAAATTATCACTTCATACTCCAAATTCAAAGTGCAGCTCTTACTTCATTATTATTACTTATACAAATTCACAAAAAAGTGTACTCTTCAGATTTTACAGTTAAAGTAGATAGAATCGAAATCACACTTTAAAGTTTAGACTGAATAATTCATTATTCAAATGCAATCTCTCACAAGTCCAACCACACAGTTTATAGACCACACTTAACATTTTAGGTGTTCGTATTTCCTATTTCAAAGTTTATATTTCAAAATGCAGACTCCATAGTTCTAATATCAAATATTCACTTATAAGTTTCACAAACTTCACGATTTAAAGTATATACTCTGATATTCAAAGTTTACGGAAATGTTCAGGCGTCACAATTTACGATTTTGATTTTAAAATTCAAACTTCAGACGTACAGTCCACACTTCAGGCTTAACCCATTCCAACACAGCAAAATTTTAGACTGGTCCAAATTGAAAGAAGCTGCAGACGACAATTTCACGTTGGTGGAATTTTGATTTTTTTTTGTCCTTTTGTACAGAAAAGATTGTGGATAATGAAGAAATCGCTTGATACAAGCAATTTCTTCATTTTCCACAATTTTTTCCAAAGCTTTTTTCTCCAGGGGCGTAAAAAGGAGGGATTGAGTTGGAATGGGTTAACCTATTCCCACTCAGTTCCTCCTTTTTACGCCCATCAAAAAATAAGCTTTGGAAAACATTGTGGAAAATGAAGAAATTGCTTGTACCAAACAATTTCCACAGTGTTTCCTATCCAAAAAGACGAAAAAAAAAAATAAAATGAAATTCATTCAACTTGAAAATGTCATCTGCAGCTTATTTCAATTTGAACCAGTCTAAAATTTTGTTGTGTGGTAATGGGTTAAATATTCCAAGTAATACTACTGAATTCAGAGCTTCACACTTAATTGTGAAGTATGTGTTAAGTCATATATCTTAAAGTGATTTCTGCAGTTTGAACTGTGAAGGTGGTTGGGAAACTTTGATTTGTTTTATTTTAGATAGAAAATAGAAAATTTTAATTGTCAGTGAAGTTTGAAGTAAGGATTAGGACATATAAACTACGAAAGAACGTTGTGACGTCATAAATTCAATTTTCGGAATGTCAATTGAAGTTGTGAAGATTGAATTCCAAAGTGTAAAATTAATGCCTCAAACTTCGTGCTTCAGACTTGAGATTTCAGACTTTAGATATCACATCTTTGACTTGAAAGTTAAATCTTCAAACATCACACTTCAACCTTTGAAGGCAACTCCGGGATTTTGTAAACATGTCCAAACAATATTATAGCTATTAGAGGGTTTATCTGTTAAATGTAAAGAATCCACAGTCACTCAGAAAAATTTTCAGCTGACAATGGTTTCAATGTTTCTTTGAAGATCTAGCATAGTGTTCATTTTTCTCGATATGCTTTGATTAACTATATATATATACATATATATATATATATATATATTTTTTTTTTTTTTGCTTACGAAAGCGGTTTTCACTTTACACTGGGTTCTAATGAATTTTGCGGGTTTTTTTGGGTTGTTTTTTTTAAGCTTGGTCATTTTTTCATTAATACTAATATATAACTTGACAGGAGAAGAAGTATTCGCCTGGGACGGCCCCTATCCCCCAAACAACGAATCTCACTATTACTACTTCCTGTTGTACAAACACATGGTTCCCGTCAATAGAACACACATGTTATCGTATGCCGGGAACTGTTCTGCTACTTGGACTGGAAGGTAAGTGAAATTCAGACTAAGATGACCGTAAATCCAGACTGTCTATCAAATATTTAGTCGCACCTGTCTAAAATTTTGTTTTGCGGGAATGGGTTGAAATCGAAGAGGAACATCCTGTTAAAGTAAACGGGTGAAGCCAACGGAGTGAGTGGAAGGGACCTGCGATCGGTCAATATCATGGTCAATATCATATCTTGTCAGTGTTCATTTAAATAGTGTTGATAAGCTAATTTCGATGAGTTTGTAGGATTTTATTGATAAACGATTATTGAGTACGTACGTGAGATTTACGCAAAACTAGAATATCAGATCAGCACGTACATCAGCACTGTCTAATCAGAGTCTACACAATGCGCTGTATGGATAAATACTTACTCAATGTTTCTTAACCATCTCCTGTACAATCCCTGGTTTTATGTCCGTGTGATATTATATTTGAGCTAACATTGTGGAAAAAATGAAGAAATGGCTTAGTTACTTTTTGTATTGTCCTTACTTTATAATGTCGTCTGTTATCCCTTTGAATCTGGACAAGTCCACGTTTTTTGCGTTTTTTTAGAAGAAAAAAAAACCGTAAGAAGGTCAGGAAATATTCTACACGCAGTATGAGTGGGTGCCCATTATGCTCTTTGTCTGCGCTTAGCAAACATAAGGACCTTCGGCAAAAGTCACGATCTGGCCTAATTATGTTTACAGCTAAATACTTTTCTCTTTTACTGCAGCACTAACTGGCTTATACTTTATTCACACCAAATTAGGTGAATAATACTACATGCACAAATTCTACGATAGGAATTTTCTTAAACGAAGATACTATGACACTTGTCCATTTTGTTAAGCCTTTGCAATGAAATCACAAACTCGCTCTAATTCTTTGAAGACGGTCAGAGGCAGCTTCTCAATGTCACTATCCCGTCTCTGCTTATCGCTAGTATGACATCTTCCTACGCTTTAACCCATTACCAGACGGCAAAATTTTAGACAAGTCCAAATTCAAAGTTTTTGCAGACAAAACTCTAAAGTTGGTTTGATTTGGAAAATAATCATCAAGTAGGGTAGAAAATATTGCGGAAAAAGAAGAAATTGCATATAACAAGCAATTTCTTCTTTTTCTACAATATTTTCTCAATTATAAATTCACTGAGACGTAAAAGCCAGGGATTGAACAGGAAAGAGTTAAGAAGTAGAACCAATAGCATTCCCTTTTGTGTCAGTCGTTAGACAAATTCTACCGATACAATAGAACACCTTGGTAAATAGTATCTACCAGGATCGTCTTCAGTCAGTCTCCAGAGTTTTGATTATTTGACACTAAACCCATTCCAACTCAACAAAATTTTAGACTGGTCCAAATTGAAAGGAGCTGCAGACGATTTTTTGAAGTTGAGTGAATTTAAATTTTCTTTGTCTTTTTGGATAAAAAACATTGTGGATAATGAAGAAATTGCTTGATACAAACAATTTCTTCATTTTCCACAATGTTTTCCAAAGCGTTTTTCTTGAGGTGCGTAAAAAGGAGGGCTTGTGTTGGAATGGGATAAGTTTATCACGTAGTATTTAAACAGGTTTAACGCATTCCCCGGTTATTCTGTATTTGAGACCCGCCATGAAATAATTTTCGAAAAACAATTTGTAAAAAGTAATTTCTACATTTTCGTCATACTTTTCTACCCAGAAAGACAGAGGTTTTTAGTACTACATTCACTCGAAAATTCTTGTATGAAAATTTAATCGATCGATCGAATGATCGATCAACCAATAAGCAACTCAACCAATCGACCAATTAATCAACTAATAAATCAGTCAGTCGATCAATTAATAAATCAATCGATCAATACAGAACAAACCAAATACAAAACAATACAGTCATTCTAACTTTAATAGATTATGTGTTGCGGACTCTGTAAGAAAAAACTGATGTTACCCTGACACAAACAATCACCATTACCGATATTCTCTACGTATAAGTATAAACATAATTATATTGTTCACGCTAGTGTTGTTACTTTGTTCTTTCAGATGTCTATACGATATAAATATGGCAGTAAGTGAGAATGGCTTTATGTTGGTTGGAGCGAGTTGGTTCAGGTCCGTGAGAGATTCGTATGTTATCTACAGAAATATCCAAAGAAATCCGAATTCGACAGTTTCTGAATGTACAGGACAGCCAGGCTACACGGTGAATTGTACAGGAAATGATACTTCCACCGGAAATACTTTGTTCTGTTACAGTGGTTTGAGCGTGACCTTAGCTGTATTATTTTCGATGTTTTGTCTATCATTAAACAAGCATCTTTAAAACACAGAAAAAATCTACACATATGGCAAAAAAGCATGATCAAAAACGGTACAAACCCTGTCCGAAATTGTGACGAAGAATTTTGCTCTATGTGCATTTTCTTCGTGTTTATTTATAAGATATACATGTAAAAATAAACAAGTGCCCACATAATATAAACCTGCGGGTGACAATTGACAAATCGCTGGCCCGCCCGTTTACTCAGTTTGTCCTGCCCATTGCCTCCAACAGGAAGTTCCGCTTCGATATTTTACGGAGTTGTTTTGCAAACTGATTTATGGCCAGTAGCATGTAACAAAAAAGTAGAATAGTTGGTTGTCGTCGTAATTACAACTTGAATGACTTGTAGTTACGACCTAAGTCGCTAACTAACAAAAATGTTTCACAAACATAGACAAATGTTGGAGGTCAAAGCTAATTTCGAGCTGAATCAATGGTTTAATTTGTCGATCGATTCCTTAATTGACAGCCGCGATTGGTCAATTAACGGATCCCTATGATTATCTGTTGATGAAACATATATTGCCTTTCAATTTATCCTCACTTTGATTTCGCAATTAAAAATTTAACATAATATCAGTAGAATGCTCTATGTCCATCTTAGATTTATAGTCATTCAAAATAAGTATGATAAAATAGAAAATAAATAACACAAAGATAACTAGTTGTTTGTTATATGTTTTGTTTTCCAAAGGCGTTGATGTTTGCTAAACATTAGATTGTACCTCCGAGGGAGAAATAACGGTTTCAACAATCTATCGTGTATTTGGTCACAAAGGCAAACAAGAACCTTCTTTACCCTTGTCATGCTGAACCCGGAATATTCCGGTTTTGGCAGGAGGTGTAGACTAAGATCAGACTGCACTTATGTGCAGGCTGATCTTAGTCTATACTCCTGCTTGTACTGATACTGCGAGAGTTGTATAAAGTTGATTTCTAAAACAAATTTTGATTTTTGAACAACAAGTTCTATCAGTGCTTTCAGCCCTTTGATTTGACATCAAGTCAGCAAGGTAATTTATACAGCATGACAAGGGTTAATATCGATTACACAAAAAGTGTATGAGTGAAGGACTCTAGAAATAGTATTTTGAGTTTTTCTAATCGATTTCAATTCGTGTTTGTTTACATTTTGGGATCGGGTCGGATGCACTAGATTCTCCGCCGGAAACGCTCGCTAATCTTCGGCATTGACAGTTCTATGTTCTCATGATAATGACTAAACACTACGGACGATTTCGATAATCTCCTTGGCCGAGCTAGATGATTATATTGCTAGCGAAAACTAAAACGTCATCACTGACGTCATAATTTTATATATACAAACCTTAACCCATTCCCACTCAATCTCTCCTTTTTTGCCCCTCAATTAAACGACTTTAGAAAACATCATGAAAATGAATACATTGCGTGTAACAAGCAATTCTATCATTTTCCACATTGTTTTCTTTAAAAAAAAACAATGATTTTTAGATTTTTAACAACTTTGAATTGTCGTCTGCAACTTATTCCAATTTGGACCAGTCTAAAATTTTGTTGTTTTAGAATGGTTAAATGTTGGTTACAACTTAAAATATCAAAACTTCTCTCATGAATTTTTGGCTCTTTGCGTAGAATTCTTTAGATCTTTGGGGGAAGATATGGCTTTAAATAGGTAGAAGCACCATAGGTTTTTTACTAGGTAGAAGCACCATAGGTTTTTTACATGTTTGTCCATTTTTTAGAATTTACTTTGCTAACAAAGATTAACATTAAATATTGCATAGTCTGTTATCTTTTTACAAGTTAATATAGTTTTTTGTTCTTTTCCTTTTTCTATGCTATGCGTGTTGTTAATCTCTTCAACATTAATTTTGAATTAAAATGTGTTAAATATATATGTTAAAATTTATTCGTTATGCATTGAAAAAAAAAATAATTGCTGTCCCTTCGAACTCCGACATTTTTTATAAAAAAATTTCTTGGTCTTTCAAATTGAATTTCTTAAGTACAACATATTTAATCTGCAGTTACGACATGTGGTTCGCAAACCAACGAATTGCCTACTAGTATTAGCTTATTTCCCTGAACACATCTTTCAATCTCCCAGTCTTCAATCGTGGGGTGTCATGGATTCGATCTCCGGCGGCGGCACATATACTTTCCGACATTTGTCTCTCACCAATGGGTGGATAATCGTAAACCTAAGTAAGATAGCAGCTGGAGGCTAGGAAAGAATGTAGTGGTAGTACTGGTGCAAGATATACCAGGAATCCATTGTTAAGTGCTCCAGCCTCTCCAATATGACTGAAATACTGTTAATAGTAGAGTTAAACCCATTCATTCAATCAATCAACATATTTTAATCAAAGCGCTATCAGCACTGTAATACCGCCCCTGAATAATTGAGAAATGTTGTGGCTTTAAAAGTTTAATATATTTTTAAAAAATATCGGAACATTGTTCGCTGTGAGTAACCAGCGAACAATGTTCCGATTTTTTTTCTTTTTTAAAAAAATATCCAACTTAATATTCAAAGATATTTAAGTAAACGATAGATACTTTTCTTATAGGCTAACACAATGCAAGTCAGCTCTAGAAACAAATCCTTATAGCAATATGCATTTGAAGGAGTGAGATTGCTTTAACAGAATTTGTCAAATAAATATTTTACCATACAATAAACACAATCCACCATATGAACTCCTAAAGTATCATTTTTGAAGACAATGTTTTTAACAAAGATGTTAGTAAAACGCTGTGGCCCCAAAAGAGTCAATATAAGGCACCAAGCCCATAATAATAGACCTTAAACTTGTCATCAGCAGATGCACATATATTTAAGGTACCTATAAACCAGATATGAGCATAGTATACATTGTATTGGAGCAATATTGAATGTGTCAACGAGTTAAATTTTTGATGGACGGACAACTGTTAAACAATGTGTCGAGACCTTTTGTGAGGGGATATGGCAAGAAGGAACTATCAATATCTTTTTGTTGTCTCATCTGTACATTAATAAAGACGTTACGAGGACCTTCTACCTCCAGCTAAAATTGCTAATTGATACATCCGAAAGTTGTCGATTCTCCCTCAACATAATCAACGATAACATGTCTATTGTGCTAAAATCGCACTGCAGCTTAAAAACCGTAGTTATGAGATTATTGGTAGTTCTTGGAGGAAATTTGGATTTCACCTTTTCCATCTTGCTAATAGATTGATTCTATTGTATATAATTCTGAGATAAAAAATGAAGAAAGAAAGAGTTAGAGGAGAGAGAGGAGGGGGAGAGGGAGAGAGAAAAACGTTATATTAAATTCATTAAATATCCTATTTTTTTCACTATGATTTAAGCCGCATTAATTAAAAACAAAAGAACCCTTCGTTCTGGTGCACCAGTTTGTTACATAATTCTCCGCCTACTGTATGTCACAGACGAACCGTTTCTGTCAAACCACTTCCATAATTACACGCATTAAAGTAGATAATCCAATCAAAGTGTTCTTCAAGTTTAGGTCATCCCATTCCCACACAGTAACGCTTTTGGACGTCTCTCAAGAAAGACAATTTGGAAAACATTGTTTAAAATGAAGAAAATGCTTTTAGCAAACGATTTCTTCATTTTACTCAATTGTTTTCCATCCAGAAAGCTGAAAAAATCTAAAGTTGCATAAACTTTAAATTGTTGCCTGCAACTTCTTTCAATTTGGACCAGTCAAAAGTTTGATCGTCTGGTAATGGGTTAAAACGGCTTTTCCAAACTCTGGGCCCCCATTTTCCCTTTACTCTAAGTTGGAAATTTCTTAAACTTGTAATTCTGATTATTTTAACGTAAGTTTAAAGGAATCTAGTGTTTAAAGCATTGTGGCATGCTCTGAAAATGATTTTTCAGACTCAACATTCAAAGAAATTCAGGTGTTCCTTTACTGGTATCTGTTCGAACTGATTTTCACCTAGAATGTATGCATCCAGTTTTGTAAAAGGACGCGTCACCAACGGAATATCGAAAACGCGGACATTAATCGCTCCCAAAAGGTCGCGCTTAAAATTTAAATAACGTCTTCTATATCCTCAGACGAAATGCCAAGTCGAAGATCAGTTGGCGTGGACAGCAATCCTTGAATTTTGAGGGCGTATTCAGACCTAGGTTCAGGATCACAAAACACTGGTAAAAGTCTCTCCTTGAAATCCGATTCCCAGAAATGTGCAAGTACCATGTCTATTGCTGTCAGGTTGCCTTGAGCACTCGAAGGAATTTCCCCTTTACTTCTAGGATCCTGACGACCATATACAAATATATATCATTGCACGCAGATTTATTCATAATTTCTCATAGTATAAATTAATAATGATTCAGATTCAACTCTGTTTATAGTGCCAACTCAATCTTGATCACAGCGTATATTCATCATTAGGCTTTTTCATTTTCCGTAATGCAAGTCATTTCGTCCCCATACGAGTCAGTCCTTTTAGCTCAAATGGTTTGAGCAGCCAACTGTGGCCTTCCTGATTGTGGATTTGGCCCCCGTGTTGACACACAGGCACTTGTTTCCAGAATATAACAACTGAAATTCTATTCTACATAAAATAGCTTGTAAAGATCTAACAGCTGCAATACTTTAAGCCATTGTATCCTTGGGTCTGTATTGTAGATTCACGCATCATCTTTATCTGAAACCAGTTCCCTTGTCGAAATCCTTGGAGGCATTTCAACTATTTTGGAGGAAAAGATGAAGTCTTCAAATAAGATTTCACAATAAGAAACACATAACAGATTAATCAGAGAATGAGTCGCGGCTGTTAATCAAATAAAAAGTCGACCAATGAAATTATTCATTTAGACCATAAATTAGTTTTTAACTCCAACATTGGTCGCCATTTTTGTTAACCCTTTTTGTTGGTTTGGCGACCTAAACATCGTAACTATATCTTTTTCAAGCTGTAGCTACGACGTTTAAGTCGCCAACCAACCATTCTACCTCTTTTATTTTCAGGCTACTTGCCATGAATTTTGCAAAATAATTGTTTAAAATCGAACGAGACTTCCTATTGGAGTCGATGGGCGTGGCGAATGGAGAAAGTGGGTAGGACCAACGATTGGTCAATTTGTAATCCAATTGTTAACATCAGAACTTTGATTTAAGCAATAGTGAGTGTTTGGTAATCCCGGACGCTGGTCAGGATACTGATAACTACAGCTTTACGGTTTCCTTGTCTTGCATGACGGGCCAGCGGTTGGTCAATTTTGATTATACTCCGGATGTTGATAATACGAATGCCGGGGCCGTCGCAATCAAAAAGGCGATTTACCAATCAAATCATTCATATAGACCGGAAGTGAACTTTGAAATTATTTCAATGCTTTTTTTGTTTACCATAAACATCGTAACTACAGATTATTCGGGTGGTATTTACGACGTTTAGGTCGCCAACCAACCATTTTATTGTTTTTTCCTCTCTCTTTACACTTAACTGACAAAAACTTATGAAAGATAACGCGGCACTTCCTGTCACAGGTCAGTGGGTTGGGTCATCGATCCGTCAATTCTAATACCAATAGAACATTAAACATATACCAAATTAGTAATTTTTCGAGATAAATGTAAATTTCAGTGTGATTTAAGGGTTAAGTTAAACCATGCACTGCCTACATTTTGAAACGCCTGTTGTGTGAAGTCTTCCGTTGATATTTTGTGGGAGAGAAGAAATTGCTTGTAACAAATATTCGTCTTCAAAACATTTGAATTTTGACAGGAAAGGGTTAGACTGTTGATTTTGCGTTGTTCGACTGTCTTTACATCTATCTGTCGGGAGTAATGTCTCGATAAACTCTTCGCCAAAGTTACACACCGAACTAAACAGTGGCTGTGATCCCTGGGGTTTCTACAGTTTTGACTGTTGTTTTGTCTCCAGTTCGAAGTGCATGTGCGAACTCACGTTTCACTCAACAGTAATAAACTGCTTGAGGAATTTCTGTAGATCCCGCTGAAACGTGGCATTTTTTTTCCTTGGACATGTTGCGCCGAGCACGTTTTTTGCCAACAATCAGAGACCTTTTATATGACCCTTGTTATTTGCAAATCGTATTGGATAATTGTATGGACTCGTTTCTGTGAGATACCTACCTGTTTAGCAATTGACCAATCGCTGGTCCCGCCCACTTACTAAGTTAGCCACGCCCATTGACTCAATTGAGCTTGAATAAGCTGTAGTTACGTCGTTTACGTCTTCAAACAAACAAAAAATTCTCTTCCCAACTGACTCATTTGGGCTTGATCAAGCTGTAATTACGTCGTTTACGTCTTCAAACAAACAAAAAAATGCTCGTACTAATATCCGTGGTCAACATTCTCTTCGAATGGTGTCATAAATTGGAATAAATTCTCCAACAGCTGGTTAACAAGATATAAATTCATAATATGCCGCTTTGAAAAAAAGAACACCCCTTTTTTGTAAACATGACTGTCTCTTTGTGAAACAGAATGCTGAGTATAGAAAAACCCAAACTAGGAAGACGGCAAACAACCAGGATAAATGTAACTGTTTATGAAAGCTTCCTCGCTTTCTCTTACTTTAAAAATGTCAAATGTGGAAAAATAAAAACATTTCAGATACACTCTATAACTTAGGCATACGGGGGATTAAGGTCCAAGTAACACTTTGACAATTTAACAGGAAAAATTAACTTTTTTGTTTCAAAAGGATGATAATTATACAATGTATTCGAGCAGCACTATTCTCTCTTGAAAAGACTGAATCTAATTACTCCGTTGGCCCCGCGAAGTGACTCCGTCAAGAATTTCTGGCCAGTAGCATGTAGCAAACATGATAGTTAGTTTGCGACCTAAACGTCGTAACTACAGCTTGAATAAGCCAAACAAACAAAATGTTTCACATAAATGGCGACCAATGTCGGAGTTCAAAGTAAACTTCCAGTCTAATTGAACATAACATTATAATGTTATGTAAAATTATGTTAACTTCCAATCAAAATGAATGATTTCATTGGTCGACTGATTATTTGATGAATTACATATTAGTGAGATTATTTTTTTAAGAATACCAAAATAGCCCGACGCGCTTGGATACACAAGATGAATTATATATATTTATGCCTTCTTTATTATCCAATTATTCTTCATATTTAACTTTCTTTACCACAGCAGTGTAAACGTCAAGTTAACATTCTCGAAATTTAGACAATGTACTTTTAGATTAACCCTTATCATGCTGAACCCGGAATATTCCTGTTTCGGTAGTAGGTATAAACAAAGAGCAGGCTGCACATATGTGCAGCCTGTTCTTTGTCTAGACCTCCTGCTTGATCCTTTAAAGCGAGCATTGTTGATACCATTCATG
Organism: Fragum fragum; assembly: GCA_946902895.1. NCBI lineage: Eukaryota > Metazoa > Mollusca > Bivalvia > Cardiida > Cardiidae > Fragum > Fragum fragum. The sequence goes on from OX336367.1 coordinate 25,702,612, forward strand.
TGTTAAATAATCAACAACACAAAATGAGTGATTTCTGTGCTTTCAGTACTTTTATTTTATCACAGTTTTGTAGAGGTCTTTATTCCGCATGACAAGGGTTAAAAAGGGACATTGTGGGAACGTCTTTCCAGTCTTTCCATCAAATTTTTATATTGCATGAAATCATTTTCTGTATTACTGCCACATTCGCACTGATGAACTCAAGTCACATGGTCTGAATGTGCCAACTTTGCAGCGAACATTGTATTTTCAAAATTTTGATTAAAAAAAAAAAAAAAAAAAGTAATAAGCGGACTTATACCCTCACTTTTTTTCACTCAATTAGCACAGATGACTTATGCTATCCAAAAACAAAAGGACATCTCCTTGGTTCACAGAAAACATTTGTATAAAGTTTCATGGTTCTAGGTCAGATAGCTTATGAGTTGGAGATGGAAACGATTTTCAATTAAAGTTAAATTGTGACCTTTACATCGACCTACTTGACCCCAAAACAACAGGGGCAATTTCTTTGGTCGTTAGGGACAAATATGTGAAGTTTCGTGGCTGTAGGTCAATTGTTTATATAGTTAGATGACGGAAACAATAAGTCTACGGACAGACGAACGGACAGATAGACGTGGTGAAACCAATATACCCGCTTCTACTTCGTTGAGGTATGAAAATGATAAAAAAAAGTCATGAATAGCCATCCCATTTTCTATGCATATTATCTCACTAATATACTCGAAACTGATATGTTTAATACAGATTGCAACAAGTATCCAATGGCCCTTTCCGAAAACGTGGTTTACTTCCCTTTGACTCAAAGTCGTTAGAGTGACTTCCCTTTGTACGGGTAGCAACTTTTGATAGAACTCCGTGAACCACGGAGGATGACGACTTTCTACCAGACGAAAACATCGACTTTTCAACTTTTAAAATTGCTATTTGAAGAAATACTTACGTGCCAGTAATTCAAAAAGAAAACTGAAAACTCAGGTGTTTTTAGACCGACAGCTTAATTTCAAATTTTATGTTTCAACCAATATTGCATTAAAAATACCATTGACAGATGCATATTATGTCAAAGTTATATTAGAATGAAGTCTTATGTGGAAATATTATTTATTTTTTTACCAGCCATTTTCCTCAAGATCTTTTCCTTAACATAAGTAATATTTATCTATAACAAAGAAAAAGGAATGGATAAAGAATTTTACTGTAGGAAAAAAAAAACAACAAAAAACAAAAAAGTCTCCTATTTGAAACAGGATTATTATCATCATATTAACATGTAAAAATATGTCCAGCATCATCAAATACACGTACTTGAAATAGATTAACCTATAAATATGTTACTGTTTTGCCAAATTTTAGACCCGTCTAAAAATCAAAGGCCTTGCAGACGACAATTTAAAGTCAATTTTATCTTAAAAATAATCCTTCAGTAGGATAGAAAATATTGTGGAAAAGGAAGACAGGAAGAGAAAATATTGTGGAAAAGGAAGACAGGAAGAACTATAACCACAGGGACGTAAAAACCAGGGATTGAACAGGAAATTGTTAAGGGGTTGCAAAATTAAAACCAATATATATCATTGTGAAGCATTGTCGTGTGTCCTATCAGTATGTCATGTGTGTACTTTACTTTGATCATAAGAAGTCATCTCTTTGTCACATCTGCTGTTACAACACATCTGGTAAATAATCCTTGCAAACCCTTTAATATTTTCTTGTCTCAGTTTCGTTTAAATTATTTTGGAAACTTGAATGAGAAGTTCATTCCTTTCAAAAATATTTCCATCAAAACTGTTTTTCTCTTTTATCGAAGATAACTTATTTTGACAAAGGTCTAAATTTAATCTCTCATTTGTTTTCGTTTACTTTGATGGATTATGTTATAAATTTCTCTGGAATAACTTTGTGCTCATAGATTTTGAAATAATTTTAAAGAAATAACATTATGTATATTATTTAAAGGGGTATTCAAAAGAAAGTCATCATTACACTTTGACAACATTTTGTTCAAGTTTATTGTGCAATAGTTTCATCTCTGCAATGACTTAAGTTTTGTATCGAACATTCGCTCATGTATAATGGGTCTTACAATGTAAGTCAACCTTTTAACCCCTTACCAGGCAAAATCTTAGACTGGTTTTAAATGAAAGTTGCAGAAGGCGATTAATTTTGGGGGTGAAAAGGAATTCCTTGCTACAAGCGACTTCTCCTTTTCTCATTATGTTTTCCACAGTTTATGTTCTCTAGTGTGTAGAAAAAAAAGAGATAAGGAGGTCATGGGTAAACCAATTCCCAAACAAATGCTGCCTTATGACACCCTGCAAGAAAAGCGATTTGGAGACATTTTGGATAATGAAGAAATTGTTACAAGGTTGAAGCAATTCCTTCATTGACCACAATGTTTTCTGTCATAAATGAAGAATTATTTAATTTAATCAGCTTAAACTTGTCATCTGCATCTCCTTCGAATTTGGACCAGCATATCAATATTTTGTTGTCTGAGAATGGGTTAACCCATTCCCTCACCATCCTGCTTTTGTTATGTGGGAATGTGTTTAAGGAAACAACTTTGGAAAACATTGTAGAAAATGGAGAAATTGCTTGAAACAAGCAATTTCTTCATTTCAACAATGTTTCCTACCCTATACGTGAGATCTTTAAATTCTATCAACTTTAAGTTGTTAATTGTAACTTCTTTCAATTTGGACCAGTTATATTGTTTTGTAAAGGGAAAGCAAGGATTTATTACTCAGGCCATCATTGGAGTTGAATCTAGTGTTGCTGTTTACTGACAGCTCTTATTTGGTATCCCACCTCTGAGTGTGATTGCATCATACCTCTAATAAAATGTGTTAGATCTGAGGAAACATTTTGACTTTTTTACCAACATGCGCATTTCAAAGCATTTCAACACATAAACTACTATATTTCTTTATTTTTCGAAGAAAGCAAAAGATTTGTTAATCAAAACAGATATGGTGTACACAAATGAAATGTGAACTTCAAACGCAGATTTATATGCAATATAAAGGAAAGTATTTCCTAGAACCATTTTTGAAGTTCACCTATATTATATACGAAAATGTTGTCTGTAACATTAATTTTGACCAGTCTTAAATTGCGTTATTCGGTAATAGGTTAAAGACGTCTGACCAATCATTACCAAGACCTGATTTTCTTTATATTCCTTTTCAGAGACAAGTCACTCTAAGAGGAGATCTTTTTGTACATATTTTATTCAATATATATACTCTTTGTCCCTATAAACAGTGGTTACTCTTATCCGAACTAGAGTTTGAAACTCGCCTTTTTTTTTAGCGGCGAGCTTTAGTGACGGTGCCAAGTCCATCGTCTGTCATGATAGATTGGCCATCAACTATTTTCTGTCGATAATAAGAGTATACGGAACAATAAACTCGTTTTTCCTGAGTCGATTTAATTACTGCCTTCTTATCTGCCATTTCTTTTATCTAAATTTGCTACCCGGAAGAAGAATTGGGACCGTTTTGTAGTTTCACCACCTGGGAGAGTATTCAAGCCCAATAACTCTTTCAACGTATTTTCGGAATGGGCCATTGTATCAGACTGTCTTATCCCTTTCCCACAAAGAGTTGGTAAAAACAAGATTGTTGCAAGCATTTTCTTCGTTTTCAACCTTGTTTTCCACCCAAAAGACACTGAGAGATTCTCAATATTCTTTCAACCTGAAATACTGTTCTACAAATTATTTTAATTTGGACCAGTCTAAAATTCTGCTGTCTAGTAATAGGTTGAGATACTTTCCTGTTAATTAAGTTCTAAGTTGAACGAACACCTACATCGTCTTTAGATTAAGACCAGTCGAAGATATTTGCTTTAACCCATTTCCACACAACAAAGTTTTAGACTGGCCCAAATTCAAGAAAAGGAGCTACAGGCGACAATTTCAAGTTGATGGAATTTTTATTTTTTTTCCGGTCTTTTTGGATATAAAACATTGTGGATAATGAAGAAATTGCTTGATACAAAATCTGTTAATCATCCAATATCATTTAATCCATCACCAGACGTCAGAATGTTAGATTTGTCCTAATTCAAAGAAGGCCGGTGCAGACAACTTTTTATTTATGAAATTTCACTGAATATCTCTGTCTCACCTTAGGGTAGAAACAATATGGATAATGGGGAAATTCCTCTAAACAATTAATTTCTTCAATATCCACATTTTTCCGATTTTTTGTTTCATTGTGGTCATTGAAAATTGCTGTGCCAAAGGGGTGAGGGGTCATGAATGCGTTTTATTTCTTTTCATATCCCGGCCTCATTAATGATAGCTGGACACGTAAGGTATGAGCAGGGCTATTAATAATGATCATGGGAGTAACAGCATGCAGTTACCCACCTAAGGTTCTACCCAAGCATACACCGTGATTGTATTTTCTCCGTTTCCTCCGAATCATTTTTTTTGCAAATAACAAATCACTAGTGGTGCCTCAGTGGCTAAACAATGTGCATTATCCGATCTGACCTCCAGTGTCATTATCAGCCGATGCCGCGTCCCGGAGTCAAGCTTCCAACTTAAATGGTATAACGTACTACCACACATCCCTCCTTTTTACGCGTCTCAACAAAAGGGCTTTGGAAAAAACTTGAAGAAATTGCTTGTATCAAGCAAATTCTTCATTATCCACTATGTTTATATCCAGAAAACAAGAAAATTCAAAGTTCTATCAACCAGAAATTGTCGTCTGCATCTTCTTTTATTTTGGACCAGTCTTAAATTTTGTTGTGTGGGAATGGGTTAACCTTTGTTGACTTTTCCACGGTCTCCTATTACATAGTATTTAATGGAGATTGAAAACTTCCGTTTCCCAAACTGACATGATTCATTTGGCTTTTATTCCTGAATCACTCACCCACAAACTCAGGCTGATGAATCTGATCTATCGATAACTAAATCTACTATAAAAAAAAAAAAAAACCAATACAAACAAACAAACCAACCGACGGATCTATCATGCATCCGTATGCATCCGTATGCATCCGTATCTATCTATCTATCTATCTATCTATCTATCTATCTATCTATCTATCTATCTATCTATCTATCTATCTATCTATCTATCTATCTATCTATCTATCTATCTATCTATCTATCTATCTATCTATCTATCTATCTATCTATCTATCTATCTATCTATCTATCTATCTATCTATCTATCTATCTATCTATCTATCTATCTATCTATCTATCTATCTATCTATCTATCTATCTATCTATCTATCTATCTATCTATCTATCTATCTATCTATCTATCTATCTATCTATCTATCTATCTATCTATCTATCTATCTATCTATCTATCTATCTATCTACTACTAAAAAACTTTAACAAAAATTTAATTTATCTATCCAACCAAACATCTTAAACGACCGACCATCAATTAATCTATTCATTCATTAATCAACCAATTAATTCATTCATTCACCCATCCTTCCAACGCTTTATGCTTTCTGTAAGGCGAATTTCCTTTACCGCCAATAAATTTAGTTGGCACCGCATGTTAAATCCTCGTGTAAATTTACCGCCATTTTGGTTATATGAAAACGAAAGAAGAAAGCGTCTGTCATATCGAATTATTTGTTGCTGTCAGTAGGTAATTTATCTGTGATGTCTTTTCTTTTCATATTTTGAGTTTTTGATCTCGTCAAAACGAGCTGTTAAATTCTTAGAGAATGACACTGATATTTTCTTCGAGTTTCCGGAGTCAATCACAGGTTTGTTTACTAAAATGACGTCAGACGCCAAAGATTAAAAAGTGGTTTTAAATGAAAAGCTTACTATCAGTTGTAATTATCCAGGTTAACCTGAGGATTTTTGTCATCATTTTATTAAAGACACTTGAAATTTCTTTGATAGGCCTTTTATTTATATTTTGTTCTGTTCCAGTTGTTGATCGACGTAGATTTGTCATCCGTTTTCGCGCATTTGCGTTGAGAATTCCTGCTTTGAGGAAGGTGAATGAAAAATCAATTTTGCATTCTTATTTCAATATTATAACTTGAATAGGCAGCTTAAATTTGATATCTAATCCTATTGGTGATTTCTGGCATTAGTCATATGGATCAGAGAGTTAAGAAAGAGTGGAGGTATTGCAATCACTGTGTTGTTGTCATTGTAGTTATAGGTAAAGCCGTCATAGTAAGCTTTCTCCTTAGTTCCTGGAATATTTTTATGGGCATCTATCTAGAGAGCAATGCATATAATTAAGATAACCTTTAACCCATTCTCTTATAATGGCTTTTTTGAGAATGAGTTCAACCCATATTTTCTTTGAGATTTTTACTCACAATCAAGCACATGCTGTAGGGAGTGGATTGCTTGACTTCTTTTATCATGCATTTAATATCTTCTAAGATGTTATCTTGAGTCAACCATTATCTAATTTTATTTAATCTATTACCAGACAGCAAAATTCTTAGTCTGGTCAAAATTGGAAGAGTTGCAAAAACAATATGTTCATGAAGTATTAGATTTTTCAACTTTCTGGGTTGAAAACAGTGAAAAATAAAGAACTCCATTTTACAAAATGTTTTCCCACATGTTTTTCTTGAAGGATGTCAAAAAGCGTCATTATGTTAACCCACAATGACTCTTTCTGACACTCTATGGGTAATGTGAGAATGGGAAACTTTTTGAGGAAAGGAGACAAAAACGTTCTCCTCTTCCCACAATGTTACCTAACCACACAATTACTCTTTCTGACATTCTGAAGAAGTTTGATCTTGGAAAATTCTTATCGGAATACTATTTCATTCAACCAAATTAGCTTTCTATTTGTAAACCGCCATTGATAAGGTTTTGTAAAGGCTACAAGAAAATAACATTATCTTCACCTCAGTTGCTTTCGCGAAAAAAACCTATGATATTGTTATCTGCGTTGTCATGCAAAACTGACATTTTGCATACATGTGATGTCTCCGAATCTTTCTCTGGATTATTTCATTTGCTTTCACAATTGACCAATCTAGAAATCAATTCACTGATCTTTATGAAAATTCTGATGAAAAAAAAATGGGGTACAGATTTCGGCATTTGTGTGCAAGGAAAAGTTGTTGGGCAAAGGGTGGTCTTGCTGAAATATTTTTGATTTCTTACTTGCTGTATATTCTCTGCAGAGTGCACCTAATTTTATGGTAGTATTGATTTTCTCACTAGAATATGTATACATTCTTTACTGTTTTATTTTATTAGTAAGTATGATAGTTAACCCGAATTTTCTAGTGTGTTCTTAGATTTTATATACCACAAAGTCAAAATACCAAATTTTGGTTATAGTGCTGCAATTCCTTTACTCTACTCAATAAATCATTAACATACCGATGGTTCATGTACTAAATCACTGATCATTCCTTCATGTGATCGCTCAATAATATAATTTTGTATCATAAACCATCCAACATAATTACTTTTGGCATTGTCCAACCCAAAATGCACTGTTGTTTTGAATTATGTAGTCCTTTGGACGTTGGTATCCATTCCTACTAGAGTCATTTACCCTTGAACCAATATTCTCAAGAGTCAAAATTTAAATCCCAAGAGTCAAAATGCGATACCCCCCGTAGTAATTTAGAATAAATAATAGTTTAAATACTATGATAAAACGCACCTCAATATGTAATAAGAAATAATAAATGATAATTATAAATGTTTATATTTTTTGACCTACTTGATTTATTTGCCCGGCACATTGTCAATCCAGTGACTTTCGAAGATCTGGCGATGGCTCGGTTAGCAAACCGGCTGTAATCCAGTACTCCTTCATCAATATCGGTTGTATGGAGATTTTTCAGTAATCTGCTCGTTGATTCAATTTTACCAGAGTAATTTTATAGACTTTTGGCAAGAGTATACATTCTTTTGCTTATCGAAACCTTTATCTTGTGATTTATCTTGTGATTTCATAAAACATCCAGGTGTTTTTTTCAGGTTGTTTTTCTCCAATTTCGGACATAAATATATGGCCACGTCTTATTTTCCAGATGTTTTTCTTGATTTTCTGGGCATGATATATGTTGCTTACCATGAGCACTGGTAGTTGTTCTTAGATTATATGTTCTTGAATTGAAAAAAACATTCTCTTTATTTCATGTGTGCGCAACTCTTCTTACATTATCAACTGAAACTTGCTGCAATGTATCTCTATGATGTCTAATTGTCCATAAGACCTCAGAAATTGGATCACTCAAGTCCTCCTTGAATTGTCAGCCCTTGAATTGAAATAGATAACTATAATTCTTGTGTGCCCTCCTACAGTTTCAATCAAAAGAAGTTGAAACTTTGCGTAATGAATCTGCATAGTCTGTAGTGGTGCATTAAACCTTTTAAATTAAGATAACTCCAGTTCTTCATCAATTATCTGACCTTGAACTGAAAATTGCCTAATTTCTAGTGTAAGCAACTTTTTAATGTGTATAACTTGTGCCTAGTGTTGATTGAAAATGATGGAAGTTTACTACAACAATTCTCCATAATGCGTACTTGTGCTTGAAAAATGTAACATTTTGTCTTTCCAGTGATTAATGAATTGTCTACCTTTGTTTAGGGAATCACTTAATATTATTGTGTTTTTTGTATGCATTGATACCCATAGTGCTGTTGATACAAACAGTGTTTAACATTGACAAATCTTAATTTTGAAATAGTGCATAGGTCAACCACAACTCGCATTACAAAAATTGTTATGTAAGGTAGGATAATTGTTTTTCACACACACACAGAATCTTCTGAGAAACCAGTTGATAGACTTCAATACATTTTAACAGGAGTTACCTATTGGTGATTCCTTCAGTAATATGCCAAGGGTGCATTTTTGCACCATTATTCCCCCCCCCCCCAAAAAAAAAAGAAAAATGAAAGATAAATGTCCCAAGTTCTTGTAGACCATAATGACAGTGTCCCATGCGATCCCAAACCCGTGCAAGTATAGTTTAAGTGAGATTTAATTAACCATCAGTTTTGTAAAATGTCCAGACTTTTTTCAGACCATGGGGACATTGTCCTCTTTCATCTAAAACTTTGCGAGATAACTGCTCTTTATCAGATTCATGTCAATAATTATGATCAGATGAAAAACATGCCTTTTATGGGTAGGGTCAAATTCCACAAATGGCTTATAGTGAAATCTTTGAAAATCTTTTTAGAACCCAGATGATGGATTTCAAATAAATTTGATAGAAATAGTACTTTGATGACCCTTAATAGGATTCCTTTAAAGAATTTTGTTCATGTAAAAACATGTTTTAACTGGTGGGGCTAATTTCCATAATTATATGGTATACAATGAAAACTTTGAAAATCTAATCGGAGGATGGATTTCTACCAAGTTTCACAAGAATTATCCTTTGGTGACCCTTTATCCGATTTCTCGAAGAAATTTTGATTGGCTTGATGATATTGCTTTGGAGGTTTGGCAAGAGATCACATTTGGATGCAAGGGAAATAACTGTTACTGTTTGCCTTAGAATGTTTGTTGTTTAAAGAAATTTGCCTTCCTTAACCCATTCCAAGTGATGCTTTTTGAAGCCCCGTAAAAAAAACTAGCAATTTTTTTTATTTCAACAACATTTTCTACCCTAAAATACAATGATTTTTTAAATGTTATCAACTATAAATTGTCGTCTACAACTTCTTTCAATTTGGACAAGTCTAAGATTTTGTTGTTTGGTAATGGGCTAAAGTATATTGAAAATAAAGATTATTATCTCCTAAATGAGTTGACTCCCATGTTAAAGAAAACTTAACTACCCTTAAAGTCAGGTTGTTTGAGCAAATCAGATGCTGTAACCCATTACTAGATGACAAAATTTTAGACAATTCAAATTGAAAGGAGTTGCAGACGACAATTAAAATTTAATAATATTTTCAATGTTTTCCAAAGATTTTTCTAGGAGTGCTTTAAAGGTGTCATTTTGTTGGAATGGGTCAACACATAGGATAGTTTTTCTGTCCACCTGTCCTGCAGGTCTAGTCAACTTCCAGAAAAATTCCAAGCTCTGTAAATACAAAAGAGGATAGCTAGATGCTATTAGCTATGTAAAGAGATTATTTTCCTTATAATGGCAAATTTTGTATATGATTGAATCCTTTTACTATTTGTTTATTTTAAAGTAGAACAATACATATGATGAAGTACAATATTTTTGGCACACTGTCACGCCCGGTAATCTCGGGCTCCATCTCTTTTTGGAGAACAGTGCAAAATGGAGACAATGATACTTCCGATATGGAGCCAATGACCGGGACTGAACAGAAAAGGTAAATAATACAGTGCACCTCGCGTACAATTTGATCTCCTATTAACCTATTATACATTTTCCCAAAACGTCCAGAGTTTCATACCACATAGAAATGATTATATTATCCGTTGGCAGTGATAGATTTCAAAAATAATTCCGTTTGTGAATAGAAACTTGAATCAAAGTTTGAACATCGGACCCGATCAAACACGAAAATGCGTGATGAACTCGTTCAAATCCATGTAATCAACAGTTCTGAAAGATTTAAGCGGCAATGAATGTGAAATGAATGATAACGTGTTGATATACAATAATGTTACCACAAAGAACTGCGTTTTCCTACCCCTTTTGCGGATTTTCTTAGATGAGAAGGAGACCAGGATGCGGTGCGGGAGACAAGATTCAGAGGGAGAGGCGATGCATATAAAGAATACAGTGAATGATTTTCTAGGACTTTAACTTTATGCATATTACAGGACACCTTTTCTTTCCCTTTTACACAGCAAATGTGTCTCTAAGACTCTCTAGAACAGCCATATTTATATCTGGTCTATATTTTTCTCCTTTCTCCAAACTGACTTACCGGGCCACAATGGTGAATATAAAGTGAACGCGTAATAATTTTTGTAAATCTATTCTAACGAAACATTTCCAAAGAAAAACAAATAGCTAATTTGAGAAATCAGGTCATCACAAAAGTTGAAAAATACGCTAGGTTCTTAGAAATATGTTAAGCGGAAGGAGTTCAGATCTGCAATAAACGGACGTTCTGTGCCTTATACGTTGTAAAAGCTCTATAACAACACCGGTGGTTTATTAGAATTTTCACATTTCTTGAAAAAGGGGTGGGTGTTAATTACAGGCTACAGATGTTAAGACGGAAAGGGGGGGCGAAGATTTACTTCGACTGCAAAGAGCAGGTGGTTCATGATTATAATGAATTTACAGTATGTATACAGTAAGTAACATCGTGAAATTGACATTTACATCGATCAAAACCATTCAAAATCACTCACACAGCGCTCCAATCATTCATTCCAAACACTCACTCAAACCATTAAAAAACACTCAAAATAGCTCAAAAACATTTAAATCCGTCCAAAATGAGCAGCATTTCATTCAAATCGATAACAAATTTCCGCAATTTTTACTGGCAGCTGTGGGTTTTAAAGCGTCTGATTGGTCTGTGAAGACACACGAACACAAAATCATGTATATTGTTATAGAAGGAGATAAAAATATTGCAAATTGGACGAAATTAGCGATCTTGGATTACATACTTTTAATTTCATTCAAAACTCGCTCCTCCCACTCATTCAATTTCATTCCGAAATCATTCCCAAATCATCCAAAAATTGTCAATTTCATGACGTTATTAACTTAAGCAGTGAAGTTTTTTACATAATCTAGGATAAAGCGCCTTCTAAATATAATGAAAAAAAAAAAAATTTAAGCAAACCAATTATCTAAGCATTTAACCATCACAAAAGGGGACATTTGGTTGAGAACAGTTACATTCACCCTCTATTGAACTCATTGTGGCATTGATTTGTTGATTTGTTGGGGATTGGCGTTTATTACAGGTTATAATTTTTCCAAAAAATCATACAAAAAGGGTCGGCTTTGGCGTCCGAAGAGGAGCTGGGGTAACATAAGAGTATGGGGTCCTATTAGAAGTTTTACAGTACATTTATATATGCATCGCCTCTCCCTCTGAATCTTGTCTCCCCCACCGCATCCTGGTCTCCTTCTCATCTGAGAAAATCCGCAAAAGGGGTAGGAAAACGCAGTTCTTTGTGGTAACATTATTTTATATCAACACATTAACATTCATTTCACAGTCATTGCCACTTAAATCTTTCAGAACTGTTGATTACATGGATTTGAACGATTTCAACACGCATTTTCGTGTTTGGTCGGGTCCGATGTCCAAACTTTGATTCAAGTTTCTATTCACAAACGGAATCATATTTGAAATCTATCACCGTCAACGGATAATATAATCATTTCTATGTGGTATGAAACTCTGAAGGTTTCGGGAAAATGTATAATAGGTTAATAGGAGATCAAATTGTACGCGAGGTGCACTGTTTTATTTACCTTTTCTGTTCAGTTCCGGTCCTTGGCTCCATATCGGAAGTATCATTGTCTCCATTTTGCACTGTTCTCCAAAAAGAGATGGAGCCCGAGATTACCGGGCGTGACTGTATAATTACTGCTTATGTTCGGTTCATCACTTGATTAGAGAATATGTGTTTGGCTTATTTCTCAAAGGGATTATTTCTTGTCATTGCACTTTCATGTGATCACACTGAATACCCTTGCAATTATGAAAATATCTGGCCGCAGCTACATCAGAAATCCATTACATCTTTACCTTGATCATTAGGGTAATAAATAGAATTTTCTGCTGTAGACAGAATTATATAAGTATCTTTTGATGTTTATCATTTTATTGGGGTATGATGTTTTATACCACTTCCAACAGTATTTCAGTTTTATCACAGAGAATGGAGCACCTAACCATGGCTTGCTGTCATTTCTCACAAATTGAATCAAAGACAACAGCTTCTCATCCTGCCTAGCCATACTACTAATCTACCCATTGGTATGAAAATAATTTCTCATGTTACAGTAAATTTTGTCATATGTCTCAAGTTTTGGCCAAGGTGGGCTAGAAATCACCATCCTAGGATTGGGAGCACAGTGGATAACTAACTGGGCCAACCAGGCTTTGCAAACAATAAATAGTGTGCTAAGTGGGGTGAGCATTTAAAGGCTGTGATTGAATGTTGTGATTTATTGGTGTGAGAAATGACAGAAAACTTTGGTTAACCCATTACCACACAACAAAATTGTAGACTAGTCCAAATTGACAGAATATGCAGATCTGAGAGTGAGAGTACAACAAATGTACAAAGTATGTCAGTCTGTCCACAATTTCTTTAAAATCTTCTCCTTCAATACCAGGAAGCCAATCAAACTGAAACTTTGCAGGGATGTTCCTTTGGTGAACTCTACAAAAGTTGTTAAAAGAATCTCATTCTGTGAAAAACTCTAGTTGTTGTGGCATTTGGAAATAGGAAATTTTAGTAAATCTTTTAAATCTTCTCTTCCAAAATAAGTAGGTCAATCAAGCTGAAACTTTGCAGGGATATTTCTTGGATGAAGCTTTACAAAATTTGTTAAAAGAATTTCATTCCACAAAAAACTCTTAATCTTTGATTTTTTTCAGAGACTACAAGGCCAAAGGCATTTATATTTCATATGAAAAACATCAAGAAATCTGGTTTGAATGTCTTCATATTGGATCAGTATTTCTCTTAGTCTTAACCAAGGTTTTAATATTTGGTTTTACATCCAAATCCAATGCTCACTTGTGGAATTATCAAGCTCTGTATGACTTTTACCCATTACCACATAATAAAACCTTTTTACGCTCTCCCAAGAAAAAGCAAAAAATTATTGAAAATGAAGAAATTGCTCAAAACAAATAATTTCCCACTATATTTCCTACTTAACCCCTTCCTGTTTATCAAAATTTTAGACTTGTCTCCATCTTATTAAATAGTCCACTGCAACTTCTTCTATTTTTGACCAGTCTAAAATTTTATTGTCTTGTAATGGCTTCAATGAGACTATGATGGAATGAGATACCTAGGATACACATTGAGATGCATGTTTATCATGTTGGTGGCTTAGTGCAAAAACATCATAAGTGTCTATACAAAGTATAGACACTTATGATGTTTTTACACTAAACTATCAATGTTTTCCAGCTGAGAGGTTACATGTACCTGTAATCATGTTGGACAATGCAATAAATACCAGGTGCAATCACCATGCATGTCACTCAGCTCTGAACAAGTATTTATGACTTGTTTATGTTTAACACATGTTGCTACAGTGAACATTGTAACATAGAATGTCCCTATTGTTTTGGAGTATATTGATGAGCTATTGTAAAATTATTGTAAGAAAATTCAGCATAAATCCTCTTTTTTATGCCCTTGCAGTGCTAGAGGTAAAGGTCAAAATCCTGAAAAAAAATGCCTGTTTAATTGTCTTTAGTCTTTCTCAAATAATTCTCAGTACAAAAAGAATTTTGGCTCATCTGTTAAAAAGTCTTAAAGATTTCACCAATTTGATAAAAACAATACATTAAAAATGTATTGACATTCTTAGTGTTCTAGGAGTGATTCAATATTGTTTGTGTTTGAGATATCTGTCAAGAATTAAATTTAACCTGAGATGCCAAATTTAACCCTTGTCATGCTGTATAAATTACCTTACTGAATTGCAGTAAAATCAAAGGGCTGAAAGCACTGATAGAGCTTGTTGTTAAAAAAATAAATATTCCTGTTAGAAATCAATTCCATAAACAATTCTGACAGGAAAAGTACAAGCAGGAGGTTTAGACCAAGATCAGACTGCACTTATGTGCAGGCTGATCTTGGTCTACACCTCCTGCCATAACCAGAATGTTCCGGGTTCAGCATGACATGGGTTAAGACTTGTTCAAATTGAAAATAAATGCTGTGGAAATTTAATAAAATCTTACAAATCTTTGTCCTTCAGGGTAGAAAACATTGTGGAAGACAGAGATATTGAAACTGCAATTTTAAGTGAAATAATCCTATGTGGTAAAAAATATTGTGGGAAAAGAAGAAATTGCTTGTCACAAGCAATTTCTTCTTTTTCTACAATGTTTTCTTAAGTATAAAACCACAACCATGTAAAATCTCAGGATTATACAGGAAAGGGTTAGAATTATAACTTATCTAACAATCTCTTGAAGTCACTCCATTAATGTCTCACAAACTGACTCTAAGGTCACTTAAATAGGGAATGAAAAGCCAGCTGCATGAATTAAATCTTTTTGGGCAATGATACGTCCCCCCCCCCACCAATCAAAAAGTATCAAGCCATTGCAGTCTCTACAGTTATGGTGTATAGAGATATGCTTACTATTACCACTCATCCTTCCCTTTAGACACAGAACATCAGTTTTTGGTTGATCACTCAAGTTATGTCATGGAAAAGGCAAATAGACAATAAAAATTTGAAATGCAAAAGGGCTGGCAACATGATGACATCATAAAAATTGAGCAACAACAGGGGTTGACTCTAACTTTGCTTCAGTGGGATTCAACAGGAATCCCTACCTATCAGGGAAAAACAATAACAATTTGAACTTAGGGGCACAGGCTGCAAAAATACAATATTTAACATTAGAGGTATGGGCATTTTCTCCAAAAATTCAGGGGTCCAGCCCAAAATTTAGGGGCCATGGGCAACTGGGCCTCTATAAGTCTCCCTGCCTATTACTTCAGGGTTTCCTCCAGATAAACAGGGGCCCCTCCTTGATATACATTAACTCATTCACACGCAATCCTGCCCTTCTTGACTGCAGAAGTAATCAAAGCCCAACTTGAAAAAAAGTTTCATTAAAAACTTCATTATCCACAATGTTTTCTACAAAGACAAGCAAACAAAAAATTAGGAGCATTATTTGATACATTAAGCCTTGTCATGCTGTATAAATTACCGTACTGAATTGCTGTCAAATCAAAGGGCTGAAAGCACCGATAGAACTTGTTGTTAAAAAATGTAACTCTGACAGGAAAAGTACAAGCACTTATGTGCAGGCTGATCTTAGTCTACACCTCCTGCCAAAACCGGAATATTCCGGGTTCAGCATGACAAGGATTATGATCAATTGTACTGGAGAAAAGGAATCGCTAGCCTGAGATTCCTGGGGTCCCTTCCACTTTTCAGGGATCTTTGGGATCCTAGGACACTGTTAGTGTCGACCCCTGAACAAAGTCATTAGTGCTGAGGTTAACACGAAGTGAAAACCTCTGTATAGAGAGTAAGCCAATAGGCATTGATGGACCACTGACTTTGACAGCAAGTTCCACCTCAATGTTTAACATGTAACAAAAAAGTAAAATCTTTGGACGGCGACTTGAACGTCATATCCACAGCTTGAATAATCTGTAGTTAACTATGTTTAAGTTGCCAAACAAAGAAAAATGCTTCATGTAAATGTTGGCAAATGTTGGAGTTCAAAGTTCACTTCCAGTCTAAATGAATGATTTGATTGGTTGATTGATTCCTTGAATGACAGCTGTGATAGGTTATTTGCCTACAATTATGTCATATCATTGGTACTGAAGCTAGTCAAACATCAGTTATACTGAATCATGAAATAGTAAGTCAGCCCATCAACAAAATGAATATGATCTTTACCATACCATCTTAACTTCTGTATGATTTCCTCCATTAACATAATGGTGGAAATCAAATAGGACCTACGAAGGTATAGGAAAGATTATATTCATTTTGGAAATGAGCTAATTAACCCAGTACAAGATGACAAAATTTTGGACTGGTCCAAATTGAAAGCAGTTGCAGGATAATTTCTGGTTGAAGTTTTGATCACATTCATAAAGGCATAGCTTCAGGAATTCTGCTTTTTAAGTGGTGGTGGTCTGTGTTTGTATTTGGGAGGGGGGACATGTTATCACAAATTATCTGGAAAGAAAGTTAACCCTTGTCATGCTGAATGCAGAATATTGCTGTTTTTGTGGAATACACGCCAAGTTCATTCTGCCCATATATGCAGTCTCACCAGTCTGCTGTTAGTCTACACAAATTACATGTATTTGTCCACTTTCAGCAAAATTCCTTCTCAAATAATCAGGGACCCACAATCAAACCATGTGGTGTTGCCAGTCCTTTGATTTTAATGCATTTACATTCATCATGACAAGGGATAAAATACTACATAACCGAACTTGGTAAATGCCTGTATACAAAGACATGAACTTTGATTCAATCAATATACTGTTAGATTCTGAAGAGACCTCTTGACATTTTAAGGGGTCAGTCAATAAGTTGTGAAAGTGAATGTTAAGTGTAGTGTAGGGACACTTAAAATAGGATTTGCAGTAACCTGATGAAAAGCGTATTTTCACAAGGAATGGGGACCCCAAGCTCTGAATCTGACATCATATACCAACATTTCATTCTTTTTATGTGCCGAAATGGATGAGATAAAGGCCATATTGTTTTATTGTCATTCATTAGTATGTCCAAGGGAGTTTAACTGTAACAGCCCTATGTCCAACACCCAGCATGTATCCTGCATTGTCCATAGTCTGTCAATAATTTCTTATCCATTACCATACCATACAATATGACACTTTCTGCTCTCCTGAAGAAAACAATCATGGAAAACTTTGTTGGAAAAGATTAAATTGCTCATATCAGGCAATTTTTACTTTCCCACAATTTTTTTCTACCCTATTTGGCACATATTTTCCAATTTTAGCGCAATTTGGATCAGTCCAAGCCTTCGTTGTCAGAAAATGGATTAGACAACATCTCTTCCAAACTTAGTGGCCAATTTAAACCAATTTCAGCATAAATTTTCTTCAGATGGTGGTCTAATCCCCCTGGTATAGAGCCTTTATATTTTACATGAAGCATCAGTGTGTAGAATCTTTCAAAATTGCTATAATCATTACCATCAGGTTCTCAGGGTATAGACCAAAATGTGTGTGTGGGGGGGGGAGGATGTGACTTTGAGGTCTTTATAGAAATTAAGTAGGATTTCTAGTACAAGATGGCGAAATTTTAGACTGGTCCAAATTTAAAGCTTTTTGGGGTAGAATACATTGTAAATTAAAAATTTCTTCTTTTTCCAAAATGTTTTAGAACGCTTTTTTTTCTTTGGGGCTTCTAAAAGTGACACTGTGTGGGAATTAGCTAAATCCTCACCAACAGCTGGAAAAATTTTGACCGAATTTTGGTAACACGATCCTTAGTAGGTCCTCTTTCAAAAAAGCTTTAAGAATTGAAAATCTGTAAAAAAAACTCTGGTTTCCATCGAAACAAAGGGTAATATTTTAAAAAAAAATCATTAAATCACATCTCAAAAGACCTTAAGAGTCTTGATATTTTGCATGAAGCGTCAGTCCACTTATTTCTTTTAAGATTGCTAAAACCATCCCCCTTGCTAAAACCATTCCCCTATGTTCTGCAGTAGAGGAGCCTAGGGAAGGGGGTGGGGTTCAGGCCAGCATAGAAATGAAGAATGGCATACAAATACAAATGGGCCAAGTTGAAACAAATTTGGCAGGAATGTTTCTTGGATGATTCCCTTTTAAAGAAAGTTAAAAGAATAAAAGTCTGTAAAAACTTGTTGGCATGGCAGGCTGGCAGCATAAGTGAAATGAAAAAAAGAAAGAAGTCTTCCTGATCCAGATCCAGAAGGCCTTGATGTCTTTCATGATAAATCAATTTGATCCTTTGTCAGATGAGTACTCCAGCATCTAGGGCATTCTTGTTAAAACTTATTGTCAGGACATTGTGTCGAAAAGCATCATGGGAATGGGTTAAAAACATAGCTTTTAATAGGTATATAGTGAAAACTTCAAATATCTTCGGGAAGGATAGACTTCAACCACATTTCACAGGAATGATCTTCTCAGTTGACCAGTTATCAGATTTCCTGAAAAAAAAAGGAAAAGAAAATCAAATACACATATTGCTTAGGAGGATTTGCTAATTTTCAGGTAGAGCACATTATGATACAAAGGAAAATTTTTTTACTGCTCACCTGAAAATATTAATTTTGTTGTATAAAAGAAAGTTGCTTCCTTATTGCCTCTTGTGTTTAAGAAAACTGAATTACCTGTATCTAAAGTATATAGGCCAGTAGAGCAAATCAGGCAGTGAAGTGTCTCTAGCTTGTTGAAGGAAATTTTTAAGAGCTTTTTCTGTCATGATTGTTTGACCCATTAACAGACAAATCTGTAGTGAGGTCTAAATTTAGAGAGGTTGAAGATTGCTGGAATCTTTACCTTTTGGAGTTAAAAACAAGTGGATAAGATGAAATTGCTTTTATCAAGAAACATCTTCATTTTCCACAATATTTTACAAAGGTTTTTCTTAACCCATTCCCACTCAGTGATGCTTTTAGACGCCCCCCAAGAACAAAAAAACTTTTGAAAACATTGTGGAAAATGAAGAAATTGCTTGTCACAGCAATTTCTTCATTTTTATGCGCCCGTCGAAGACGGGACGTATTATGGGATCACCCGTGGTGCCCGGGCGTCCGGATGTTCGGGCGTCCGGTTGTCCGGGCGATGTCCACTTCTTTGTCCGGAGCATAACTCTGTCACCATAAGTCCGATTGACTTTAAACTTGGCAGTTATATTCTTCTCATCAATACAGAGTGCAGTGCACAAGAACCATAACTCTACCTGGCCTATTTTTTGAGTTATTGCCCTTTGTTGTTTTTCATACTTGAATCTTGTCCGGAGTATATCTCTAAAAGTATAATAGCTAGGATCATGAAACTTCATGGGTGTATAGATCTCACCAAGGGGGAGTGCAGTGCTTAAGAACCATAACTCTACCTGGCCTATTTTTTGAGTTATTGCCCTTTGTTGTTTTTCATACTTGAATCTTATCCGGAGTATATCTCTAAAAGTATAATAGCTAGAATCAAGAAACTTCGTGGGTGTATAGATCTCACCAAGGGGGAGTGCAGTGCACAAGAGCCATAACTCTACCTAGCCTATTTTTTGAGTTATTGCCCTTTGTTTTTTTTTTATATTTGAATCTTGTCCGGAGTATATCTCTAAAAGTATAATAGCTAGAATCATGAAATTTATTGGATGGATAGAGCTTACCAAGTAGGAGTGCAGTGCACAAGAGCCATAACTCTACCTAGCCTATTTTTTGAGTTATTGCCCTTTGTTGTTTTTCATACCTAAATCTTGTCCGGAGTATATCTCTAAACGTATAATAGCTAGAATCATGAAATTTCATGGATGGATAGAGCTCACCAAGTAGGAGTGCAGTGTACAAGAACCATAACTCTACCTGACCTATTTTTTGAGTTATTGCCCTTTGTTGTTTTTCATACTTGAATCTTGTCCGGAGTATATCTCTAAAAGTATAATAGCTAGGATCATGAAACTTCATGGGTGTATAGATCTCACCAAGGGGGAGTGCAGTGCTTAAGAACCATAACTCTACCTGGCCTATTTTTTGAGTTATTGCCCTTTGTTGTTTTTCATACTTGAATCTTGTCTTGAGTATATCTCTAAAAGTATAATAACTAGAATCAAGAAACTTCGTGGGTGTATAGATCTCACCAAGGGGGAGTGCAATGCACAAGAGCCATAACTCTACCTAGCCTATTTTTTGAGTTATTGCCCTTTGTTGTTTTTCATACTTGAATCTTGTCCGGAGTATATCTCTAAAAGTATTATAGCTAGGACCATGAAACTTCATGGGTGTATAGATCTCACCAAGGGGGAGTGTAGTGCACAAGAACCATAACTCTACCTGGCCTATTTTTTGAGTTATTACCCTTTGTTTTTTTTTATATTTGAATCTTGTCCGGAGTATATCTCTAAAAGTATAATAGCTAGAATCATGAAATTTATTGGATGGATAGAGCTTACCAAGTAGGAGTGCAGTGCACAAGAGCCATAACTCTACCTAGCCTATTTTTTGAGTTATTGCCTTTTGTTGTTTTTCATACCCGAATCTTGTCAGGAGTATATCTCTAAACGTATAATAGCTAGACTCATGAAATTACATGGATGGATAGAGCTCACCAAGTAGGAGTGCAGTGTACAAGAACCATAACTCTACCTTGCCTATTTCTGAGTTATTGCCCTTTGTTGTTTTTTCATTCTTGAATCTTGTCCGGAGTATATCTCTAAAAGTATAATAGCTAGGATTATGAAACTTCATGGTTGTATAGATCTCACCAAGGGGGAGTGCAGTGCACAAGAACCATAACTCTACCTGGCCTATTTTTTGAGTTATTGCCCTTTGTTGTTTTTCATACTTGAATCTTGTCCGGAGTATATCTCTAAAAGTATAATAGCTAGAATCATGAAATTTATCAGATGGATAGAACTTACCAAGTCGGAGTGCAGTGTACAAGAACCATAACTCTACCTAGCGTATATTTGAGTTATTGCCCTTTGTTGTTTTTCATACTTTGTTTGACAAAAAATATTCATTCAAAATAACATCAGTTCTATTCAAACCCCCAGTTAATATTAAGCAGTGTGACGGGCGTATCTTGTGACAATTTGGCACCTTGTCTACAATGTTTTCTACCCAGAAAGTTGAAAAAATCCAAAATTTCATAACTTTACCTTGTCATCTGCAACTCCTTTCAATTTGGACCAATCTAAAATTATGCCGTCTGGTAATGGGTTAAGGAGCAGGAAAGCATGATTATTTTGGAATGCTTTAACCCATAAGCAGCATTTTTTAGGGCCTAGTGAAAAACAGCTGATAGGAAAAGAGTCTATTCAATTTTATATTTGATCTTTTAACTATTTCTGATTTCAGAAAGAAGAGAAAACAAATGAACAGAGAGTATTTCTCGAAAATGAAGGTAAGATTGTTCAATGTTTAGCCAAAGTCTGCAAATAAATACAAAATATTTGAATAAACTTGTTAACCCTTCTTAAATGATCTGTTGACTGTAAAAAGAGACAACAAATTAGTTAAATGATTCCTCCCACACGCATTTTGATGCCCTCAAGAAAAAAGCTTTGGAAAAAATTGTTAAAAATGAAGAAATTGCTTGTTACTATCAAGCAATAGTTACTTTATTTTTCATAATGTTTTCTACCCCAAAAGACACAGATTTTTAGAATCCATCAACTAAAAATTTTTGTCTGCAACTTCTATCAATTTGGACCAGTCTAAAATTTTGTCTCGCCTTGTAGTGGATTATTCAAAATTGGACTAAAGGAAATGCTGAGTATGGTACTTTCTTTCTTTGTATGTGGTTTATGCCACTTTTAACAGTATTTCAGTAATGGATTCCTGGTATTTCTCACACCAGTACTACCAGGACATCCTTTCCTAGCCTCCAGCTGATCATCCCACTTAGGTTAACAATTATCCAACCATTGGTGGGAGAAAATGTTGGAAAGGATATTTCCCTCGACTAGGGATTGAACCCAGTACCTTGTGATTGAGAGTCTGATGCAATACCAACTGCGCTATGACCGCAGCCAAGTATGATACAAATTACCTACATATAACGTAACAATTGTTAGATGGAATATGAAGAGAGACAACTCAAGCTACTGGTGAGAAAAGGTTTGGCAGAGGTTTCATTCCTTTATCCATGTATTGAAGCAAAAACTCACTTGATCATTGTAATGATATTGCTACTATACTTGTGAAAATGTCTTAACTGCTGCTTGTACAAGCTACATTTAGAACCCTTTTGAAATGATTTTTCTACATCCTCAAGCACTTGATATTCCCTTATCTAAGGTAATATAAAACCGTTTTGATGTATTTAAAAAAGCTTGTTTACATAGTCAAAAATTATAGGGTCATATTACACATTTTCGAGTGTTTTCAAATGCATACCATGGTTTGAAAATTGCATATATACCTTTCATGTATGGGAACATTTTACCATCAGAAATGCGTTATATTTTAAAAAAGATATGCTCATTTAGATGTGAAACTTTTGCCTAAACTCTTTTCTTTGCTGATCTATAGGAGAAAACTGAGGAAAACTTCAAAAAGAGAAATTTGTCACTTTTAGACAATTTTCAATTGCTTTCAATAATTCAACGTTTGAGTGAATAAATTTTTCTTAAATGTTTGTCAAGTTTTCAGGTCCAGAGTTATAGGGGTCTAGTGTAACTTGGTTCATATTTCTTATGTCATCATAGCAATTCTTTGAAATATTGTAGCTATGAAAGGTCAAGGTTACAGTAGCAGATCAAAGGTCAAATGATTCTTTGACAAATTCTCTTTCACAAATTCTCAAATTAATAAAGGACAATGCACTGTTCTTGATGCTTGTTTGCCAAGGGCCAAGGTAGTAGAAGAAGATCAAAGGACAAAGTTTGCAATTTGTTTCTATGGCCAAACTATTTTGTACTAGTCCAAGATGAATTTGTCCCAGAACAAGTAGCTTTGAAAAAAAGGACTGGTCTTCAAGTAGAAGAGCCCATGTTTGACAAGTGGGGCATAGAAATTGAAGGATCGCTGGGGATTCCCACTGTGCTCTGGCAGGAATTTCAAGTTTTAACCCATTCCCACACAGTGATGCTTTTAATCATCCCTCTATATAAAGGCTTTGGAAAACATTGTGGAGAATTAAGAAATTGCTTGTTACAAGCAATTTCTTCATTTTCCACAATGTTTTCTACCATAGAAGACAAATATTTTGAAGAATTCATCAACTAAAATTTGTCATCTGCAACTTCTCTCAATTTGGACTGGTCTGTAATTTTATTTTGAGTGAATGGGTTAACAGTTATTTTGCAAGATTCATGGCCAGTAACATATAACAGAAAAGTAAAAACGGTTGGTTAGCGACCTAAACATTGTAACCACAGCTTGAACCAACAAAGATGCTTCACAAGGATATCGGCAATTGGACAGACTTCAAAGTTCACTTCTGGTCTAAATGAACAATTTGATTGGTTGATTTATTCTTTCATTGGCAGTAGCAATCCGTAAATTCCACACCCCTTGAGTGAGTTGAAAAAAAAAAAAAAATGAAAAGAGATCAGATCTAGCCTCTCAGTTGCTCAGTAATGGCAGATAATTTATCAATGGCTTGTAGTAAGGTAAAATAACCATTTCATAATTAGAAATTCTGCAAAAAAGATGACTTATCTTAACCTCTTCCCACCCATGACACTTATTGATGCCCCTCAATTTCTTGTTTTTCCACAATGTTTTCTATCCAGAAAGTTGAAAAAAAAATTAATTTCATTATTTTTGAATTGTCAATCTTGAGGTGCATCAAAAAGTGTCATCGTGTGGGATTGGGTCAAATGATGCAGAAAAGGGTAAAAAACATTGTGTAAAGTGAAGAAACAGCTTGTTACACGCAATTTCTTCATTTTACACTATGCTTTCTCAAATGTTTATCTTGTGAGGCGTCCAAAAGGGTCATCAAGTGGGAATATGTTAAATGATGCAGAAAAGAGGTGATGTTACTGAGATGATCTCAGATAACAGATCTTTTATCTCTTTATTATTGTCAATACAGCTGTGACAAACAGCATCAATATTATGGAATGGGAAAAAAAAGTTAATTAACCCTTTCCCGTTTTTGAAAGTTTTAGACTGGTCCAATTTGAAAGAAGTTGCAGACAACATTCAAAAGTGGGTGTAATTTGAAAAGTACCCAACCTAATGGAAAGAAAATATTGTTGGAAAAGAAGAAATTGCTTGCTACAAGCAATTTCTTCTTTTCCAACAATTTTTCCTCAAGTATAAAACCACAGGGACGTAAAAACAAGGGATTGTACAGGAAAGGGTTAACAGTGTGGAAATGAAATAATGGACAGATTGAGCTGCTGTATTAAATAGAGTTCAATAATGATGATGTTTTCATTTAGAGATGAAATGAAGTATTCTATCAGGCCAAACTACTAATAACCCTTTCCCGTTTTTTGAAATTTTAGACTGGTCCAAATTGAAAGAGTTTGCAGACGACGGTGAAAACTGGATGCCATTTGAAATGAAACCATCCTATGTGGTAGAAAATATTGTGGAAAAAGGAGAAATTGCTTGTTACAAGCAATTTCTTCTTTTTCCACAATGCTTTCTATAGTATAAAATCAAAGAATCGTAAAATCCTGTATTTGAACGGGAAAGGGTTAACCCTTGTGTTGGTGAAACCTGGTAGGAGGTATCTACAGACAAAGATCAGCCTGCACATATGTTCAATCTGATCTTAGTCCAATCCATCTGTTCATACAATTAAAGCCAGAATGATGAAAAATTAAATAAATTTTAGTTTCCCAAGAAGGAATTTAGGAATGTCTGAGATACTCTCAGATATTGTTGTCAGCATCGGTGTCGGAGGCCATTCTTAGTGATTTTTTTTTATCTTTTTATAGCAGGTGCTAGGGGGCTCATATTTCACACACGAATTCATCAGTAGATTTGCTTTCATTTGAGACAATGACCTTGACCCAGTGACCTTGCATCCCTGTCCTTGAACCCGTTATGAAATAAACACTTTAAGCAAAAGATTTTAATTTTTCTATCTTGTTTATTTTTCATCCCCAATTTTCACACATGTACCCAGCAGGAGAGTTGCTTTCATTTGAAACAATTATCTTGACCTTGCAACCTTGATGTTTAACCTGTTATGAAAAACTTTAACAAAGATTTTTTTCTTTTTCTGTCTAGGTCGTTTTCTTCATAGCACACATGCATTTGAGGAAATTTCTTTTCAGTTGAGACAATGACCTTGACCATGTGACCATGACCCTGTACCCTACATGTAAATTTTAACACAAAACTTTCACTATTTCTTTTCAGGTCATTTTTCTTTGTAAGGTGATCATATTTTAAACATGCATTCATTAAAGGGGGTGACATTGACTCTGTGACCATGTGCCCTGAACCTTTGACCATTTTAAAAGCAACTAGAGGGCAATCAACATTGTCTTTGGACAACTCTTGATACAAAGAACTAGTTCTTCCAGTGCTTTCAGTCCTGAGATTGTAATGCAATTTTGAACAAACATTTTATTCAGTAGAGTTAAATAAGTAAATATATTGAGGGCTTAGAGCAAAAAACATAGTATGGCTATATGCAATGTATAGAGCCTTACTATTTTTGCTCAAAGCCATTGATATATGGTCATGTAAAAAATCTAAAGGTCAAGGTCACACAGGAAAGCCAGACATGTCATGGAATATTTAGATTATATACCAAAATTTCATTCCATCTATGAGAAGGGAACATTGACAAACTTCCTCCATTTACCTACCTCTATCTTGTGAAAGTTTTGAAATGCTTTGTTCAAAATTTTGCGTTACTGCATTTTGTGAATGCGCAGTTATCGTCTTCCTTTCAGTTACAATTTTGTATTATGAATAAAAATCATTAATCATTTTTATGACATTGATGTTTCTTCCTACACCCATGAAATTGAGCAATATGGTGTATGCTTTTTCAGTGATACTATGTTCTGTGATTTGAAAAATTGTAAGATTTTTTCATGTTTATTTCCTTGGTATGCTATATTTTATGTTAACAAAGAAACAATGTTAAATTCTTATCAAAACCAGCATCCATATTCAACTAATGCTACTTTCACTTTTTCATTGATTTCATAACAATGGCTCTAATTTGCAGAGACAATTGGCTTGTCTATAAAGAAATCTTGTTTTAAAATTTTGGTATGACCTTGAAAATAAAACTGATGAATATGGACAAACTTTTATAGTAAGAACTACTGCAATACAGTCATATAGTCTTTTTGACAAAGGGGGGTTCTGATTGACTCAGTGTTTAGAGGAAAAGATGTGTGATCGGAGAGGTTCTGAAGATTAACCCTTTCCTGTTTTTTAAAATGTTATCCCTGTCCAAATTCAAAGTTCTGCAGACGACAATTAAAAGTTGATTTTATTCGAAAAGAATCATTCAGTAGGGTAGAAAATATTTTGAAAAAGAAGAAAGTGCCTCTGTCATTCCATTGTCATACATTCCTCTTTTTGACACATTTAAAAAAATGGAGTTAGGAAAACGTAGTGTAACAAGCAATTTCTTCATTTCCCACAAAAAAGACAAAAGAATATGAAATTTCATCAACTTTTGATCGTCTTCTGCAACTTCTTTCCTGTCTAAAAATATTTCACCTGGTATGTTCTTAAGCAAGGCATACAGAGCCCCAGTCTAGTAGCAGTTACACCAAGCATAGCAGCACCTAAATAAGTGAACTTTTTCATAGTATAACTAAAGATTATTCAATGATTATGAAACTAGAAATCAATCTCTGGATGTAACTTGCCATGATGTAGTAGTTTACCACTCTTGTAATCCTTGGACGTCAGTAAAGAGTTTGGGGGGAGGTTGCAGATTAAACTAATGGATTCCTGGCCACTTCAAAAAACTTTGTTGGCCGCACCCACTAACTCTGACAGGAAGTTGCTGATTTCGATGTTTAACAGCACTATTTTGCAAAAATTAAAATGGTTGATTGGCCAACTTAACATTGTAACTGAAGCTTGAAAAAGCTGTAGCTAGGATTTTGAAGCAGAAACCAACAAATTGCTTTACATAATGTTGACTAATATGGTAGTTGAAAATTCACTTTCAGTATATGAGTTTAAATACTTGATTGGTCAATTGATTCTTTGACAGCCGTGATAGGTCAATCATGGCATCATAAGAGTCTTTTGTACAAGGCCAAAAGTTACAGAGAATATCTCATGTTGATAAAGTCTGGAATATCTTTGTTTTTCTGGGTTGAAAACAAGGTGAAAATTGAAGAAATTGCTTGTAACAATTATAACAAGCAATTTCTTCTTTTTCCATATTGTTTTTCTGATTGCTTTTTCTTGAAGATTGTAAAGAGGTGTCATTGTGAGGAAAAAGATTGATGTGTTAAAAGCTAACTTTAATTGATACAGTGGAATTGCATAAGATTGCTTTGTAAGTTATGATCAAATAAGTAATTGTTGAAATGTTGTTGATAAGACTTTGACCACAATTTATTACAAGGCTTATTTGAAAAAAGATTATAAAATCATCTTGGAATGAAGAAATTTAAGAAAAGGAGAAATATTTATGTTTAAAACAATATTTTCTAAAAATATTTTCTAAAAAAGATACTTTGAAGGTGTGAAAACCGGTGAACTGTATTAATAAGTATAGCATCTTTCTGTCACATGGGGTACGCAGCCATAGTGCAGTTAGTAGTTCACCTGACCCTCAATCACGAGGTCTAGGGATTGATTCTAGGTAGCAGCAAATATCCTCTCTGACATTTTTCTCCAGCCAATTGGTGGATAATTATAAACCTGAGTGGGTAAGTGGGAGGAACACCTATAGGCTCAGAAAGGATATAGTGGTAGTGCTGATGTGAGAAATGCCATGAATCCAGGGTTAAGTGCTCCAGCCTCTGCCATATAACTAAAAAACTGTTAAAAGTGGTATGAGAATATTCATGAATTCATCTTGTAGTCTTGAGTTGTTCTGGGATCGTATTTCTGTGTAATAAGGATTCAGTTAGATATAACCATCAATCTCCAGGGAAGAGTTAAGTCTGACAAACCCTTATCTGGTCATTCTTTGCAGTTGGTCATCTGTTTTGTGACAACAACACTAAGTAGATCAGGGTTTTAACCCTTTCCTTGACAAACCCAGGATTTTACGTCACTGTAATTTTTATACATAAGAAAACATTGTGGAAAAAGAAGAAATTCCTTTTCCCACATTATTTTCTACCACATAGGATGGTCAGATTTCAAATTGCATGTATTTTTCATTGTCGTCTGTAACCTCTTTCAAATTGGACCAGTCTAATGCAAGCTTTGCAGAACTGAGACTCACTAATATGTAGCAAGGACTCTTAACATTTCCAAATACTTGTCCCATGTACCCTCTTAGGCTCATCAGTATAGAACTGAAGACTGCATTAACCTATTCCCACACCATCCTGCTTTTTACGCATGTAACGTCTTTAAATTTGGTCCAGTCTAATTGTTTGTGATCTGGTAATGGGTCAATGGTTTTTAGCTCACCTGAGCACAACGTGCTCATAGTGAGCTTTTGTGATCATTGAATGTCTGTTGTGCAGCGTGCGGCGTCAACAATTGAAGTGTTTACACTCTAGAGGCCAAAGTTTTGACCCAATCTTCATGAAACTTGGTCAGAATAATTGTTAGGTCATGAGGATGAACCCTATTGATTATGGGAGTGTTCTATTTGAAAACACAGGAAAAGGGGCCTTAATGACAACTTATTTGTTTACACTCTAGAGGCCACAAATATGGCTCTATCTTCATGAAACTTGGTCAGAATAATTTTTAGGGCATGAGGATGAAGCCTTTTGATTATGGGAAGGTTCTTTGGAAAAACACAGGAAAAAGGGCCTTAATGACAATTTCTTTGTTTACACTCTAAAGACCACAATTTAGGCTCAATTTTCATGAAAATTGGCCAGAATAATTGTTTAGTCACAAGGATGAACCCTATTGATTATAGGAAGGTACTTTTGGAAATCACAGGAAAGGGGCTTTAATGACAATTTCTTTGTTAATGCTCTAGAGGTCATCATTTTGGCTCAATTGTTATGTTACTTGGTCATGATACTTGTCAGGTTATAAAGATGAAACTGTTATAAGATGAAACTTATAGATTATAGAAAGGTTCTATGGGATAACACAGGAAAAAGGGCCATAATGATAATTTCTTTGTTAACAATATACAAGTCACAGTTTTGCCTCTATCTTCATGAAACTGATAATAGTTATTTGTCTCTAATTATAGTTCAAGTGAGCGATCTAGGACCATCATGGTCCTCTTGTCAATTCTTTTCTTAAGTTGAGCCTAAGAAAGTCAATTTGTTTGATTGGGGTTTTACGCGGCTTTCAACAATCTTTCAGTTATATTGCGGCGGCTGGAGCACCTAACAATGGATTCCTGGTATTTCTCACACCAGTACTACCATTACATCCCTTCCTAGCCTCCAGCTGCTACATAGGCTTACGATTATCGACCCATTGGTGAGAGACAATAGTGGGAAAGGATGAGTGCAGCCGTTAGGAATCGAACCCGGAACCTCTAGATTGCCAGGCCGACACGCTACCAACTGCACTATGACGGCGGCTACGTGTTGCCAAGAAAGTCAAAGATATCCAATACTTTGATTACTTACAACTAGGCTAAAACATCAATATTTATGAATATAGATAAAAATTTATAAAAAAAAGATTCAAGGTTTAACCCATTCCAATACAATGACACTTTTTGATGCCCCTCAATTAAAACAATTGGAAAAACATTGTTGAAAATGACTCTCATGATTTTCTACTGTCCAAGAATTAAAAGGAACTTGTCCACAAATATTTAAAGAGATAAACCTCAAGAAAACATTGTTTAAAAAAAATCTGGAACCGGCACTTTCTTCATTAGCCACAATATTTTCTATCCTTCAATATAAACATTATGATAATTCTTCAATATATTAATCAGATATCTTTGAGATCTAATTCGCACTATTTCAAGATTTGCAATGGTACCATCTACTTGTCCCAAGACAAGTGGCCTTGAAAAATGTAATTGTCAGCAATTAGAACAGCCCAGATCAGACAAGTCGAGCATGGTAATTCCACACGCCCGCATGGTCAAGACATTTCAGAGTCCCTGCCTTGTACTGGTGATAGCCAGGAAGCACATGAATATGTGAACTTAACCCTTATCATGCTGTATAAATCAACTTACTGAATTGCTGTAAAATCACAGGGCTGAAAGCTCTGATAGAAATTGTTGTTAAATAATCAATATTTCTTTTAGAAATCAATTTCATAAACAACTCTGGCAGGAAAAGTACAAGCAGGAGGCCTAGACTAAGATCAGACTGCACTTATGTGCAGGCTGATCTTGGTCTGCTCCTCCTGCCAAAACCGGAATATTTTGCGTTCAGCATGACAAGGGTTAATGGTATTATTGAAAGGTTGTGCAAGTTAGTGTTAAACCCCATAAAATTAAACTAATTTGCTCTGATTCATTGGCTTTGCTGTTCAAAACAAAAAAGTTGAGATGTTACCAGCCTGCTATTTCTGATTTTATGATGCATTTTGTCTAATTACGCCATTCCCACAAAATCACACTTTTTGACGGCCCTCAAGAATCACACTGGAAAAGATTGTGGAAAACGAAGAAATTGCTTGCAGACAATAATGTGTTCTTAAATGTCTCTGAGTAGAAACTTGGTGGAAAAGCAATTTCTTCATTTTCAAAAATGTTTTCCAAAGCCTTTTTTTGAAGCGGTGTCGAAAAGCGTTAGAGGGAACGGGTTAATTCTTCATGCCCCCTTTCTGGCTCTTTAAGAAATGCTTGCTAGGACGTACCTGTTGTTAAGTTAGTTCTGAATGAAGGAGTAAATGAAAAGAAAATCTCTAGGTTTAATTACTGTCACTAAGAGACTGTTTTAGATTGACATACATGCAAGATGTTTCATCTCCCAGGTGATTGGAAATAATCACATTTTGCTCTGTATTTCAGAATTGAATTTTAACCCTTTACTGTTTTTCATAATTTTGGGCTTGTCCGAATTCAGAGAGTTAGCAGATGACATTATACAGTTAGTACAATTAAAAAAGTAACCATCCTATATGATAGGAATTTTTCAGAAAAAAAAAGGATAATCAAGTGCTCATAGGGACAAAAAACCAGGTATTATACGGGATAGGGTTTAATACCTAATGATTTCTACACAGGCTGAAAAATACCATTGTCCTAATAAGGTAAAAAAGTAGTGTCTATTACAATCCTTAATGCTATCAGTCAATATCAAGAAGAGGATACTGGTTAATGTCTGTCTGTCCTTCCATCTGTAACCAATATTTTTTGTTCATATACTTCTTAGTAGCTGTTAATAGCAACTACTTCACACTTGGTATGGAGGTTAAACTAGAGCGCCTACATATTCCTTACCAAATTAAGGTCTGCGAAATATCCTGTTTTACAACTTTTGATGCATTTTACTCAGCAACTATTAAAAGCATCCACTTGAAACTTGATACAGAGGTTCAACTATGTGGTCTTACTAACTGGCTTATAACGAATTTCGGCCTGCAATATACTTCCTGTTTTCTTCTTAACAAAGACGAATTGACCAGTATGAGGGATACTACTCAAAATTTGCTAAGGAATTCTTTTTTTTCAGTTAATTTTTTTGTATCTTGATGAAATTACACAAGTTTTTAGCTCACCAGAGCACGAAGTGCTGTGGGTGAGCTATTGTGATCGGTCAACGTCCATCCATCCGTCCATTCACAATTACAAAAAAATCTCCTCCTAAACTAGCCATGGAATTTCAACAAAACTTCACCGAAATGATCCTTAGGTCATGCTCTTTCAAAATTCTTAGTGGTAAGGCCTAGGGCTCTGATATTTGGTACAAATCATCATCTATTGACCCTCTACCAAAATACTGTAAAGAATTACCAAATTCTGAAAATTAGCCCTTTTCTGTGCGATCTCTGATTTTACATAGAAATAAAAAAGGAAATCTTAAAAAATCTTCTTCTCCCAAACCATAAGGCCTAGAGCTTTGATATTTGGTACATATCATCATCTATTGACCCTCTACCAAAATACTGCAAAGAATTACTCTATTCTGAAAATTAGCCCTTTTCTGTGCGTTCCCTCATTTCACAAATGAATAAAGGAGGGAATCTTTGAAAATTTACTTCTCCAAAACTATAAGGCCTAGAGCTTGTATATTTGGTATGTATCATCACCTATTGACCCTCTACCAAAATGCTTCAAAGAACTACTGTATTCTGAAAATTAGTCCTTTTCTGTGTGATCCTTGATTTTACAAAGGAATAAAGAAGGAAATCTTTGAACATCTTCTTCTCCCAAACAATAAGGCCTAGAGCTTTGATATTTGGTACATATCATCAGCCATTGACCCTCTACCATAATACTTTAAAGAATTACTATATTCTGAAAATTAGCCCTTTTCTGTGCAATCCCTGATTTTACAAAGGAATAAAGAAGGAAATCTTTTAAAGTCTTCTTCTCCCAAACGAATAGGCCTAGAGCTTTGATATTTGTTACAAATCATCAACTATTGACCCTCTACCAAAATACTTCAAAGAATTACGGTATTCTGAAAATTAGCCCTTTTCTGTGCGATCCCCAATTCAGAAATAAATAATGATATCTTTGAAAACCTTCTTCTCCTAAACCATTAGGCCTGAAACTTTTATACTTGGTATGTATTGATGTCTATACTTCAAAGCATTACCATATTCAGGAAATTAGTGCTACATGGTGGGATCATCAATATACCTAGCATTAAAAGAGAAATCCTTTAACATCTTCTTCAAAATTATTAGAAAGAGTGCTTTGCTATTTTGTTTATATCATAAAGCCATGAGCCATCATACTCAGGGGAGCGATTTAGGACCATCATGGTCCTCTTGTTCAAAATTTTAGACAGGTCTAATTTGTAAGAAGTTGCAGATGACAATTAAAATTGAGTACAGTTTGAAAAGTAACCAACTTATGTGGTAGAAAATATTGTGGGAAAAGAAGAAATTGCTTTTTCTCAAGTATAAAATCACAGGGACGTAAAAACCAGGGATTGTACAGGAAAGGGTTAAGATATTCTGTATTAAGTCTGAATTGATTTAAAAAAGGTATGAATGGATCAGAAAAATAGTTTCTGCCCATAAATGATCAAATTATAATTGTACAAACAACGAATCTATTCACTACCTGTGTAATAATGGAGCTTTTAACCCAACAATTGGTCTTTTTTGTTGTTCAAAGCTTGAGTATAGATTATTGGTCAGATGACAATGACAATTTGTTTTGTCCCTTGGAAATATCTTAATTTGTTTATGTTGTGCAGGAAATGGAGCAACTTGTCAGACATCAAATTCTAATTGGTCCATATTGGCTTTTAATATTTTTAGCTCACCTTAGCAAGAAACATCTAAGGTTCAAGGTCCATACCATACCAAATATACATACTGGTATATATATGTGTGCTTAAAGCCTAGTTCTTTACCTCAGAGCCTGGCTTTCCAGACTAACACGCCAATTGTCCTTATGATGAGACACCCTTTTTCTGTTTCTATGTAGGAAATTATTGGAAAATAAGAAATTATATATTGCTAACAATTTCCTCAATTTAATACGCAACCCAAGGTAGACATGTTGGTATCATCTTTCCTATCTGTTCTTACATCCATCTGTCTGTCTGTGGGTATGTCCACATCTTATTGACAGATCTCTCCCTAGATTTATTGACAAATTTGAATGAAATTTTCGCATAATGTTCACAGTTGCCTAACTTTTCACATATTATCAAACTTTTACCTTGTTAAGTTGCATCACAGATAAAAAGGGTTTACTAAAATTTGTTGTTAACCTTGCACCTATTGTCAGGATTTTGCCATTTAGGACTACTTAACAGGAAAGGGAGACTACAGAAAAATGGGTTTTATGAGCAATATTTCTTGTCAACACATCATATATGGACAAATTTGAATGAAATTTTCACAGAATGTTCCTAGTCATGTGACCTTACACCTATCGTCAGGTTTTGATGTGTAACAGGAAAAGGAGGCTACAGAAAAAAGGGGTTTTAAATGCAAAATTTCTTGTTAACACATATCCTCCTACATTTATGGACAAGTTTGAAGGAATTTTCACAGAATGTTCCAAGTCACGTGACCTTGAACCTATTGTCGGGATTTTTGCCATTTTGGGTTGGGCAACAGGAAAAGATGCTACAGAAAAAATCATTTTAGATGCAAAATTTCTTGTTAATACATCTGCCCCTACATTGATCAATTTGGATTAGATTTTTTTAGAATTTTCTGACTTTGGCCATATTTTTTGGGTTTTGTCATTTTAGGCTGCATCACAGAAAAAGGGGGCTAAATTCTTGTCTTAGATAGTATTTCTGGATAATTTATCTATGAGTTCTTACCATTATACCTCTGTATTTACCTTCTTATAAAAGCATTTATATGCTGGTGTATATTGCGACAATGTCACTCTTTATTCCTCAGGATTATTTTCAAATGAGTTACAAAAACTATGATTGTTTTGGAAAAGGGTTGACAATAACAAACTGATTTAGACTGTAGCTTGAAGACTTCAGTTAATATTCAATATCTATAATGAAGTGCTATCTTTCATTATGTTCAGTAGATAAAAGGGACTGAATGAATAAGCTGTTATTTTCTCTCATGGCATTTCTCAATAATTAATGCTCTCTACCAATTTTGGCAGTGCATTTGCAAAATTGGAAATGGGGTTTTGAAAGTAAGACTGAAGCATGAATAATTAAAAGGTTAATAAATGGGGAAGTATGGCATGTCACGATTGGTTCATTATTGTATTTATCTGGCTACTGTTTGGTGTCGCCTGAAACACTCTGTTGAATGGGGTCCTAATTGATTACTTTCAATTTTGTTTGCCCATTAGATTCGATGATCAAATGGACTTGAACAGTTAATGAAAAAATGTATTTGGCTGAAAAAAAACTTGTACATGTAACTTTTTAGCATACTTGTAGCAGATAGAATCAGCAGAAATGTCTGACTGGCCATCTTTTATTTTGTTCCACAAAAATTGACAAGACTTGACAGGATGGTTGGATCACTGTGACTCTACTTTAACTCTTGTCATGCTGAATAAAATCCTGTACAGAATTGCATTAAAATCAAAGAGCTGACAGCACTGGATGCGCTAATTTTAGGTTAATAATTATTTTGAAAAAATGATTTTATGAGCCTCTGGCTTAGGAGAGACAAGCAGGCGGTGAAGACTTAAGATCAGATTGCACATATGTGCAGACTGATCTTTGTTTATACCTTCTGCTAAAATAGGTATATTTTAGGTTCAGCATAACAAAGGTTAATGCTCTCAGTGTTGTCCCTACTGCTCTATGTTTTATCCCTTTGGGAAAGGGATCTCTACTCAAAAAAGTAACTTATAAAAAGTGGACAGAAAAGTTGACTTGTCATTTATATTTCAGATTAACCCATTACCAAACGGCCCATTTTCCACACTATTTTCCAAAGCATTCTGAGTTGGAACGGGTTAATTAACATTTGACTAGAGTTGATTTTTTTTCCCTAAAATAATGTGCATGTCTGGATTGTGAATCTGACATGGTATTCCTTGTAGCATGATAAAAAGTAACTGTGTCACTGTACTATTCAGAAACAGTTTAATGACCCACATGAGGGGCTGTAAATATAGTTGGATGAGACTGATAGACAGAGATAGTCCTACTAATGGAGATTGAAGTCTAGTAATACTAGAAATGATTGAAAGTGTCTATATACAGTAAAACCCCTCTAATACGACCACTTGCGGTACTTTCAAAAAGTGGTCGTAATAGCGGGGTGGTCGTATTACCGAGGTTTGGTCGTTTGTTGTTAAGTAATGCATGTTTATTTTATTTTTGTTCTTTGAATATATTAATACTAAACATACAAAAATGAAACTATAAGAACATGTATTACAGCGGAATCTTATGTCATTTTCAAATTTACGGTCTTCGATAAGTTCTACTTTCTCTATTCTCCATTTGGTACTCCGACCTCAGATTATTTATTCGTAAGTACAGGTTCAAGGTTTCAAACTGTCGATATCATATCTTTTATAATGCGAATACCAAGCATCAATTACGTTGAAATCAAAATTTAATCGCTAATTAACTGTTCGGAACGCCGTAAACAAACTAATCGTAACTTCTCGGATACGTTTACACTTTCGAATTTATTACTCGAGTCAAAACCTGTGAAACATTCAAATAACAATTAAAAATAATACAAACTTTAATTTCTAAAAGTGATCAGCAACTTTAATCATAACACATATTATAATAAGGGTTCGATATCACATAAACAAAAATCCGATAATGTATTTACAATGTATTCGTACCCAATTAGTGTCGCTCTTATCAAGTGTGAAATTCGGGTGATCAGTCTCAATGTGTGAAAACTGGTCGTTTTAGTGGGGTTCAAAATAGTGTATCAGCTATGGTTGGTACTGAATTTAGTGGTCGTAATTCGGAATAGCGGGGTGCCCGTTTTAGAGGGGTTCGCGACCATTGAAATAAAGAACAAAAAAATCCGTTCTGTAAAAATTCGGTCGTAATAGAGGGGTGCCCGTATTTCCGGGGTGGTCGTAAGGAGGGGTTTTACTGTACATATTAAGGCACTTTTATTAGTTTTTCAACACTTTTTTGATTTATGGAAAATGTGTAAACTTTATTCTGTGTATTATGTCAAGTAATGGGGTAATTGACAGATTGCTTGCCCCACTTACTCCGACAGGAGGTTCCACTTTAATATTAAACAGCATTATTTTGCAAAATGTTTGGCCAGTAATATGCTCAATTCGAGCAATTTCTTCATTATCTAGGAAGAAAAAAAAAAAATCAAAATTCCATCATTTTGAAATTGTTGTCTGCAGCTTCTTTCAATTTAGACAAGTCTAAAATTTTGTTGTTGGAATGGGTTAACTGCTTTACTTTTTACAACAAGGTACACAAACTTCCTAAATCATGATACTTTCAGATTAATTATAGGACATGGATTATTAGTAGAAAGCCTTATTATGCTAACCCTTATCCTGAAGAATATCTATCCTCTTTACACTATATTTCAAACATTGACAAAAATAGATTGATGCTGTTTTCAAAGATTTTTCTCAATACAACAAGGACAAGCTGACTGTGTAGACTAAGATCAGACCGCACATCTGTGCAGGCTGATCTTAGTCTACATACCTGCAAAAGCTATTATCAAAGCAGGAATATCCAGGGTTCAGTATGATAAGGGTTAAGTACCTAAGATGTTGATTCCATAAAGAGCAATTATTTATTTCTAAATTCTGAAAATATTATTAGCTCACCTGAGCACGGTGCTGAGTGCTTTGGGGGAGCTATTGTGATCGGTCATTGTCCGTCTGTCCGACTGTCCGTCCGTTCACAATAACAAAAAATCTTCTCCTCCTAAACTAACCATGGAATTTCAACAAAACTTTACAGAAATGATCCTTAGGTCATGTTCTTTCAAAATACTTCAAAGAATTGAAATCCATGAAGAACTCTGGTTGCCATGGCAACCGAGTGAAAAAACTTTAAAAATCTTCTCCTCCCAAGCCGTAAAGCCTAGAGCTTTGATATTTGGTACAAATCATCATCTATTGACCCTCTACCAAAATACTTCAAAGAATTACTGTATTTTGAAAATCAGACCTTTTCTGGGCGATCTCTGATTTTACATAGAAATAAAGAAGGAAATCTTTAAAAATCTTCTTCTCCCAAACCATAAGGCCTAGAGCTTTGATATTTGGTATACATCATTATAGGGATGAGTGTATTTTTCACTGCGTTTATTGGAGTATAAAGTGCAATTGCCTTAGCACATGGCAAATAACGCCTGTAGGGTGTTATGTTTAAGCCATGTGCTAAGGCATTTTGCACTTTATACTCCAATAAACGCAGTGAAAAATACACTCGGCCCATATAATTGCAATACGTCTATTTTCAAATCCGAAACAGATAGAGAGATGAAAATAAAAACAAATAAACGAACTGTGGGCGGAGTTACTTTTCTTTGACATGCGTATGGATACATTGACACAGTTTATCACTCGAGTCGTTGTAACGGCGGACATTTTATTTCGTCGCTTGGGGTATTTGAAATGGAAATTCGAACATTCGTTGGATTTATTTGGAATTATTATGAGGAAATACTAACTTTAAACTCTGTAAATTATGATATCTGGGTCGATAACAGTTAGAATTATGAATAGATGCTTTGTAATAGACAAGAAATATAAACCTACCACATTGACACGATGCATGCTGATGTCGCGAAGCCGATTCGACATCTCGGATTTACGGCTAATAAAGGTGAGTTTTTCGAAATCTTCATGTTTAAAACGAACATTATAATTGTTATAAGGACACTATTTGTTTATTTATTGAAAATCCATGGAAGTATAAAGGAATTCGAGGAAATCGAAATTCAAAAGGTGATGACTATAAATAGTAACAAAACAAGTTTGGTATTTCTTGGAAGTGAATTCCCAATATCGGAAATCCCTGACCTTGTTTGTTTCTATTTTTGTCGAAAATAGTTCTGCCTTTTATCGAGGTATAAAGTGCAATTGATTTGATCACGTGATACGATTTGGGCCAATGAAAATACTCTATTTTGAAGTATTGCAATTATCATCTATTGACCCTCTACAAAAATACTTCAAAGAATTACCGTATTATGAAAATTAGCCCTTATCTGGGCGATCCCTGATTTTACATAAAATAAAGAAGGAAATCTTTAAAAATCTTCTTCTACCTAACCATAAGGCCTAGAGCTTTGATATTTGGTACAAATTATCATCTATTGACCCTCTACCAAAATACTTCAAAGAATTACCGTATTCTGAAAATTAGCCCTTTTCTTTGTGATCCCTGATTTTACATAGAAATTAAGAAGGAAATCTTTTAAAATCCTCTCCTCCAAAACCATAAGGCCTAGAGCTTTGATATTTGGTACAAATTATCATATATTGACCCTCTACCAAAATACTTCAAAGAATTACCGTATTCTGAAAATTAGCCCTTTTCTTTGTGATCCCTGATTTTACATAGAAATTAAGAAGGAAATCTTTTAAAATCCTCTCCTCCCAAACCATAATGCCTAGAGCTTTGATATTTGCAACAAATTATCATATATTGACCCTCTACCAAAACACCTAAAAGAATTACTGTATTATGAAAATTAGCCCTTTTCTGGGCGATCCCTGATTTAACGTAAAATAAAAGAAGGAAAACTTTAAAAAATCTTCTTGTCCCAAACCATAAGGCCTAGAGCTTTCATATTTGGTACATATCATCATATATTGATCCTCTACCAAAATACTTCAAAGAATTATTATACTCTGAAAATTAGTCCTTTTCTGTGCGATCCCTGATTTTACAAAGGAATAAAAAAGGAAATCTTTGAAATCTTCTTCTCCCGAACCATAAAGCCTAGAGCTTTGATATTTGGTACATATCATCAGCCATTGACCCTCTACCAAATTACTTAAAAAGTTAGCCCTTTTCTGTGCAATCCCTAATTTTAGTTAGGAATAATTAATGATATCTTTGAAAACCTTCTTCTCCTAAACCATTAGGCCTAGACCTTTTATACTGGGTATGTTTTGATGTCTATACTTAAAAGCATTACCAAATTCAGGAAATTAGTGCTAAATGGTTAGATCATCAATATACCTAGGTCTAAGGATTAAAAGAGAAATCCTTTAACATCTTCTCCAAAATGATTAGACAGAGGGCTTTTCTATTTTGTTTACATCATAAAGCAATGAACCATCATACTCAGGGGAGCGATTTAGGACTATCATGGTCCTCTTGTTTTTTTAAACAGGCCATCTATCAAGTAGTGGTTCTAGCAATGATTTGCTTGCAATTAACTCTTTCCTGATTTTTGAAATTTAAGACTGGTCCAAACTGAAAGAGGATGCAGACGACAATGAAAATTGGATGCAATTCCAAATAAAACCATTCTATGTGGTAGAAAATATTGTGGAAAAAGGAGAAATTGCTTAGTCTAAGCAATTTC
Organism: Fragum fragum; assembly: GCA_946902895.1. NCBI lineage: Eukaryota > Metazoa > Mollusca > Bivalvia > Cardiida > Cardiidae > Fragum > Fragum fragum. The sequence goes on from OX336367.1 coordinate 25,743,060, forward strand.
TCCTTTTTCCACATTATTTTTACTAGTATAAAATCACAGAGACGTAAAATCCCAGGTTTATCCAGGACAGGGTTAAAGGATCAACCAGTCAAATCATTCATTTAGACCAAAAGTAAATTTAAAGTTAAGCATTTTTGTGGGTTTGGCTACTAAAATGTAATTACTGTTTTTTCCAAGGTGTAGTTAAAACTTTAGTATGCAAAGTCCTTGACAACATATTTTACTAAATAATGTAGTTTATGAGAAAATCTTGCTTCAAATAACATAATTATCAGAGGTGAGCAAGTGTGGCTAGCAATCAATCAGATATATCACTCTTCCTACTCTTCTGTCAAAAAGACAAGGATACTTGATTGATAAGCCAAGATTTGATGCATGTGCAGTGCAAAAGTTTAGTCTCTTTAGAAGTAGTAATTGTAGTAAAAATTAGGAATAATTAAATAGAAATTGTGTGATTGAAGCTTTATCACATGTTATGATGTACAACAAATAGCGATATTACATTTGACAGGCTCATTTTGTGGTATCCGGGAAATATTGAACTTCAACAGCGCTCAAGTGTAGTTTATCAGCTGTTAGTAGCTTGCCATATGCTTAGCAACCCATTTCTGTTTTTTCCAAAGCAACAGACTCCTATTTGCATTTTAATCCATTTTTCTGTAATTTTACTGTTGAACAGGATGGGAAGAATCAACATGAGAAATTAATGGATTTATATTGAGACCCCATAGATTAAATTGTGAAGCATAGCCCTGGAGATTATGGAATGCTATAGATAACCCTGACATGCACTTTATATCATCATTCTGGTAAGGAGAGATCGAGGAAGAGAAGCCAAATGAAAAATGGGCCTGTGCATGACATTTCCAACAATTTTACATGTGCATGAGTGCAGACATTGAGTAGTCTAGACAGTCACTCAGTTAACCCTTTCCTGTTGTACAAAATCTTGTCCAAATTCAAATGTTTTTCAGATGAAAATCTTAAAGTGGATTTAAGTTGAAAAGATAACTTTCAATAGCTTAGAAAACATTGTGGAAAAAGTAGAAATTTGCTACTTTTTTCCACAATGTTTTCTCAAGTTAAAAAACACAGGGACGTACCGTAAAAACCAGTGATTGAACAAGAAAGGGTTAAATTATAATATTTGCTGAATGTCTGAAGAAGCTTTGAATGTTCCTTGATTCTGGATAGAACCTTTCGGCAATCCTATCTTTCTGTGGTGTGCATCGTAAAGACTATTATCAGACTGTGCTGATGCACTTTCTGATCTGTGTCTTAACTTGATCAAAGTATTGGCCAATTACAATCAATTGAACTTTGAACTCTGACATTGACTGACATTTATGTGAAGCATTTTGGTTGGTTTTGCGACTTAAACCTAGTAACTACAACTTATTAAACTGTAGGTCACCAAACAATCATTTTACTTTTTGTATTGTTACCAACCATAAATTTTGCAAAATAACGCAGTGAAATATTGTAGTGGAACTTCTGGTCATAGTCTGTGTGTGTCACCAGGGGAGAGAAGTCAAAGGTCACTGGGTCAAAACTGGATCACATTACTGGTCATGTGTGAATGTCCATTGGTAAGACCCACTAAAGCCACAGCATTGTACTGGCATTACCCTGGGAGTGCTAAAAGCTGAACTTGGCCATAATAAACTGAAACTGAAAGATAATGTGAAGGTGGCATTACAGGGATTTTTTAGTCAAGTATTCTTGCCCTCAGCAAGACATCGTTGACACTATCATAAATAGGTGTATGTGCCTTAGTGTGTCAGCTTCTTTAGTTAATGCGCCAGTCCGTCTGAATTTGTCTAGGGTATATCTCCACTCTTTATGGATAGATTTCAAATGAAGTGACGCAATAATAATTGTTCTCCATCATGAACAGATGTGCCATTTGAAACAAGTTTTTGAACATCTCCAAGGTCTGGGTCACGGCTCAAGGTCAAGTGTTCGAATTTAGCTTGTCCAGCGCATTTGTTCTATATTTGTGATGGATTTCAAAATAACTCTTGCCAATTGTTCTCTACAATGAGCAAATTTTCAGATGTCTCCAAAGTCAAAGCCACAGGTCAAGGTCAAATATTTGGAGTGCTCAACTTGTCCCTGGACACCTTTCTAGTTGAAGTTTGGCAGACCCAATGTTCAAATCGCATGGGTTACAAATTCTTATGCAAAGTTTTTAGAACCCCTAAAATATTTTATTTGGAATGATGCAAAGAAAATCGTGAAAAAGACTTTAAACCTGATACAATCAAACAAAACATATTTTCTCTCATCTGGAGTTAAGTCATGGTATAACAGGGAAGTTCAAAGGGAAACTAAATATGATGAGAGCTGATAAGGCATTGATCATATAATATTGAGGTTTTTTACAGATAATAATTTCCACATTGGTTTCATAGCAATGTACTGTCATTTGGGGCTATTTTGACTTGTGATTTATGGTAATGGTCATATTGTAATTTTAGCCAATGCATACTGAATGGGCTTTCCTTCCTTAGAACTTATTGGAACTGGCTGTACCTGCAGGCTTATGATGGTTGAACAAATTTCATATGCTTCTGTAAAAGTCACTGCCTACAAAATGCTAAACCTTTTTTGGCTACTAAGTTGGATCTGCATCTATAGGCTGTATTGGGCTAAATAAAATGAATGCATATGGCATTGACCTGAGAAGTTATCTCAGTACACTAGCTTTGGATGTTGTTTTCAAGCAATTTCATAATTATTCACAATGTTTTCTACTCAGAAAGACAGGTACTTTTACCAACTAAATATTGTCATCTACACTTCGTTTGAATTTGGACCAGTTTGATATTATTTTCATTTAGTTACGGGCTAAATAAAATTCCAAGAACTTGCTCAAAGGGAATGAAAACTGTAATGTTTATCTCTGAAAATTAATAATGGATTTGATGAATAATTTGCTCTTCTGAATCATAATAGTTTGGGAGAAGGAAAAAGAAAGGGACTCTTAAATCCTTTATTCTTGCAATTTAAGGCATACCTCTTCTTTGAGATAAAATCTAACCAATTTAAGGGTTGAAAATTTCTAGAAATTTAACTTGTCCTGCACAATGAGAAAATGTTATTATTAAATTTCACATTAATTTCTGTAGTCAATTCTTTCATATTCTACTCCCCCTGCATATATAGACAAAGAATCAATTGCGCATAATAAGCAGATGAGTCGAATTTTCAAGCCCTTCAGTTTTTAAACTGTTGATGTTGTTGATGTTTTCCCTTTTTTTAGAGACAACCTTCATGTTGCAATTTTGAGTCCTGCACATCATTATGGAGAGAGAATGTGTCTGTTCATTTTTCTGCCACCATTAACAGCTGATTTATGATCCTTATTGTCTTTGTCCGTTACTCTATATCCTTGTTGAATGTTTGTAATTATCTGCCTTATATAGACGAGTCATGTTATGCTGTGGTTTGAAATTAGCCTATCTTCATAAGTCTTTACAGCTTAGCCAGTTAGCTACTTTTTTTAGTATTGATATAGCAAGCTCAACCATTGCAAGACAAAATAATACCAAGACTGGTATATATTAAAAAAAGTTGAAGATGACAATTTTAAGTTGAATTCTTTTTCATTTTTGGTTGGAAACATTGTGGACAATGAAGAAATTGATTTTTACAAGCAATTTCAATATTATCCACAATATTTTTCCATGTTTTTGTAGATGGGTGTGAAAAGTGAGATTGTGTGGTAATGGTTTAAAGCAGTATAGAAACTGATCCCATTTAATTTGATTGTTTGTTTGAATGGGGTTAAATGCCATTTTCAAGAATCTTTCAGTTATATCGCGGCGGCTGGAACACCTAACAATGGAATCCTGGTATTTCTCACACCAGTACTACCATTACAACCTTTCCTTAAGCCTCCAGCTGCTATCCCACATTGGTCTACGATTATCGACCCATTGGTGAGAGACAAATAGTCGGAAAGGATGAGTGCCGCGATCCCATTTAAGCAGAATTAAAAGTAATAGTTTTGGGAGTGATTTCATTGTCAAGTTATTAAGATGTCTTTGAATGTCCATAGAACTCTATGTTGTTTATACACATTAGAATCATATTGTCATGAACCACAAAACATAGAGTTTGAAGGAGAAATAATAGATTTAAATAGAGTATAACTTTATTTCAGTATAAGATCAATTTATATTTCACTGAGTGAATAACTTTAAGCTATATTTTCATCTGTAGTAGTGCCACTCATGAAAATATAGCTTTTGTTGTTCATTCAATGATAATGTACACTACTGAGAAAATGAAGAAAAGCAAGGCTGTAATGTACCAAATCAGTGAGTTTATCATTTTGATAATTTCAATGTTTTTTCGGTGAAATTATCAAGTGATAACCCATAGAGAAATCTCATTATTATACCATATATAATATATCCTGTACAAAAAACGGGATTTTACGTTGCTGTTATTATATACTTGAGAAAGCCTTGTGGTTAAAGAAGAAATTGCTTGTAACAAGCAATTTCTTCTTTTTCTACATTATTTTCTACCCTATCGAATGGTTATTATTCAAATTAAATCCACTCTGAAATATTGTCTGCAAAACCTTTGAATTCGGACAGGTCTAGAATTTCCAAAAATAGGAAAGCTAGGGTTAAAGAAAATGTCATCACTCTATGTCTGTATCTCAGGAAAATTGATTGAAGATTGAAGAAGTCCTTCTTAAAAAGAAGTTACCTTCACATTAAGTGTCATATTTCAATAATTGGGAACAATTAATTTGTCAATGTCTGTGTGTAGACTTGTGGCCGATTCTTTTCTATTTATCTAGGCCTCTATTTGAATACCATTTGTCACTTGTGAAATATTTAATAAAAGTCTTTTAAAATTGCACTCGTAGAGATTTAAGATTAGCTTTTAAGAGTTTTTTTCAAAACAGTTTATAATTGGCCTCCTCTTTCGTTGGTAAATGTTTGCCTTTGAGCCTAAAATTTTGCAATTATCTGACTTGGATTATCTAACTTTTTAAGTTAAATTTTCTTTTCCTCAAGTTTTGGGTTTGACAGGTATGACAGCACTGGTATTATGGTGTTTAAGCAACTTGTCAGACTACAAATTTAAAGACTAGTCCAAAATCAATTTAAATGTAGACAGCAATTTAACTCATTCCCACACAATGACAAACCTCAAGAAAAAAGGTAAGAAAACATTGCAGTATTTCATTTTCAATAATGTTTTCTAACCAGAAAGTTGAAAAAATCCACAAATTTGACGAATTATAATTGTTGTTTGCAATTTTTTTCAATTTGGACCTGCCGTCTGGTAATGGGTTACAGCTTTTGTAAATAAGAAAGGTGCTAGATAGGGCAAAAGTAACAAGCGATTTCTCCTTTTACTCAGTGTTTTCTACAACTTTCTCTGAGCATAAAAATGCTGAATTTTGTGGTAATGGGTTAATCTGCAAGTGAAACCTCTATTGAATTATTCCCTTTTCCGGGCTCAACTTGAATTAAAAAGCTTAGGGGTCCTTATGTCTATGCCCTCAATGACAATATTTTTCACTCATTTTGTTGTCATTCACCAACCCAGTAACCAGAGGACAAAACATTAGACTTTTCCAATCGCAAAGGAGTTACAAATAACAGTTTATAGTATATATGATTTTAACCCTTGTCATGCTGAACCCGGAATATTCCGGTTTTGGCAGGAGATGTAGACTGTGCAGGCTGATCTTAGTCTACACCTCCTGCTTGTACTTTTCCTGTCAGAGTTATTTATGAAGTTGATTTCTAAAAGAAATATTGATTTTTGAACGATTATTTCTATCAGTGCTTTCAGCCCTTTGATTTGACAGTATTTCAGTAAGGTAATTTATACAGCATGACAAGGGTTAAAAATCTTTGTCTTTTGTGGTAGAAAAAAAAGTGGTTGATGTCTTAATACAGAAAGTATCTTAGAATTCTTGATAGTTCTTGAAATGAACAATATATTTCCATTGACAATTATTTTGCTTTTCTAATAAAATTGTTTGTAGAAGCAATCCATTTGCCAAATAATGCTGTTCCTATTCCCACACAGTGACGGTTTTGGATGCCCCTCAAGAAAAACAATTGGGAAATCATTGTGGAAAATGAAGATATTGTTTGTAACAAGCAATTTATTCATTTACACAATGCTTTCTACCCAGAAAGTTGAAAAAATCTAATATTTCATAAACTTTAAATTGTTTACTTCAACTCCTTTCAATTTGTACTAGACCAAAATTTTGTCATCTGGTAATGGGTTAACTAACTCATGTCATGCTGAGCCCGGATATTCAATATTCCTGTTTAGGCAGGAGATTTAGACAAAGATCAGTCTGTACATATGTGCAACCTGATCTTAGTCTACACTGCCTGTTGTCTTTTTGAAGTCCAAGTTATCTGTCAAATGATGTTTAAAAGAAATATTGAATTACAGTCAGATCTTTAAGTGCTTTCAGACCTTTGATATTAACCCTTGTCATGCTGTATAAAATCCCATGCAAAAAAATCAAAGGGCTGAGAGCACTGATAGTACTTGTTGTTCAATAATCTATAATTCTTTTGAAAATCAATTTCATAACTTTTATGGCAGGAAAAGTACATTTGAACAAGCAGGTGTAGACCAAGATCAGACTGCACTTAATGTGCAGGCTGATCTTTGTCTATACCCTCTACCAAAACAATAATATTCCGGGTTCAGCATGACGAGGGTTAATGAAAATTCTGTAATACTGACTTTATTCAGCATTACAATGGTTTATAAAATGTTAGAACAGATTGCTGTTCTTCAAGGAAAGGGTCATCACACAATTGAAGAGCTACCCCTATATTAATTAAATTATTTTCCAAATTTTACCCGTTAAAAGTAAACTTTATGAGAGTTCGACATGCTTAAATTTGTCTTCACTGAAAAAAATAAAGTCTGAACTTGTTATCAATTTGAAAACCATTGATTTAAATAAAATCAATTTTTATGGGTCATTTTTAACTTGAAATTATCAAGGATGAAAAATAGTTAATTTCTAAACTTTCTACAATTTTATTTGCACAGTGCTAAATCCCACTACTACACAGTACACTCCCCTGAATTTTGATGCAATGAAGAAATATAGTTGTATAAAACATTGTGGAAAAAGGAGAAATTGCTCTAAACAAGCAAATGAGCCAAGTTCATTCTTGCTTTCTCTAAATGTTTTCTTCATTTAATTTGAATATGCCCAGGAAGGTTGATGTATATTTGTAGTACCTTCTGTGTCCCAATGTCCGTCTATCCGTACATCTAGATCTCGTTAACATCTCTCCTCCAATAAAATTTTCTCAAAATGTTCCTTGTCACCTGAACTTGCGCAAATTGCCAGTGTTTGCATTTTTGGCTGTGTTTCCTACATTTATGTACAAATTTGAATGATATTTTCACAGAATATTTCTAGTCCTCTGATCATGTGGGGTTGGGGTTTTACCATTTGACCCATTCCAGCAGAGTGACACTTTTAGATGCCCCTCCAAAACATAATTGGGAGAACATTGTGTGAAATGAAGAAATTGCTTGCAACAAACAATTTCTTCATTTTCCACAATGTTTTCTACCCAGAAAGTTGAACAAGTCTTAAATTTCATAAAGTTTAAATGAGTGGTCTGCAGATCCTTTCAATTTGGTCGGATTTGGTTTCTGGTAATGGTTTAAGGCTGTGTTACAGAAAAAGGGAGCTTAATGCAAGATTTTCTTGTTAACATGGTGGCGGCCTAAATGTGACGGCCTAAATGTGACTATAGCTGATAAAGCGGATGCATCACATAGGCCTAACGAAAACAGAGGTGATGCCGCTCAGATGTTAATTGGATGCACACGGTTCTCTGCACATGCATGGGATATGAATTGCACCAGCTTCACAGATAAAGAAGGGTGCAGCATGCATGCAATCAGTCTGATTATCTCAGTTGGTAGAGCACTTGACTTCAAACCTTGAGATTCGGGTTAGGAACTCAGGGATTACCAAACTAACAAACTAGTCGTCCTTCAGATGAGATGTTAAACCCAGACCTCTTGTGACAGTTCTATCCTTCGAGTATGGATGTGTTGCTTATATGGGCATGTGTTGCAGTAGCAATAGTAAACAAATATTTAAACACATTAATACAAAAGCATTCAGCATAAAGTGGGAATACAAACTGTTAGCTACATCTAGCTATTATTTGTATCTGTATTACACCTATAGCCTGTCAGTCAGGTAAGAAAAGGAAGACAGTTCCTACTCCCTCAAGCACTGGAAAGGTGAAAGCCAGAACCAGCACTGTACCCTTGACTTTGAATTTGAAGCTGTCTCTGTTCTAGACAAGCCCAAAGGCCATCAGACCTCTCAAAGCCATACTGATGAAAGCCCATGAAGGTGCTAATACTTAAGCCCCTGTAGCAACTGAATAAGATCCTGAAAGATTTATTTTTCCGGCCAGTGAAGGCCCTGCCAAAACTCTTTAACCCATTCCCACACAACAAGATTTTAGACCAGTCCAAATTGAACGGCTTGTTACAAGCAATTTCCTCATTTTCCATGTTTTTCAAGCTTTTTCTTGAGGCGTAAAAAAGGGAGATTGTATTAGAATGATGGCTTGTAGTTAAAGGTTTCCTCTTCACTGTGGGGGTAGTTTGAACTGCATGGCTTCATGAGGTAGGTTTTGAGGGAGAACACATCATCATCAACATTGAAGTTGGGCACATTTTGTCAGTCATTGTGGAGGGGGTTTTGGACCAAACTTGGCAAGAATGTTCTTTTGATGACCCCTTTCAAACTTTGTTTGTGAAATACTGATTAGTGAAAAATGGGGGCGTCACAGGAGGGGCTTATTAGACTTTTGAGAAATAATGAAATAATTCTTTAAAAATCTTCTGCCCCTAAACCACAAGGCCAATTTGGAGTAAACTTAGCAGGATTGATGTTCCTTTTCAAATCTTGTTTATGAAATTTTGATTCACGAAAAAATAGGGGTAGAACAAGGTCGGGCTTAATATTCTTTAAAAATCCTCTGCTCCTAAACTACTGGGCCATTTGGGACCAAACTTGGCAAGAATCTACCTTGGTTGTCCCTTTTCCAAACTTGTTGGTGAAATTTTGATTAGTGTAAAAAAGGGGCATGGTAGGAGTTTGGAGGTGGGGCTTATCAAAGTAATGAAAAAAATTAGATGATTCTTTAAAAATCTTCTGCTCCTAAACCACAAGTCCAATTTGTACATAAGGTTTCTTTGATAACCCTTTTCACAAACAGTTTGTGGAATTTTGATTTGCAAAAAATGGAACCCTGGCAGGGCTAGACTTATCAGACTTGGAGAAATTATCAAAAATCTTTTTCACCTTTTTCAAAATGTGCTTGTGAAATTCTTATTAGTGAAAAATAGCGTGTATGGCAGTTCGAGTTTATTAGTTTAGAGATACTATATATGAATTCAAAGGTGAGTGATTTAGGGCTATTTCGGTCCTCTTGTTTAAGAGAATGTAATGAATCTGTGTCATTTGAGGACTGATTAGATTTTGTAATAGATTTATTGAAGTGTTAATTAGTATAAATAAGTAATTTCTCTACCAATTGGTGGAACAACAAAGACAACTCAAATTTGTTGAATTGAACTTGAAATTGCCACGGAAAATTGTGTGCTGAACTAGGATGTGCTTGTGTACTGAACTAGGATGTGCAGGATTTTGTCCAAAATTATGTCATTCTTTCAGTCTGTATGTGTTGTTTAGTCATTCTCACACAATGATGCTTTTAGATGCCCCTCAATAGAAAAGCTTTGGAAAACATCGTGGTCAATGAATAAATTGTTCATTGCTTGAAAAGACAAAGGTTTAAAGATTTCATCAACTTGAAGTTTTCATCTGCAACTTCTTCGTCGTTTGATAATGGGTTAAGCTAAGATAGCTCAGTCAGTAATTTATTCAACTGTCAACCCAGGGTTTGCAAGTTTGAAACTAGGATCAATCAACTTTGGACTGATGTCATGCAGCAAGCATCAATGTTTTGTCTGTCACCAATATGTGAAGACCTATAAAGTGGGATTATAAAGTTGCCTGTTACTGAATTGAACCATCACCTGATGACAAAATGTATGTCTACACCAAATTCAAATGACAGTTCAAGTTGTTAAGATTTTAAAAACTGGTATTGGTCAGGGTTGGAAATGAGGGGAAAGAAATAATGACTATTTTAAGCAATTTCTTCATTACTCGCCATCATGTAATAGTGACCGGTATAATAGAATTAACTCTTGTGTGTGAGAGGGTGTGTGGCTGGGTGAATTCTCTTGTCCTGAGCATATCTATAACATTAACTGATGGATTTCAAAATAACATGGTACAGTTGTTCCCCTTGATGCCATGCATAAAGTTGGATACTCCCGAGTTGAAGGTCATAATTGAAGGTCATGTGCCATACATTTAAGTGGGGGCATCCATGTTTCACACAGTCTAGTTTTCAACAATGTTTAACCCATTCCCACACAATAGAATTTGAGACGAGTCCAAATTCAAAGAAGTTGCAGATGAAAATTTTAAGTTGATGAGATCTTCTAAATCTTTGTCTTTTGGGGTAGAAAACATTGTGGAGAAAGAAGAAATTGCTAGTAACAAGCAATTTCTTCATTCTCCACAATGTTTTTCAAAGCTTTCACATAGCGGGCATTTAAATTAGCGTCACTGTATGGGAATGGGTTAAGGAATCTTAAAAGTGTTGGAATGGGTTAATGTGAGAGATAGGATACTTTAACTGAAATACTGCTAATAGTGGGGATAAACAGTGTGTTCCCTTCTAAAACTTTCTTTGACTGGGGTATCAAACTACATTGCATGGTGAGGGATAGCAAATCATCAGTAGGTGGCCTAAACATCGTAACTATATCTTGAAACAAGCTGTAATTATAGTTTCAACATTGAAGTCACCAACAAACAATATTAATGTTATGATTAACCCTTTCTTGTTCAAATACGGGATTTTACTTTCCTGTGATTTTATACTGAGGAAAACTTTGTGAAAAAAAGAAGAAATTGCTTGTAACAAGCAATTTCTACTTTTTCCACAATATTTCTACCACATAGGATGGTTTCATTTCAAATGGCATCCAGTTTTCATTGTTGTCTGCAACCTCTTTTGATTTGGACCAGTCTAACATTTCAATAAGAGGGAAAGGGTTAAACTGCAAATGAATTATTTGAAACTGCTCTCAGTTTTTCTTGTGTGGTATATGGGATAATTGAAAAACAGTTTTCCAGTACCCAATTTAACTTTTAACCCCCCCCCCACACACACACAAACAACACACAATAAAAAGAAATGAAAAAGTAGACAAGAAAGTCATTTAAACAGTTTCTAATTGTAAATCAAAAGAACCAAAATTGTTTAAATAGCTGTGACTAATTAAACTATTGTTGAATGTTTTAAATGGAAGTGTGAACATTTAATGTTCTGGTATTTCACTAATTCAAGAATTAGTATCGAAATATCCTTGGGCTATATTAACCCTTTGCTAGACCTGTACAAATTCAAAAGTTTGCAGACCAGAATTTGAAGTGGATTAAATTTGAAAAATAATCATGCAGTAGGGTAGAAATATTACGGAAAAAGAAGAAATTGCTTATTACAAGCAATTTCTTCTTTCTCTTCAATGTTTTCTCAACTATAAAATCATAGGTATTAAATGGGAAAGGGTTAACCTATTCCCATACAATGAAGGTTATGGATCCCCTGAAAAAAAGCTTTGAAAATTATTGTGAAAAATGAAGCACCATCCGCATTGTTTTTAACCCCAAAAGAAAATGGTTTTTGAAATTTCATTAACTTTAAATTGTCTGCAACCTCTTTCAATTTGTACTTGTCTAAAATTTTGTTATCTGGTAATGGGTTAACTCGTAATGGATTGAAGAGTTTCTCCATTCCCACTTAATGACACTTTTTGACGCCCCTCAAGTAAAAACATTTGGGAAAACATTGTGTAAAATGAAGAAATTTCTTGCACCGAGCAATTTCTTCATTTTACATAATGTTTCCTACCATGAAAGTTGAAAAAATCTTAATCTTCATACACTTTCAATTTGGACTAGTCTTAAATTTTGCCGTCTGGTATTGGGTTAATCTATTCTCACCCACTGATGCTTTATGATGCCCCAAAAGGAAAACAATTGGGATAGCATTGTGAAAAGTGAAGAAATTGCTTGAGCCAAGCATTTTCTTCATTTTTCACATTGTTTTCTATCCAAAAAATCCAAGACGTTGACAAAAATCTAAAAATTTACAACCTATGAATTGCAGTCTCCTACTCCTTTGAAATGTGGCCAGTCTAACTTTTTTCTGTGACTGGTAACGGGTTAACCCACTCCCACACAATGATCCTTTTTCACACCCCTCAAGAAAACAATATGGGAAAACATTGTGTATAAATGAAGAAATTTTTTGTAACAATTAATTAGCTCATTTTCCACAATGTGTTATTTTCAGAATGTTGATAAAAACCTAAAATTTCATAATCTTAAAATTATCTTCTGCAACTCCTTTTGGTAAAAATTTAGATCAATATAATTCACCATCTCTCTTTTCTATGGGTTGACTAACTCATTATTAAATGTTTAAATTTTAGACTAGTCCTAATTGAAGTAAGTTGCAGGTGACATTTCCCAAGGAGTTGAAATTGAACACAAAATAGAGAAGAAAACATTGTGAGGACAGAAACTGTTTGCATTAAGCTTTTTATCCTTTTCATACAGTGTTTCATGTACCTTTTTATTCTCAGCATGTTAAAAAGTTTTTATGTGTTAATAATTAGTTAAGCAAGATTTTTGTTTAAGGTTTTAAAAGGCACTATTGTTTAATCTATTACCAGACAGCAGAAATTTAGACTGGTCCAAATGGAAGGAGTTGCAGACAACAATATAAAGCTTATGAAATTTTGGATTTTTTTACCTTTTGGGCTAAGAAAAAATTGTGGATAATAAAGAAATTGCTTATGATAACAAATTTCTTCATTTTCCACACGTTTTCCAAAGTTTTTTTTTCTTGAGGGTGTCAATGAGTTGGAATGGGGTAAGAAAATATGTGAGCTTGTAATTTTCAAAGGAGCAGAGATTAATAAAAATTAGTTTTCATACAACAGGGTTATATAAATTCCCATCTGCCTTGATATAAATTGATCTGATCAGATGAAATGTAATTTCCATTGTTTCAATTAGTACATTTTGCTTAGTGAAGGCAATACTTTTGTAAGTGTCAATACAATGTAAATATACTTAGAATAGTATTGAATCCGTTCGACAATTTGTTCTGATTACATTGTTTCAATTTAGCCACAGGCCCTTTTAGTGTGCCATTTTTCCAATTTTCATTGTGACCATTTAGAAAAGAAATTGAATCTGTATTGTTGGGTTTACTTTTGGAATAATTCTGATTTTAACTTAATATTTTTCAAAATTTTGGGTATATGTAGAGTGTTTTTTGTTTTATTTTGGCAATTTAATTTATTATACCTTTATTTGCAAAATTTAAGACAGGTTTAATTTGAAAGAGTTGTAAACAATGATTCAAAGTTAATGAAATTTTATATTTTTTCAATTTTTTTGGTAAAAAATATTGTGTAAAAAAGGAAGAAATAGCTTGTTGCAAGCAATTTCTTTATTTTTCACATTGTTTTCCCAATTGATTTTCTTGAGGGGCCTCAAAAAAGGTTACTGTGTGGGAATGGATTTTTGAAAATCCTGAGTTCCTAGATGTCAAATTATACATTATGAGGTTTTGAAAAGAAGATGAAAATAAAAAAAAAGACGACCTGAAAGTCATTATTAGTGAGAAAAGGGTTGATTCTACCATTTTCACCTGGATTGGTGTAATTTAGCTCTCTACTTTTATATAGGGGTCACATGATCTCTCATGCCTTTGTCGTAAATTTCTCTGTCAATGGAGGGCAGTTAGAGTCAATATTTATTCAATCGGTAAAAGCTTTAATATAGACATTGCAAAACTATGCTTTATCATATCATTGTATTGATGAGAAGTGTGTAAGTCGGGTTTAACAGTAAAATTTATTACAATAATAGGGGAACCTCAGGGCTATTTATCTTTTGTCATTTTTTTTTTATCAAAAAGAGAGTTAAAATAAAGAGAGAGATATTTTATCGAGTGTTTTAAACCAAGTATTCTAAAACAGAATATGTATTTGTTTCTAAATAAGGGAAAAAGTTTTAAGTGTCTAAAGTGAGTCAGTGTTAATCGTACAGGAAATTTGGGGTTTCATAGATAGCCGTGACACTCTTGAATTTATATTTCAAACGGATATAGAAAGTGTAGAATAGCCTAGTATTACATTAAGAGCTCGAGATAAGTGGCGGGTAATGACATTTTAAAGTTGTTAATTTACATTGAAACCCTACATTGTGGGTACCCATTAAGATAGTCTCTTCAAGACAATTCTAATGGATACAAACAACATAGGATATCGAGAAGAATGTTGAAATTTTATCAGTTTGAATTTTAATTATTTCCCACTCTATCTGTAGCTCTCCACAATAATAATACATGAAGGAGGAACGTTGACAGGAACTGATAATCAGATAATATTTAAGTCATTATTGATCTCCAGGACTTATAATAGACAACTCTCTTCATGTACTTCACTTTGTGAGTGATTGAATGACAGTACGCAGATAATTATTTATTATTGTGACCGGGAGTACCAGTTTGTATTGTTTGACGAGCCGTCCTTCTAGTTTTCCACACCTAGCAGTGTTGTCTATACGATATTCTATAACAAGGAAGTGTACTGTGACTGGGGATTGACAAGGGATTCTAGCATACTATGCTGGCTTGTTGTGCCGTTGTATGATGTATGTAGCTTACAGTTATCCTTTAGGACAGACCCCTACCGCACTTCCAGCTGTCGGAGCACACACGCCAATTGCTGCAGAATTACCACCCGCTCAGTACGTGACTGCGGTAACAGCACCGTCAATTGCCGAGCCATATTATATACCTGTAACCGCAACTCCACAGGCCATACCTGCCTCATTTCAACCACTACCTATTGCTGTTTGTAGAAAGGTATGGTCATTTTTTTGCCTATGTGACAACTCTGTTATGAAATAGTTAATCTTTCAAGTAATAGCTTTGGAAGAAATTAAAAGAGCTGTATCTCGAAGTAATAGCAATGGTAAGAAGCCTTGTTGAAGTTGCAAAATCCTTATTCATTTGCAACATTACTGAAAGAGAATTATGCTATTTGTTTTGGCTTTTAACTGCAATTTAGTATTAATCCATTATCAAATGACAAAATTTTAGACTGTACCAAATTGAAAGAGGTCACAGAAGATAATTTAAAGTTCATGAAATTTAAAAAATCTTTATTTTGTTACAAGTAATTTCATCTTTTTCTCTAATACTTTTCCAAGATTTTCTGTTTAGGGGTATCTACAGGAGAGATTGTGATAAAACTACTTGCAAGGATGGTGGGAAGGGAAATTCAGTCACAGAAATTATAAACTTGACAACAGTTTAAGTATTCAAAAAAAGGAAAAGACTGTAATCTCGTTAAAAGCCAGATTATTTACGGAGAATGTCATCTTTCTGCATTGTTCTTTTACATTTTGTAATATATAGGTATTGCAACACATCACTTGAAACTTGGTATATAACATTCACTTTCAAAAGATCAACCTATATAAACTAGGGGGATAACTTTGAATGAAATTTTGAAGTAATTATGCCCTTTTTTCACCTGAGAAGTTCAACCCATTATCAGATACTTGAACAGCTAATGCTGGCATCACTTGTTTGTGGTGGTGATTGTTTGGTATTTCTGTATCTCAATGTGATAAAAAGAGTTGTAATAAGTTGACAGGTTACGGTTATTTGCATCTGTATTGGTGGTGAACCTAAATAACTGTAAAAAGTTACTGTCATTTGATTTGGATAGATGCTTCAATAAAGTGTCTGTCCTTTTGATGTTTATCAAGTATTTGCCTTTCCATGAGTTAATGCACTGAATTTTCATATCTTACTTATAACTGTAAAATGCTCTTTTCTTTTTCTCTTTTAAAGACGAGCTATTATTTAAAAAGAAAAATGCTATGCAAGTTTCCCTTTTCTAGCAATTTTCTTCCTTTGTCCAAGCAGTTTGCTTTTTTCCCACTTTAAACTTGGAAAGAAGATAAGAAATACATTAATACTCAAAGGTAAATGTATGTGAGTTTTTCTTTAATTTAGACAAGTCTATAATATTTGTTCATCAGGGAGGGTCCTCTAACCTTGTCTAGCTAAAAATCTGATTCAAAATTGCATAAAAAAACAAAGGATTGAAAGCAGAGGAAGCACTAGGTGTAGGGCAATATTTCTTTTAAAAATTGATTTTATAAATAACTCTTGCTTTAAACCATTCCCACTCTCTGATGCTTTTAGACGCTCTAAAGGAAAAAAGCTTTGAAAAAAATTATGGAAAATGAAGAAATTGCTTGTTACAAGCAATTTCTTCATTTTCCACAATGTTTTATACCCAGAAAGTTGAAAAAACCCAAAATTTCATAAACTTTAAATTGTCGTCTGCAACTTCTTTCAATTTACCTTCTGGTAATAGGTTAAAGAGACAAGCAGGTGATGTAGACTAAAATCAGACAACACTTACGTGCAGGATCATCTTTGTCTATAGCTCGCGACTAAACAGGGATACTCCTGCTTCAGCAAGAGAAGGGTTAAAGTTGTAATGCTAGTTTGAAGATGATCTTAGGCCGGTAAAATTTTTCAAGCTCGGTTCTATATTTGATAAAGCAAAGACAATTGGCCATTTTCTACCACTCATAAAGTAATTAAAAGTAGTTTAACCAATTCCCACTCAGTGATACTTTATGACGTCCCTCAAGAAAAACAATTGAGAAATTATTATGTAAAATGAAGAAATTGATTGTAACAAGCAATTTCTTCATTTTCCACAATGTTTTTCAAAGGTTTTTTTCCTTTAGAGCATCTAAAAGCATCAGTGAGTGGGAATGGTTTAAAGCAATTTCTTCATTTTAAACAATGTTTTCTCATCCAGAAAGTTGAAATACTTAAAATTTCATCAGCTTTATTGGAATTGTAGCCTGCAATACTTTGAATTTGGACCTGTCTAAAATTTTGTCATCTGGTAGAGGGTCAGTCTTCCTCAGCAAAATTGCAGCATTTGTAAGGTTTCTAATACAAGAACACAACGCCCATTTTGAAGTGTTCTGATGCTCTAAATCATTTCTAAACAAGTCATCTTTATAGCAATACAATACCCTTGATTGTTCACAAGAGATGCATTCTGGAATTTAGTGAGAAAGAAAGTAATTTTAGAGAGAGAATATACTGAGAAAATTACTATTGTGTGAATGTCATACTGATATTCATTTGTACTTCCAATTGTAAATGCAAAGATGAATCCGACTGTTTTTAACAATTCCAACAATTTCACATGTGATTGAAGCTCAAACTCTGAAGCTCAAACTCTGAGCAGCCTGGACAGCCATTCAGTGCATTTGGAATATTTGATGATTTGAAGGTTAACCCATTCCCACACAATAAAATTTTAGACTAGGCCAAATTCAAAGATGTTGAAGACAACGACTTCAAGTTGGTGGAATTTTGAAATTCTTTGTCTTTATGGATAGAAAACATTGATAATGAAGAAATTGCTTGTCACATGTATACCCTGTCTCTTTTCTTGAGGGTCATGAAAAGGCCAGATCAAGTGGTAATGGGTTAATTCTAAAGAGGCTTTTAGCCACTATGTATCTAAAGGGGGCATAATAACTCGTCTTATTATAAAACATAAACACTGATAATAAGTATTATTGCTTTTTATCCTCTAACTGAATTTTTTTTGAGAACTGTGTCGTCTCAAAATTTAACCCATTAGAACAACAAAACCTTAGACTAGTCTCAACTCAAAGTAGCTGATAACTTTTCAAAATGCGTTTAAATTGAAAAAATAAGTGCCAAATAGGTAAGAAAATATTGTGGAAAAATGAGAAATTGATTGGTAAAAAGCAATTTCTCATTTTGCCACAAAATCTATATGCAAGGTGTCAAAAAGGGAGATTGCATGGTAAAGGGTTTAAAGAACTTGGGATCAGTACCCAAGTTTATTTTAGGGGATATCAAGATAAAACACGCTTTGAATTTTTTTATAATGGTACCGGGTACTTTAACAAATGTTGAAAATTACACATATCAATCAATTAATCAATAGATCAATCTTTTCCTGAAATTCATGAAACTTTGATCAATTTGATAGTCACAGGAAAATCATGTCTGTCCATAAAGGTATATAATGGTAGAATGAGACCGAACATTTTAAAAAATAAAGGAATATTGTGATATTTTGTAGTGACCCTGTTTGTTTGATTAATGATAGATCAGGTACCATAAATTCTGAACAGACTGTCATGAGAGCACTGTTGTCAATGGATCCCTCATCATATGTCCCCAAATTAAAACCACCCTTTGTGTCTTCTGATTCTTTTAGGACATTTTCCTTAACCCTTTCCCGCAGACAACAATTCTAAGTTGGTGAAATCTTTTAAGTCTTTGTCTTTTAGGGCGGAAAACATTGTGGATAATGAAGAAATTGCTTTTTACAAGCAAATTCTTCATTTTCCACAATGTTTTCTAAAGCTTTTATTTTAAGGGGCGTTTAAAAGTGTCATTGTGTGGGAATGGGTTAAAGAAATTCTATTCTGAATGCAAATTCTGAAGAATTCTGTATCTATCAAATAAGCTTTTTTGGCAGCAACAGTTCTTCCTTCTTATTATATCAACTTTAGACTTCATGTAAATACTTAATTAACCCATTACCACACACATTCCCAATTTTTGACACCCTTAAGAAATAGAGTAATTGAAAACTTTTTGGGATAAAGAGAAATTGCTTGTTACAGTTTCCAATTTTAGCACTCTGAAACTTCTTTGAATTTGGACCAGTCTAAATTTTTTGCCATTTGTTTATGATCAAATAGTCTTTTGATGGCATTTTTGGCTCTCTTCAAAATTATTCCAGAGTAGCAAGAGTGGAGTTAACTTAGGATATTTCAGCAATTTTTTTGTGACACAATTTTTATGCCCCTGCATCGATAAGATCAGGGGTATATTGTTTTACCGGTGTCCGTCTGTCTGTCTGTCTGAAAAACTTAACCTGCCTAAGTAAAAATGCTAATATTTGGTATGTAGATAGGTCTCTACAAGGCGCAACTGGGGAAGGTCCTTTCATCAAGGTCAAGGTCAAAATTTTAACCCTTTTCCCGTTTCTAAAGAATTCCTGTTTCAGGGGCATAGTGTTTTACAAACACCTCTTGTTCAGATTTTAATTTATTCTTACAGTTCTTGTTAAAAAGTCTTGAATGAAATCAAAATAGCATTCACAATGTTTGGACTCATTGAGTTTAGATGATGTCAAAATACTTTGAACAGATAGTAACTAAAAAATACCTGTTTTGTTATAAGATTATTATCATTAAACTATGTGAAACCTGTAGGCAAAATGTCAATTTTCGGAGTGTCTAGGAGATAATACATGCCGTTGTATCTCTAGTCTATTGATTTTAGTCCATCAAAAGTTCATAGTCACCCTTTTCTGTGAAACCGAAAATATTAACACTTGCGATGCTCTAAACTTTAATTAATTAACAAACCTCTGACTTCTTAATATCACATATTCTTACTGTATAATACAGGGATCGACATAAACAGTGTCACAGATCCAGGAGATCAAAGAAATATGGAAGGGATCCCAGCAATATATATTTTCTATGCTAGGGATTCCATCGGGATCCTTAAATGTTTCTAGAGTGCAACAGATCTTAATGTATCAACTAAAATTAGTCATTTGTACAAGATGTTACTGTAAATTTCAAAGTAATAATGAATATGTCTGCAATATCTAAAAGGAACTGAGGTGTATGTTTCAGTATCCAACATTTTAATTCTGACATAAAAGTATGTATGATTTAAATATTGGCAGAGGATATTTCTGGGCTAGGAAACTTTGATCACAGTTCTTTGGCTTTCAAGAAGCTCAGGGAAGGATGTTTTGAAAATCATCTACAATTGCCAAAGATTCCAAAAAATTTAACTTCATCTGTAGTAAAACAAAATCACAATGTTGTGATTGTGTTGTATTATGTTTGCAGATTATCTAGACAGGAACAGGACAATGGAGCCAGTGTTAGTCCATTTTCATTTATTTCCTGTTTGTATCATAAGTACTAAGTTACAATAATGAGATTATGTTTCCTCACATGGCCTGTCTATCCTTTTATGAATGTAAAATGTTTCTACAATGGCTTTTAGGGAAAAATATCGCAGTAACACTTCAAGCCAGAGCTTACAAGTGCAGGGGGTAATTTTGATGTAAGATTGAGTTATTATAAGATGGTTCTAAAACTCTGTGCTACGGTTTACTCATTTCACTCGATATTTAGACCTCTATGAAGCTGTTTTAGTTTGATTTAATTCTTTTTGAGGTTTTGCAAAGGTTATTTTATGGTTAGGGTGTCTGTTTCAAAATGGAATGTTGAAGGTTCAAATCCAGATTGAAGATTAAAAAAGCATTGGCCAAAATGGTAGAACTGATAAAGTCAGTTTATTAGCCACCAGCCAAAGAATGGTTTCAATAAGTCTAATTATGCCAAATACTTGCCTATGACAGAATGGTACTTTTCAGGTACTGTGCACAGACACAAACACACACAAAAAGAGTACCCCTCTTTGGTATACAATTATCTTGAAGTGTCCTGCTCAATGTGGGTGGTTGACTCCATAATCGACAAAGCATTCACCTTTCATCAGTAGTCTATTTTGTTTCAAAATTTAATGATTCTTTCATTTTACTATTAGTAAGAGAGCTTATGCAAAATCCAGTCTTGGATCTTGGAATTTGAGTGATTGCATTTGTTCTGTACCTGAAGATTGTTAGACAAATTCAGTGTGTCTCACTATACTAGAATTATTATTAGAATATACAGTACACATGCCATCCCAAAGGATACAGATTATAGGGTTCTTAATGTCAGGGTAACAATTCCTTATAGTTGATTTACTGATTTTCACTGTATAGCTCCAGTTAACCCATTGCACCACAATCCTGCATTTGGTGCACTGAGGATAGAGGAAACAGTGAGAGAAAAGGAGTAATTGCTTGTAACACAATGTTGTCTATCCTTAACCCCCCCCTTTTTTTAGCTCACCTGAAGCTCAAGGGGAGCTTTTAGGATCACTCTGTCTGCAAAACTTAACCAAAAAACTTGATATTTCCAATTACTACCAGCCTATTCAAGATACAATGCTCATATTTGGCATGATGATACATCACCATAAAACGCATCTCCTCATGTCAAGATCAAGGTCATGTGATAAGGTCAAGGTCACATATGAAAGTCAAACATTTATTCCTGTTGCTGGGGCATTGTGTTTCACATACACATTTTTTTTTTCATTTTGAAGTTTAGAAATAGAATATTCATTTGTTTTTAATTTCAAATGTCAATATGAAATATATATACATATATATATTTAAAAGAAAAATCCAACCCATTACCACACAACCCTGCTTTTTTACGCACTGAAGAATGATAACGAAGGAAACCATTCCCACAATATATTCTACTCTCTCCCATGCAAAATTGAAAGATTTTGTCAGAATTATGATATCATCTGCAACTCCTTTAAATTTGGACTAGTCTCAAATCTTGTTGTTTGGTAATGGGTTAAAATCATCCTTTTGATTTAGGGTGATTTTAAAATCTTTGTTGGAGGGCTGTCTAATGTTGATCACCTGTTGAAAGGGTTTGTGTGAGTTTGGTTTCAAATGTTGCTATTGCCATAACCATATTAGCTTTATAAGTTATAATGGATTTTAAGCTCAAATTACTGAAGTTACAACCCTTTCTCTGATAACAATGCCAATTAATCTGTTCATCAGTTGAAATACTTTTGTTCTCCAAAAAAAAAATAATGTTGTAGGGTTTCTTTGAAAGTCAGACATTGCAACATTTGATATCTAAAATATTTTTAGAATTGTTGTAGGCACACCTTTATGAGGGAGCAAAATTGCAAAAAAAATACATCGCCAAGTTTGTTGGAAAACTTGTCTAGTTATATGATTTTCAATGTGCAGTTCTAATGCTAGGGTTAGGAAAAAGAAATTTTGGGTGGCTTCTAATGTGATGGAGTCTTTAAACTCTTTATCTTTTGGGGTAGAAAACATTCTGGATAATGAAGAAATTGCTTGTTACAAGCAATTTCTTCATTTTCCACAATGTTTTCTAAAGCTTTCATATTGAGGGGCGTTTAAAAGCATCATTGTGTGGGAATGGGTTAATCCATTACATTGTGTGGGAATGGGTTAATCCATTACCAAGTAAACAGGTAATTTCTTAATTGAACCAATGTTTTCCAAAGTTTTTTTCTGGAGGGGCATCAAAAAGCAGCAATGCATAGGAGTGGGTTAACCCTTGTACTGTTGAACCCAGATCTTTCCTTTTCTGGCAGGAGATATGGACAAAGATAAGTCTATTCCTTAATGCAGTCTGATCTTAGTCTGCATCTCCTGTTTGTCCTTTTTAATCTGGATTGTTATTCCCTGCCGATGAAATCAACGGGGGGATATTGTTTTTGCCTCATCCATTATAGTTATACATCTGAAAATATAGTTTATCTTTTCGTTTCTTTACCTTGAGTGAAGAAACATCACAAAATTTTACTTAACCCATTCCCACACATTGAGGCATGTGTAAGATGAAGAAATTGCTTGTAACAGCCTATTTCTCCTTTTCCATAATGTTTTCTATCCAGAAATGTGAAAATATCTAAAATTTCATAAACTTTAAATTGTTGTCTGCATCTCCTTTGAATTTGTACCAGTCTAAAATTTTGCTGTTTGGTAATGGGCTAATTTGTTTTGCAGATGTATCTTGAGATATTTATACTTTTATATGTAAAGTAAAATAGTCAAATTACCATCTATTGTGTTGTTGAACTATGTCATTTAGTTTATTGCTCTGTGAAGTATTGCCTGGAGTCCCTATACTTTTGTATTTGTATTAATGTAAAAATAAAACCTTTAACAAAAGTCATAAGAAATATATGGTTTGTTTGACCTTTGCTTTTAACTACACTTGTATAAAGGTAAATGGCCAATCAAGGCTGTCAATCAAAGAAAAAATTGACCATTCAAATCATTCATTTAGACTTGGACAGAAGTCTGAACTTTAACATTGTCTGCCATATATGTGAAGCATTTTTGTTGGTTTGGAGACTTACACTTGGTTATAAGATGCCAACCATTCTACCTTTTTAGCTAAACTGAGCACAAAGTGCTCATGGTGAGCTTTTGTGATCGTTAAATATGCGTCTTGGGGCATCAACAAAGTGTTTAGACTCTAGAGGCCACAGTTTTGACCCAATCTTCATGAAACTTTGCCGGAATGATTATAAGGTCATAAAGATGAACCCTATTGATTATTGGAAGGAACTTTCTGAAAACACAGGAAAAGGGTCCTGAATGACAATTTCTTTGATTACACTATAGAGGCCACAATTTTGGCCTAATCTTCATGAAACTTGGTCAGAGTACCGTAATTGTTTGGTCATGAAGATGAATTCTATCAACTATTGGAGGATTCTTTCGGAAAACACAGGAAAAGGGGCCTTAATGACAATTTCTTAATTACACTCTAGAAGCCACTATTTTGGCTCAATCTTCATGAAACTTTGCCAGAATGATTGTTAGGTCACAAGGATGAACTCTATTGATTATGGGAAGGTACTATTTGAAAACACAGGAAAAGGGGCCTTAATGACACTTTCTGTGTTAACACTCTAGAAGCCATAATTTTGGCTCAATGTCATGAAACTTGGTCAGGATAATTTTAGGTCATAAAGATGAACCTTATAGATTATGGGAAGGTTATATAGGAAAACACAGGAAAAGGGGCCATGGTGACAATTTCTTTGTTTACAATATAGAAGTCCCAGTTTTGGCTCAATCTTCATGAAAGTGGTTATATTTATTTTTCTTTAGTTGCATTTTTTTAACAGCAGACAATTCGGGTGAGTGATCTAGGACCATCATGGTCCTCTTGTTGTTACATGCTACTGGTCATAAATTGTGACAAGCAATTTCTTCATTGTCTATGTTTTCCAGAGCTTTTTTCTTGAAGGGCCTAAAAAGTGGGATAGTGTGTAAATTGGTTAAACCCTTTCCATACAATCCCTATATTTCTTGGGGAAACCATCCTCACAATCTTTTCTACCATACATACATACACTGCTGTCATAGTGCAGTTGGTAGCACGTCGGACTGTCAATCTAGAGGTCCTGGGTTCGTTCCTGTATGGCGACACTCAACCTTTCCGACTATTTGTATCCTATCAATGGGTCGATAATCGTAGACCTATGTGGGATAGCAGCTGGAGGCTAGGAAAGGATGTGATGGCAGTACTGGTGTGAGAAATACCAGGATTACATTGTTAGGTGCTCCAGCCGCCGCGATATAACTGAAAGATTGTTGAAAGCGGCGTAAAATTCAAACAAACAAACAAACCATACATACATGACTCTTTGAATTAGGATAAGTCTAAAATATTTTTGCCTGGTAATGGTTTAAAGATCAAACCTTTGTAATGCTGAACCTGGAAAATTCCTGCTTTGGCTGGAAGCATAGACAAGATCAGCCTGCACATATGAGCAAGCTGATCCTCTAGTCTACACCACCAGTTTGTGAATGAAGAGTTAGAGTTGTTTAAACTGTTCAAAATGGATTTTATTCAGAATGACGAGGCCTATTTGAGAAAAAGATAGATTTGGAAGTAAACTATTTT
Organism: Fragum fragum; assembly: GCA_946902895.1. NCBI lineage: Eukaryota > Metazoa > Mollusca > Bivalvia > Cardiida > Cardiidae > Fragum > Fragum fragum. The sequence continues at coordinate 25,767,925 of OX336367.1, forward strand.
ACTTCTGCTGGATATAATGTTCCTCACTGAGGATATTATAGGGGACTAAAGACACAACTAAATAGCAGTTAGAATGGCAGGACTCAGGTGTTAGGGTGCCTCTGTAATTTGAAATATTTCCTTATAAGGGCAATTAAGTCTCAAAAGTACAAGAATAACAAATCATGCAAGTCTGAAATATATTTCAGAAGAAAGAACTTTGGATTTTACTCAAATCTATTTTGTCACTTTTCTTTTACTCTAACCCATTGCAAGTCTACAGAGTTTTAGAATGGTCAGAATTTAAAGATGTTGAAGACTACAAATTTTAGTTGATGAATTTTTGCATATTTCTTTACTTTTGGGGTTGAAAACATTGTGTATTATGAAGAATTATACAATTGTAACAAGTATTATCCGATATCATGTTTCTGGATACTATATCTAAACCGTTAGAAATAATCAACATTTCGATATCTTAGTAAAAAAACATCACAAGTGTCGTTACTGTGTATAGACACTTAAGATGCTTTTACACAAAGCCTCCAATTTGACTTGCATTTGGTGAATCACGGCAATGTGTCGATCAGAAAATTGATAGACCCAAATCATACATATAGACAAGAAGTGAACTTTGAACTCCGAAATTAGTTGACATTTATGTAGAGCATTTCTGTTGGTTTGGTGATTTTAAAGTCCATACTAAAGCTTATTCAAGCTGCAGTTAAAGCGGTAAGGTTGCAAACCAACCCTTTTACATATTGGGTACATGCGAAATTTGCCTGCTTGTAGTGCTATTGCTCACTACACGATACAAAGCCAGCTTTCTTTATACAGCTATAGCACTGGCTTATTTGCAGCATGCAGACAATTTATTAGCGGTTGTCCAATCATACAAGTGCTGCTGGGTCACCAACAAAGGAATAAGCCATCACTTAAGGATGTTGGTTTAATATGACGTCTAGATAATTATTGACCTGCAATTCAGAGGCACCTATTACTATTACATGGGACTCACCAATGTGTACATACCTCCCACTTTTATGGGACTGTTGCCAAAGGTCTGCCTTAACCCATTACCAGACAACAGAATTTTTTAGTAATCCAAATTGAAAGGAATTTCAGACTACAATTTAAAGTAAATGAAAATATAGATTTTTTTCAACTTTCTTGGAGGAAAAGATTTTGTAAAATGAAAAAAATTGCTTGTTGCAAGCAACTTCTTCATTTTACAAATTCTTTTCCCCAATTGTTTTTCTTCAGGGGCGTCAAAACCCATCTGGAAATGGATGAAGGTTGTTTTTACTTCATTGGTTATGTTAACTCTGATAATAGAGAGATGGTACCGGGCTGAATCTGGGTAATTTGGTAAAGAGTAAATTTGGGTTCAAGTGTCACCTGTTGGTCATCTCATCAACCTGAGACAGCTGATGAAACAGGGTACCAAACAATAAGTCTGAACAATATGTTCCATTAGAGTTTCTGGCATTGTTTGATGAAATATTATTTCAATATTCACTTTTTGTTATCTCGCCATACAAACTAAATGGCCTAGTCTATTGATTAACAGTAATGAATATTAGGGCTTGTGTTTACCAATAACCTAAACAAATATGGTGACATTACCTTTGGTCTCCTGCATCAGAATGGAACCAAATTTCTTTAACCCTTTCCAACACAGCAAAATTTTAGTCTGGTCCAAATTGAAAGAAGCTGCAGACGACAATTTCAAGTTGATGGAATTTTTAATTTTTTCATCTTTTTGGATAGAAAACATAGTTGATAATGAAGAAATTGCTTGAAACAAGCAATTTCTTCACTATCCACAATGTTTTCCAAAAGTTTTTTTTCCTTAGGGGCGTAAAAAGGAGGGATTGAGTTGGAATGGGTTAAAAGTGTGTTCATTCTTAACCCATTTTCAGGCAACACAATTTTACACTGGTCCAAATTTAAAAAGTGTCTCAAAGGTTAGAATGCTTAGTTTGCAAACTGCTTTTAATAAGCAAACTTTCTTTTCGCAGGAATATGCAAGCTTTGCAGGAATGCAGTAGTTTAGATTAGTTTCTCTGTTGGACAACTATTATAGAAAAATATTATAGTTAAATCAATGTACCAAAAAGTTGAAAAAGTATAAAATTTCATAAACTTTTAGTGGTCGTCTGCAACTCCTTTCAATTTGGACTAGTCTAAAATTTTGCCGTCTGGTAATGGAGTAAATTTGGGATTGTGCTGTTATTTTTCATACAATTCGTTGGTGCTTAGAATAGCATGGCACTTACCATTCAACATTCAATAATTACTTTTGTGGAATTAAAGCTCAGATAGGTGGAGTTGTGCTTCAACATGACTCTTCCAATAGTTTCATTTCTAAAGCCGTGAATCAGAAATCAATTTGGTAATTGGAAAGCCATCTCCTGAATACATACTCGAAGCCCATTTATCATATGATCAGTACTGTAAATGGAGATATAGACACTAATTCCATTAATTCAGGGGCTTGTAATTTGATTAATTTTACTACTCTAAACAGCCATGCGTACACATTTCATCGAGAATTGCACAAACTTGTTACACCGCCCCTGGTAGAAGCATCAGGTTGCCGGTGCTGTTCCATTTACATGTTGGAAATATATTTGAGTCAGTGCGTGACATTTCCAACCATTTCGCATGTGCATGACTCGCACACATAGAGCACCCTAGACAGCCATTCGGGGCAATTAGAATATTTGCTGATTGTTTGAGAATCTTTGGGTAAGTATCTATCTACAGAGCGCAGAATGAAGACTCCAATCAGACTGTGCGGATGCACAGGCTGATCTGAGTCTTTACTTGGCCCACATGCGTATTGGTTGGAAATGTCATGCATGCGCACATTTGTTAGTGATTGTAGCCTGTTTTAACCCATTACCACAGAAAATTTTGGACTGGTACAAGTTGAAAGTAATTTGCAGACAACAATTTCAAGTTGATGAAATTAAAAATATAGAAATCTTTGTCTTTGGGGGCAGAAAATATTTTGGATAACAAGCAATTTCTACATTTTCCACAATGTTTCCCAAAGCCTTTTTCTTGAGGGGCGTCAAAAAGCATCATTGTGTGATAATTGGCCATGCTGAATAAGATTCTTCTCAAATTTGGATGAAAATCAAAGGGTTGAAAGCACGAAATATTAATTGTGGGTTATTACTTATTTTGAACATTAAGATTTATAGACAAATCTGATTTAAAAGGGACAAACAGGTGGTGTTGACTAAGATCAGACTGTATTTAGGTGCAGGTTGATTTTGTATAAACCTCCTGCCAAAAAAAAAAAACAAAACCCAAAAAACAAAACAGGAACATATCGGGTTCAGCATGACAAGTTAAATTTGGATGAACCTTTTCAAGGCTAGTATAACCATGCCAGGGTTTGACTTTTAACACCAGAAGCCATGCAAGAGCTCTCTTTACAGATCCAAGTGCATCTGTGACACCCAGGAGGCAATTGAATTAGAAAACCATGATATATTAGGTTTATACGGTAATGATTGTTCAAAGTGGTTAAGTAAGGGCTTGAATAATAGATTAAAAGGAAAAAATAAAATGAATTTAAATTGAAGCTTATGATTGAAACTAGAATTTGCTACTCATTTCACAACTAATCAGCTGAGAGATAATTAAATCATTGTTAGAGCTGTCCAAAATCCTGTCAGAAGCAAATGCAATATTCATAGACTCATTATAGTTGTGTCAGAAATATTAACCCTTGTCATACTGAACCTGGAATATTCCTATTTTGGCATATATGTGCAGTCTGATCTTGGTCTACACTACCAGTTTGTCCAATTCAAGCCAGAGTTGTTTATGAAATCATTTTTAAAAAGACATACAGACTATCAACTTATCAAGCTTCCAGTGCTTTCAGTACTTTGATTTTAATGTAATTCTGAATAAGGATTTATTTCGGCATGACAAGAGTTGGTAAAATATATTTTTAGCTAGCAAAGCGTCAGCTTTGATAGCTTAAGTTAACAGACAAAATTTTGAGGTCGTCTCAAAGTTCAACGAGTGCAAACTGTCACTGGAGGCTTAACCACTAAATCCATTGAATGCCTACTCCATAACAAGTAGTTCTCATATTTTTTCAGGAACAATGCAAACTCTATTCAAATTTTAGAGGACTCTTTGAAATCGTACTATTTAACCCATTCACAGTCAATTCCGCTTTTTAAGTATCTCAAGAAAAAGCTTTGAAAAACATTGTGGACAATGAAGAAATTGCTTGTTACAAGCAATTTCTTCATTGTCCACAATGTTTTCTACTCAAAAAGGGAAAGATTTCTAAATTTAACTAACTTGAAATTGTTGTCTGTCACTTCTTTTAATTTGAACCAGTCTAAGATTTTGTCGTTAACCTTGTTTACGTATCATGATAACTTTTAGCAAAGAAGAATACTTAACAAAACTATGCTTTGCTAGCTTACAGTACTTTCAGTACTTTGATTTTAGATTACTGTTGTTGTTTGTCCTTACTGTGCATGCCTTGATCCTTGTAAAGAGGGAAAAGCTTAGATTATGCATATTTGTCCTCCCTGGGGCATGGACATTGCGATTTAGTATGGATAGAAATATGCCCTCTAGTATCAGGAATTATATATCGTAAATATTTCACTGTAACCTTAGAAAGCGTTAACCCTTGTTGTGCTGTTAAAGGTTTTTAGGTCACCTGACCGAATGGTCATGGTGACCTATTGCAATCATCGTTTGTCCGTCGTTGTGCGTCATCCATCATGCGTCGTCCGTTAACTTTTAAACATTTTCATCTTCTTCTCAAGAACTACTGGGTGGATTTCAACCAAACTTGGTAGAAAGCATCATTGGGGGATGCCAGTTCAAGCTTGTGAAAATAGGGGTTCTTGGGGTCATAGGGGCCCCAATCAGGGGCAAAAAGGGGTAATTTTTGGTACTTCTTTAAAAATCTTCTTCTAATAAACCGTTTATGCCAGAGCTTAAATATTCTGTGTGCATGACAACTAGGACAGGTATATTATAAATTGTGAAATTCATGCCCCTGGGGTCATGTATGAGGCCACACCCAGAGGTCAAAGTTCATCATGTTAAAAAATTCACATTTTCATCTTCTGATGATGAAGTTCAAAGCCAATTTCAAACAAACTTGGTGAAAAGCATCATTTGGTAATGGTTATTCGGATTTGTGAAAATTAAAAGGCTGGGGGGTCAGGGGGCCCTAAATTGGGGACCAAAAGGGGGTCATTTTTGGTAACTTTTAAACATTTTCATCTTCTTCTCAAGAACTACTGGGGGGATTTCAACCAAACTTGGTCGAAAGCATCATTGGGGGATGCCAATTCCAGTTTGTGAAAATAGGGGTTCTGGGGGTCAAAGGGGCCCCAATCGGGGGCAAAAAGGGGTAATTTTTGGTACTTCTTTAAAAATCTTCTTCTAATAAACCATTAATGCCAGAGCTTAAATATTCTGTGTGCATGACAACTAGGACAGGTATATCATAAATTGTGAAATTCATGTCCCTTGGGTCATGTATGGGGCCACACCCAGAGGTCAAAGTTCATCATGTTAAAAAATTCACATTTTCATCTTCTTCTGATGAAGTACTAAGCCAATTTCAAACTAACTTGGTGAAAAGCATCATTGGGTACTGATTATACAGATTTGTGAAAATTAAAAGGCTGGAGGTCAAAAGGGCCTAAATTGGGGACCAAAAGGGGGTCATTTTTGGTAACTTTTAAACATTTTCATCTTCTTCTCAAGAACTACTGAGGGGATTTCAACCAAACTTGGTCGGAAGCATCATTGGGGGATGCCAATTCCAGTTTGTGAAAAGAGGTTGGGGGGGGCTTTGGGTAAAAGGGATAAGATAAATAGGTACGGTCTCAGAACATCATATCTATTTTTTTTTCCCTGTTTATTTTATATCATTCAACTTTTCATTTTTTCTTCCCAATTTCCTTCTTAATCTCTCCCTCAATTCGAACTAGCTACTATTCTTAGTAAGTTATATTCAGTATAGTTGCTATATCAATGTTCTTTCTATTGTAGGGAAGGACCGATACTAAGTTGTTAGAACTTGTGGTCCGACCCCATTTCATGTTTCTGTGAAATAAAATATGTTTAAACTAATAAGATAAATTCTTAAAATGAACTGATCCAAAATGAGTGTTTCCAGTGCTTTCAGCCCTTTAGTTTTAGTGTATGTGTGTGTGTGTGAGAGAGAGAGAGAGAGAGAAGGAGAGAGAGAGAGAGAGAAAGAGAGAGAGAGAGAGAGAGAGTGAGAGATCCCATACGCATATTTAATATAGACCACCTTTGACTTTCTTTAAAGAATTTTATTCAGCATGACAAGGACAAAAATATTTCTCATCTCAATGTATTAATTCTAAAGCAAAGAAGTCATGAATGTCATCAGGTGTATTTGTTTATATTACTGCTAATTTAAATACAAAACATTTTAACACCTTTTGTTTTCATAAAATCTCAGCATGGATCAACAAGCCTGACCATAAAAAAGTGAAAGTCTACAAGAAAGTTAATCACTTTGTTAAACAATTTCACATCCTTTGTTCAAATCCTAGCCAATTGACCCAGGGCAGTAAATATGGACAATATAACTAATTATCAAATTTTCCCTGGGGTAGATTTTATTTATCTGTAGATCTGGCCTTGTTCAAATACCACAGAATTTCACCCAAACATCAATACTAGGTCCCCTTGAGAAGATCCTTAATGTCAATATTGTGGCAGGACCATTCATTCCACCCTTTCAGTCGACAGGGCAACAACGACCTCTGGCACGCATGCAGTTACTTACTGAATTTCAATTCCCCTGCTATTTAACCCATTCCAACTCAAGCCCTCCTTTTTACACCCGCAATTCAAGAGCTTTGGAAAACATTGTGGAAAATGAAGAAATTGCTTGTATCAAGCAATTTCTTCATTATCCACAATGTTTTCTACCCCAAAAGACGAAAAAAATTAAAATTACATCAACTTGAAATTGTCGTCTGCAGCTCCTTTCAATTTTGGACTGGTCTAAAATTTTATTGTGTGGGAATGGGTTAAAGACAACAGGTATTTAGAGCTACATCTGTGAGTTGGTGTGTGTATGTGGGTGTATGTCCAATTCTTGTCTGATTGATTGAATGGGGTTTAACTCCGCTTTTAACAGTATTTCAGTCATATCGCGGCGGCTGGAGCACCTAACAATGGATTCCTGGTATTTCTCACACCAGTACTACCACTACATCCTTTCCTAGCCTCCAGCTGCTATCCCACTTAGGTTTACGATTATCCACCCTTTGGTGAGAGACAATTGTCGGAAAGAATATTTGCCGCCGCAGGGGATCGAACCCATGACACCCATGATTGAAGATTAGGAGTCTGGCGCGCTACCGACTGCGCTATGACGGCGGCGAATTCTTGTCTGAAGCATTTCTTCTATACATTTATTGATAGATTTCAAAATGACTTGGCACAGTTGTTCCCCTTGATGGATACACATGGTGAAATTCTGTTTGATTTTCCCAAGTTCAAGATCATAGCTACAAGTACCTAAGCAGGAACATCTGTATCTGTGAAGTGTTTCTAGTCTCTGTCCTATATTCCATCTACCCAAGCCCATCTCAAACCTTATTTCCCAGACCAGTTGTATACAAAAAAAGATGAAATATAATTTCTCATGTTGTTTTTGAGTCTAGGTGATATCTAGAAGCCTACATCCTATGGCAGACCACTACTGCACCACATTCATGCATGTTAAAGTTCTGCCAGGACTGTTGCTTAGAGATCCTCTTTCTCCTAGGATGTATTTTGATGCAAATGAGTGTTCTTCAAGATGAAACAAGTTTTAAATTCCAGTGAAACTACAATGCCAAAGTTGACCCTTTTTACCCTATTTTTGCTTAGTGAAAAACGGGAATGTAAGCTATCATTTCTAGTACTATGAACCAAGAGACAATAACTGTCTGTAAAATCCAGTTATGGTGGGTTTATAAACCATGGAATTATGGATTGACAGCCTGATGTTTTACTTCAGGAACTTTATCCCTATGACATGAGATGGTATCATAACATAACATAACATAACACAACACAACATAACATATCTTTATTTCCACACATATAGGATATTAGTCACAACACAAATTAATACAAATATTACATGACAAGAAAATGACAATCAATGTGAAAGAATAGAAATTGTAAGATTTTAGGACATATTAACCCTTGTCAAGCTAAACCCAGAATATTCCTGCTCAGGCAGGAGGTATAGACAAAGATATGCAGTATGATCTTTATCTACACCACCTGCTTGTCTGTTTTAAGCCAGAATTGTTTGTATGGTTAATTTCAAAATGTATATCAACTCACAATTGGTACCTGCAGTATTCTCAACCCTTTTATTTTGATACAATTCTGAAGATGATTTATAATTTAGCATGACAAGGGTTAACACATGTATTAGCATATGGTGAGAGTCATATTCTTTGAAAACATCAAGATTACATAATTAAGAATTAATTTTTTCTCTTTAGGAAAGCCTTTTTCAAATAAGAAGACAGTTTTGTGAATAATACTTTATTTGACATGTTCAGAAGCTCAACAAAATTTTGCATGCCTGGTTTACGACAATTATAGTATCATGGTTAAGCTTTTTCAATGGCTTGACAATCTGTGTGCTCTTCTAACCAATTACCACTAATATACCAGATGAAACGAATTCACACTGGTCTGTATTGAAGTAAGTTGCAGATAACTATTTAATATGTTAAAATTTCATTAAGTTCTTTGTCTTTTAGGGAAAAGAAAGAATTATGAAGTGATTACTTGTTACAGGTACATTCTAGTTCCTTCATTTTCCGCCTGAAAGATTGTTGAAAGCGGCGTAAAACCCCATTCAAAACAAAAAAAAATAATCATTTTCCGCAATGTTTCACAGGGACGTAAAAAAGTAGGATTGTGTTGAAATCTGTTGTAGGAATGGATTTGAAAAACATAGTTTAGCTTTTGAATACAGATTGATAGCTAATAATATAATATTAGATCAGTGTCAATAGTAAATATCACTGAAAACATAAAATTGTATGGGCAAGTGTCACTGGTGAAATCTGAGACTCCCTGTAATTGTGAGCAATGTTGACAATATTTTCCTATAGAAACCGTTTCTATAGTAACATCAGGTAGTTCCATTAACCTGATATATACAGTAGCTGTTGTCAATCGGAGATTAATTGATGATGTAATTTATTTCATAACAGCTTCTTTTGTAGACTGGAAATATTGAGGACAGTTTGTGGGAGGTTGATGAAAAATAAACAAAAACATTTGAGAAAAGGATTTCACAGTAAACTCTTTGGCATGGACTTTAAGAACTGAGTGTTCAATAGTTCTGCTTTATTTCTTCTTCAAATGAAAAAACAATTAAGAAAAAAAAATGTTTAATTTTGTAGCATTTACAAGAAAATCAATATGATTACAAAACAGTAAATTAATTGGAATTACGAGCTTTCAATCATAGCTTTTATAATGAAGAAATCCAAAGGCATTGTCACACGTTTATAATTATCTTCTTTAACCCATTTCCACTCAGTGACGCTTTTAAACGCCCCTAAGGAAAAAAACTATGGAAAACATAGTGGAAAATGAAGAAATTGCTTGTTACAAGCAATTTCTTCATTTTCCACAATGTTTTCTACCCAAAAAGATGAAAAAAATTAAAATTCAATCAGCTTGAAATTGTCATCTGCAGCTTCCTCAATTTGAACCAGTCTAAAATTTTGTTGTGTGGGAATGGGTTAAGAGAATAAATAACAACTTCTTTGATTTTTAGGCTTAAATTATATTAACCTATTACCAGACGGCAACATTTTAGACAGGTCCAAATTGCAGACAACTATCTAAAGATTATAAGATTTTAGAGTTTTTCAACTTCCTGGGTGTAAAATATGGTGGACTTCCTGGGTATAAAATATTGTTGAAATTTAATTTATTTTTCACAATATTTTCCCAATTCTGTTTCTTGAGGCGTATCAAGAAATATCATTTTGTGGAAATGGGTTAAGATTTTATTTTCTTGGAGGTGGAACAATCCCAGAATCTTTGTTGGCTGATGATACAGTCTACTTCACATTAGAAATCATGTCAAATTCAATTATAATTGAAAAAGGGATTATTGATCTGTGTCAGCTATTTCACACAAATTTGAGCTCTTGGACAAACAAAACTTATCCAAACTACTGATCTATTTTGTACACTTTGTTCCCTTCATTGGGCTAATTTTATGACAGTTTATGGTTAGCAGCAAACTCAAGACTCAATGTTGTCATAGACTTTTTGTCTAATTCCAAGCTACATGTGAGACTTAGGTCACAATGAGCAACAATTTAATACAATATAATGGCTACATAACAAAGTTGATATTCAAGTCTCGATGGGGTCTAGATATGACAGTATTTAGTATTTTGATAGAAACTCCTTTTGTTGGTTTAAAATAAGAAAGAATTGATTCTCCATGATTATAGACATTCTGAATAAATGAATCAGGTCCATATAAAATCATTACCAGAAGACAAAGTTTTTACTGGCCCAAATTGAAAGAAGTTGCAGACACCAATTTCAGGTTAATATAGTTTTAAAAATCTTTGTCTTACCGGGAAGAAAACAATGTGGGAAATAAAGAAAATGCTTGCTACCAGCAGTTTCTTCAGTTCCCACTATGTTTTCCCAAGCTTTTTTCTCAACCAGTAAAAAGCTGGATTGTTCAGGAAAAGGATAAGTAACCATTGCCAAGCTCTGATTGCTCAAGACATTGCATCATGCAGGAACAAGTTAGACTAGACGGGCCTGGCTAATAATAAAATTTATTTGAATATTTTGTTGGTGCCCAGATATTTGTCTGTTTCCATTGCTAAAATCTGACATTCTTCAATCTTGAGCAAGTTCTGCAACTCATACTGTTATCACTTTGAACCAAAGGAAAAGTTAACAAGTGCATTGTTTTAAGGTTAACCCATTCCCATGGAATACTGCCACTATGTTTTCTACCCTGAAAATCAGGGTTTTTTTTTTTGTAATTTCACAAACTTTAGATTGTTGTCTAAAATATCTCTCAATTTGGAAGAGTACAATTTCAATTGGAGAGAATTCTACGCATATTGGTCTTTTTTGTTGAAACTAGGTTGAAAATGAAGAAATTGCTTGTAAGAAGCAATTTCTTCATTTTCAACCTTGTTTTCCTCAAGTCTCTTCCTTGAAGAGTGAAAAAAGGGGGGCTGTGTGGGAATGGGTTAAGCAACAGTTAATCACAGCTTAAAGTCTCTGCTAAGTCACAGGTCATGTTTTGATTAATTTTGCTCTTGTTCAGAATATGTTTTGGAAGTGGTCCATGTCTGTACTTGTCGGGTTGCCTCCGATTTGATGATAAAAACGAAGAAAGGATATAATAATTTTTCAATAGAAACATAACATGAGATTTTCAAAGATCATTAAGTGGATGGAAGTTTGAATGAACGTTGAAATTTTAATTGCCTTTCAATAGTGTAGGATAGCTTGTATTGAGATCATTTTATGTCTTCCAAGGTGATTGTATTGAAATGTGTGCCATCAAATGAAGGGAAGGCATTATTAAAGTTTGTATGAAAAATAGTTTGAATTTGAATACGGTAATTGCTTAAGGACCTAAACTGTTCAAAATGAATATGTTATTATGGCAATACCCATGTTTCCTTCCTTTGTTGAATGTTTCAGCCTTTCCCATCATATTATAATTCTTGCATTTTGACAGGAAGTTAAAATAAAGAATAGAATCATCAAGATTAACACATTCCAACTCAATCCCTCCTTTTTACGCCCCTCAAGAAAAAAACTTTGGAAAACATTGTGGATAATGAAGAAATTGCTTGTATTAAGCAATTTCTTCATTATCCACAATGTTTTCTATCCAAAAAGACGAAAAAATTCAAAATTCCATCAACTTGAAATTGTCGTCTGCAGCTTCTTTCAATTTGGACTAGTCTAAAATTTTGCTGTGTTGGAATTGGTTAAAGGCCAAGCCCTTGTAAAATATATAGTTTACTTCAACCAATGTGAACTGCAAAAGTCTGAAATTGATCTGTAACACTATTGCTATGGTTTTAAAATGGCAATAGTCTAATTTCCTGGCAAAATTCAGAGCTGCTTTTCTCTTTTCGTAGCTAAATATCTAAACAAACATTTGATTTGACGTTATCTAAAATGTCTTAAACTGAAAGATAATTTTCATCTGTCATTTATAAGCATGTAAGGTGAATTAACGAATTTTTTTCCCCAAAAATATATGAGAACAGTTCAAAATTTATTTTCACTTAGAACTTTTTTAAGAGTGATCTTGTATTCAAAATTAAAATTTCTGTTAACATACTAATGGTATTTTGTGATTCCTGCTTGCTATGAGCAAGACCTAAGTTGTCGAGTTGACGGTTCAGTATATTTGTGGGCTTCATTTTGTTCAGTGTGTGATGGTCCATCCTGTCAATGGATGGACTTCAACTTAATTTTGGAAAAATGTTCTGTTATTATTAACCCTTGTCATGCTGTATAAATTACTCACTGTATTGCTGTAAAATCAAAGGGCTGAGAGCACTGATAGAACTTGTTGTTCAAAAATCAATACAGTAGAACCTCGTTAATTCGAACGTCACTGGTTCGTAGATATGTGTTAGTTCGTATACTTTACTCGGTCCCGACCTTTTTCCTTCTTTAGCTTTGTTAGAAAACTCTGTCTAATTCGAACGTCAGTGGTTCGTAGTTCGTAGGCCATTTCAAGTCCCGAAAGTATGATTATAACACGAACTCCTATGTTTAATTCGTAGGTGTGATAAACTAAATGACAAAAATCACCACTTACCTTGATTTTCACACCTGCTGATCTATATGACAAATAATGTCTTATCGTGTCCCTTTAGTTAAAAGGGGCTGTTTGGTTTGAAAGGTGGGTAATTAATCGAATAAAGATTCCGTAATTATCGCCGAAAATTTATTTAAAATTGACGCACCCCCATTAGTATCAGTGTTATTGGTCATTTAGAAATTCTAACCACTTTATTTTATTCTGCGGTTGCTTTCTCCACAATTGTTGGCTTTTAATTTTATGATTCGATGATAGAATACTCAGAGTGATTTGATCCAATGTATTGCAAAGGGAAATCACTCTGATGGAGGCCACTTTTATACAAACACTGTGTTTAAAAAAGCCAAGAATTGATACAGAGGTAAAAGCATAAAAATACAAAAGGGGTAATTTTAATTTATGTTTTCCTCAATTAATATCTGCGGGTCTTGTTTAGAAAAAAATACCAATTAAGAATCAATTCCTAAATAGGGGACAGATCGGACCATGTCAGATTCCGTGTAACTCAAACAGCCGACCTCTTGTCCTCCGTTTTGTTCGTACTACGCTTAATTCGTATAAATTTCCCCGGTCCCTTGCGCTACGAACTAACAACTCTGGCAGGAAAAGTACAAGCAGGAGGTGTAGACTAAGATCAGCCTGCACATAAGTGCAGTCTGATCTTAGTCTACACCTCCTGCCAAAACCGGAATATTCCGGGTTCAGCATGACAAGGGTTAACCCATAACCTGATGACAACATTTTAGACTGGTCCATGATTGAAAGAACTTGTAGAGGACAATTTGATGCTGGTGAAATTTAAAGCTCAATTCTTTTGGGTAAAATATTGAAGGCAATGAAGAAATTACTTGATCTTTATTGTCCTCTATTTAAACAAGTTTTTTTCATCAGGGGCAAAAAAAAAAAGAAGCCAGATTGTGCAGGAACAGGTAAAAAATATTTTGTTAAGGTAGGTTTAAAGTTCATATCTATGTCGACACCATAGCAATTTGAAGCATTAATCAGATCATAGATATCTTCATTTTCCACTTTATTATCCTGATTATTTTTCTTTAGGGGCGTCAGATATAATTTATTATGTGGGAATGGGTTAAATCAACATAATGCATCAATTTGTTGGTTCCCAGACTTTGTATGGAGATAATGAAGGAAAATCTTTGGAAATCTTCTCCCAAACCAAGTTGCCTGGATCTTCAAATTTTGCATGCAGAATCATCTAAATAGTACGCTACCAAAATACTTCAAACCATTACTCCCAGATTAAGATAAGACCTATGTCGTGGTTTCCCAATTCGCCTTAGAGGTAAAGAAGAAGATCTTAAGAAATTTTATCTCCCATAGCATACATCTGAGAGCTTATATCTTCTACTTGAATTCCCAATTTGAACTACAACTTGTAGAGAGGAATCTGAAAAACTTGAAACTTCTCCCAAGCCATGAATCAGCCTATAGCTTTCAAATTTGTATTAAGCATTGTCTTATGGTAATCTACAGAAATTTATCAAACTATCACAGTAAAGCCAAATCTATCATGATCAGGTGTGCAATGTAGGGCTATCATGGTCCTCTTATAATCCAATTCTGACCAGAATTTTATGCAGTGTCAGACAAGACTGAATGGTTTGGGATGGCTTGCAGATTTTTAGATAGCTCAAGTTTTTGGTCATGTTTTTCGTTCAGGGTATTATTTCACTTACCTTTGGTTTAAATGCCTTTAAGAGATTAAATACCACAATTCAGTTAAATGGTACATGTAGATGTAAAGACATACTATATAGGGGTGTCAGTTTGCAGATTTGCGTGATAGTTATTGTTAAAAATACCTCGAGCATTGTATGGGTAGGTGGGTTTCTTTTGAAATACCCAACTCATTAACAATGTACAATTTTAAATGTTTTGAAAGCACTTTCATTGTCAGGAGAAAATGTATCGATAAAATTAACCCTAGTCATGATGATCCCGGAATATTCCTGGTTTGACAATGGCTTTGGCATATGTATAGACTTAGATAAACTAAGATCAGCCTGCACAGGCAGCCTTCACTACTTGCTCATTGTTGTTGTTTTGAGAGAAATCTTTGAATGCAAGATTGATCTTTTTCAGTCAGAGTTTACATATATAGTGAAAAGAGGAAAAACATTCAGCATGACAAGGGTTATCTTTTCTAAATGATAATTTGAGGCGTAAGTCTAGAAATGCTGTGACTGCTCAATTGATGGAAGGTCATGCCCAAACCGTGCCACGCCCACTGAACTTGTGAGAAAGTTGTCAAAGATATTAACCTATTCCCACTTGGTGACGCTTTTAAATGCCCCCCCAAGGAAAAAAGGCTTTGGAAAATATTGTGGAAATAGAAGAAATTGCTTGTTACAAGCAATTACTTCATTTTCCACAATGTTTTCTACCCACAAAAGTAAAAAACCCAAATTTTCATAAACTTTAAATTGTCATCTGCAATTTCTTTCAATTATGGCCAGTCTGAAATTTAGCTGTCCAGTAATTGGTTAACCCATTTCTAGACTTGAAAATTTCAGACTGGCCCAAATTGAAAAGAGTTTTAGAATACAATTTAATGTTTACGAAATTTTAAATATAATTTAACATTAAGGGTAGAAAACATTGTGGATAATGAAGAAATTGCTTGATACAACCAATTTCTTCATTTTACACAAAGCTATCCCAGTTGTTTTCTTGAGGGCCGGGGGGGGGGGGGGAATGTCTAAAAGCCTCACTGTGTGGGAATGGGTTAAATGGCATTATTTTGCAATACTTACGGCTTAGCTAAAAAAGAAATTTATATATAAAGTTGGTTGCAGACCTAAAGGTCATAATTATACAGCTTAAATAAGCTACAGTTACAATGTTAAAGTCTCCAAACACATGAAAATGCTGAACATAAATGTTGGAGTTGAAAGTTCACTTCTGGTATAAATAACAATTTAATTGGTTAATCCATTGTACATTTGACAGCTGTAATTAATTGATTATTATACACCTGGTTCCAGAATCTTCCTGAATTGGCAGAAAGCAGACTGAGATCAGCTTGCACACACATGCAGTCTTACCTTTGCATAAGCTTCCGATATACTATTTTACCCCTTGTCATGCTGAGCCCGGAATATTCCGGTTTTGGAAGAAGGTGTAGACCAAGATCTGGTCTTAGTCTACACCTTCTGCTTGTACTTTTCCTGCCAGATTTGTTTATGAAATTGATTTCTAAAAGAAATACTGATATTTGAGTGCTTTCAGCACTTTGATTTTACAGCAAGCCAGTAAAGGTAATTTATACAGCATGACAAGGGTTAACCCATTCCCACACAGTGACGCTTTGAAATGCCCCTCAATATGAAAACTTTGAAAAACATTGTGGAGAATGAAGAAATTGCTTGTAACAAGCAATTTCTTCATTCTCCACAATGTTTTCTACCCTGAAAGACAAAGATTTTGAAGATTTTATCGACTTAAACTTGTTGTCTGCAACTTCTTTGAATTTGGACTGGGCTAAAATTTCATTGTTTTGGAATGGGTTAAGGAGCAGTTGTAACAGCAAGTAGATTTGTGTATGAAATGAAAACAAGTATTTGGTGGGATGATATGATTCTTTGAAGGAATTTCAAGTATAACTTTGCATGTTGATCACCTGTATGTCCACTTTTAACCCAGTACCAAAAGACAAAATTTTAGACTGGTCCAAATTGAAAGAAGCTGCAGACTACTATTTCAAGTTGATGGAATTTTTTAGGAAACAATGTGGATAATGAAGAAATTGCTTGATACAAGCAATTTCTTCATTTTCCACAATGTTTTCCAAAGTTTTTTTTCTTGAGGGGCATAAAAAGGAGGGCTTTTATCGAAATGAGTCAACCCATCAACACATGAAAAGGTTTTACACTGCTCCAAATTGAAGATATTGCAGACAACAATTCCAAGTGTACTAAATCTTTAGCTCCACTGGTCTATGGGAAAGAATTATTGAATGCTGTTAGTTTATGTATTAACCCATTCCCACACACTTATGCTTTTTTGACGCCTTTTGGGAAAACATAGTGTAAACAGTAATATGCAATTTCTTCATTTTCTACAATGTTTTCTACCGAGAAAGTTGAAAAAATGTAAAATTTAAATTATTTTATTCTGCAACTCTTTTTACTTTGGACAAGTCCAAAACTTTGCTGTCTGGAAATTATTTAAGTCCCTGATTTCAAGAGGCTAGGGTAAAACTTTAGTAGGTGCCAAAATAAAAATACATTTTCTACAGTTTTCTTCTTGATTTTTGCTTTGCTATATGGATAGGTCAGATTGTTTGAAACAAGTAAATTTGAAAATTTTGATGTTTTGAAAGCCCATGACTAAGAAGTAGAAAAAAGATAACTTTAAAAAGTTCCTTAATTTAAGTTTATGTTAATTTTCCCATTGACAATATCAGATTGCCCTCTCCGTAATCTTCCTTGATATGAGTTTGTTTAAGTATTTCCTTATTCATTTGTCTCCAAAGCTTTAACCCATTCCCTAACAATGACACTTTTGGATGCCCACAAAGAAAAACAATAGGGAAAACATGGTGTAAAATGAAGAAATTGCTTGGAACAAGCAATTTCTTCATTTTACACAATTTTTTCTTTCCAAGTTAAAAAAAATTAAAATTTTGATAAACTTTAAATTGATGTCTGTAACTCCTTTCAATTTGGACTAGTCTGAAAGTTTGCCCTCTGGTAATGGGTCAATACATTACCAAATAATCCCACATTTTGATGCAATGAAGAAAATAACCGGTGTAAAAACATTGAACTTAAGCTTGGCTGTTTTTGGAGGAAACATGAGGTACTGTGTCAGCGTCATTGTCAGAAAGCTTTGCCATTTGTATCATCTCTCTGGTATTACTGAAATCATTCACTCTATTGGCAACATAAAAATAATTTTGAAATTTATTATCTCGTTTCCTGTTCGGCAAATCTTTTCATTGTAGGCTTGTGACCTATTCTGAAATTACTGGCGTCTATACACAATTTTAACAAATATTTTAGGATTCCTTATGGTGAGAAATTTTGTCCTTACAAGAGCCATAGAGCCTTAGACAACAATATTTTAGACTGCCTCAAATTTAGAGGAGTTGCAGACGATAATTTAAACTTGATGAAAGTTTAGATTTTTTCAATTTTCAAGGTAGAAAACATTGTGTAAAATGAAGAAATTGCTTGTTACAATCAATTTCTTCATTTTACACAATGTTTTCCCTATTGTTTTGCTTGAGTGGCTTCAAAATGCGACACTGTTGGGAAATGGGTTAAGAATTATAATGGCAGTTAAAATTTCATGCCATATAGTATAAAAATGATCATGATTTTGTGGATTGAATACAATGATTGTCTCCCTCTTGGGTAATAGTTCCAAGAAAACTGTTCAATCTGAACTTAGATTAAACTATAGAAACAATAAGGTAATTAATTAATTTTGATAACAGATTATTGTTTCATCTCTTATTTCCTCCTGATAAGGGGCACTTGGATATTGCTCTGTTGAAAAAAAATTCCTTGATTTATGCCTGATGAACCTTTCAAAGAGCTTGGAAGTTATTTTGTTAAATTCGAAATTAAGATCCATGTTAACTTACATGCTATTACCTCTCTTTGAAAGAAAATGGTTGCACAATTTTTGATTTGCGATTGCCAATCTGTCTGTCTGTTTACCATCATTACTCTCTCCATCTGTCTGAAACCATACACCAATTTAAGTTATTACCAATTTGTTACTTCAAGATTCATAAATAAACCATGCTCTCAAGCGCAACTTGTGTGTCTTTCGTTGTCCTTCAAGTTTATTTATATCGGAGATGTCAAATCTTTGCTCCATCTTTGTAATGAGAGGAGGGTATGCAGAGTAACTTACCAGTAAATTTCTTTATGAATTAGTGGGTGTTTTGTCTTGGGTATAAATGTAATTTTCTTAATTTTTAGCTTGGCTGTTTGTGGAGAAAACCGGAGGTATTGCAATGGCCAGGTCATCATCTGCATCTACGACAGCATCATCATCCGAAAAACTTTTGACATTTTCTAAAAATCTCTGAAACTCAGAATGCAATGTTCATGATCAAAAATACAATCTATACCAACAACGGAGATGACTCTTAACTGCATTTTTGAATGAATTATGCCCCTTTTTTTTATACATAGAAGTTTTACCCACTATTAAGCACAAGAACAGCAGAACATTGGAAACTATAAGCGATGCTCTTGTTTTCTCCATGATGTAAGTTCAATTTAAACCAGTCTAGAATTTCGTTGTCTAGTAATGGATCAAGAAAAGACTTAAAAGTTATTTGACACATTTAGTGTTTGCTTAGATAATGTTTAAATGATTTATCTCCAATTATCCATTGGATATGGAACAGGTAGCATAACAATTTGATCATGCAAACTACCTCTGTTACATGATTATGTCAATAACTGACATTAAGCTGAACCCAGTACCTGACAGTAAAATTTCAAACTTGTCTACTTTAATTGCAGACGACAATTAAAGTTAAAGTTTATGTAATTTATATTTTTTTTTAAGTTTTTGAGTAGAAAAAATTGTGTAAAAAGAAGAAATTCTTCCACAATTGTCTTTCTCTAGGGGCGTCAAAAAGCATCTTTGTGTGGAAATGGGTTAAGATGTCTCGCTCACTAACATTACTTAATTTGGAACAAATTCAGGGGATCTTTTTTCCTTTTTTTTCTATCTCTAAGTATTTGGCCGGTACCCTCTGTTGCATGATGATTGATTGATTGGCGTTTTATGCCACTTTCTACAGTAGTCCATTTATATTGATGGTGCTCCTAACAAAGACTTTCTGTCATTTCTCACACCACTATGACCACAGCATTCAATCCAAGCTGCCAGCTGCTCATTTTACTTGGGTGCACTGCTAATCATAGATAGACAAATAATGTATGACTTCTGTCAGTGTTGGTAAGAATTTGGACTGAGCTGGGGTTCAAATCCATAACTCCAGGATTGAGAGCATAGTGCATGTAACCAACTGAGCTAACCAGGTTGGCTTGATGCAAAATAAGTCAGTGCAAGATTAATGTCTACAGAATACAGAACAATATAACAGAAAAATGTATCATTATTAATAGATTAAAAAGAGAGGGATAACAGTTCAATATATGTCCAGAATAGTCTCTCAGGAACAATCCTACAGCAATATATAAAGGTCACATGATTGCCCTAATGGTCTTGGTTCCCTTTGTGGTTTGGTCCTTGGGTATGCAACATTTATTGTGAACATGAGTTTAAATCATTTGAGAATTTAGTGCCAAACTGTTTTATGAGCATATTATTGATTTAACATTGAACACTAATTTTGCTCCAACCTCATACCTATTTGCTTCCGACATGACACAGTAGATTACCCTTGATGGCTCGATCAGCCTGCTGTTAGAAAGTCTTGGTTGCTCAAATGTTATATGTCTCTTATTAGGTAATTTTAATTCTTTTTTTAACTGAAACTTTCAAAAGACTATGGAGTCATTAGATTGATAACTGTGACATTACAAATATTTCACATGTGCATCAAGAATATGACTAAGATCAACCAGGGATCGACACCAACTTGGTTTCAATACGATTCCACGGATTCCCTACTTATTACACAAGTGTTTCCTCAGGTGTCGGGAGCTTTAGCTGATACATGAAGATCTATTGTACTCAAGAAATATTGAAGGATCCGGACAGAATCCTTTGCCTGGGATCACATCCAATTTCCTTTGATCCTCTGAATCCCAGGATACTGTTTAATAGTGTTGATCCCTGTCAGTCTGTGCATTCTCACATTGTCCAAAGATAACTCTTAACTGTGTGCTGACTGCTGATCAATCTTCACCGACTCAAAGTTTCTTTACAAATTCTTTGAATATTAACATTTCCTTGTACAAAACCTTATTTTCATGTGCCTGCGGTATTGTACTTCAGAAAACATTTTGGAAAAAGAAGAAATTATCTTCATTTTCACAATATTTTTAGAAGAATTTTTTTTGAGGCGAGTTAAAAGCAGGATTTATGGAAATGGGTTAAGTTTTGATTTATCTGATTTACAATGACTGTCCTATTGGAAGAAAAAGTGATCGGAAATCCTGATTTCAAAGTGAGATCCTGTATATAACAATTAAAGTCAGTTTTCTGTTTGCATTGTAATAAAGATAGCAAAACTGAAGTGTTCCTAGCTTGATAAAATCATCACAAACATTCAACCCCCCCGGGCTATATTTCACTTTAAAGAGAAAGAAACAAAAAGAAATAATGATTGGACAGATCAGTTAAGAGATCGCTGGCCCCACCCACCAACCCCCAACAGGAAGTTCTACTAAAATATCAAGCAATGTTATTTCTATAAAAAATATGGTCATTAGCATGTAATGAAAAACAAAATGGAGGTTTGGTGACCAAAACATTGCGAAGAAGCTAAGTTGTGACATGTTGCCAAACCAACAAAAATGTGAAGAAGCTACAGTTGTGACATGTTGCCAAACCAACAAAAATGTCAGAGTTCAAAGTTCACTTCCTTTTTAAATGAATGATTGGATTTTTATTCCATATTTTGAATGAGAGTTATGATTCTTCAGTTTGCTTTGGTAAAGTTGGGACAAAATATGTATCTTTAGCATGCATCAAAAAAAAAATGATTGGTTAGAGACGTAATCATCTTAACTACAGCTTGAATTGATTTATTGGTTGATCTGTATTTAGATATACAGCAGTGATCCGTCATTTGCTGTTGGACTTTGCATTTTTGGAAAAAAAGCTCTGACTATGTAGAGGATTTGTCCTATGATTCTGCTTCCTGGAGAATATGCAAAATAATGTCGGCCAAAATAAAAATCTAGGAATTTTATTGCCCTGTGATTCAAACACATGCATTATTGCTATGCCGATATGCTCTAGCGCATTGACATAACTAGAAAAGGGAACAAAAGGATCATTGACTTTTATTGTAAAAGAAAAAGACACTGAAGTAATATCCTTGTTTAAATGACTTGAACAAATAAATCATTAGCTAAAAGTAGGATGTACACATACCAGATCCTCAACTTCAACCAGGATGCTTAAAATTCTTCATTGGGATCAGGATTTGTCTCTCTTGAAAATTTCTAGAGATGTTTCTTATTCTGTTATTTTCTTTTGAGAGCACATACTGCCCAAGGTGAGCTATTGTGATTGGTCATTGTCCTGTCTCTGTCCATCCCTCCACAATTACAAATTTATCTTCTCAAACTAACCATGGTATTTCAACCAAACTTCACAGAAATGATCCTTACATAAAGAAAACTTCAAAGAATTGAAATCCATAAAGAACTTTGGTAACCAAGTTAAAAAAAAAAGAAAAAAAAAAAGAGTCTTCTCCTCCTAAATCACAAAGCTTTGATAATTGGTATGTTTCATTGCTTAACAACCTTCTACCAAAGTACTACTAGAATATCTCTACTCAGAAAAAAATTCCTATACTGTGTAATCCTGGATCTTACATAAGAATAAAGAAGGAAATCTTTAAAATATATTATTTTTGTAAAAATCTTAAACTGCATAAAGCCTAGATCCATCATGTAACGCAGGTGAGCAATATAGGACCATTAAGGTGCTTTAGTATAATTCAATGCTCTGTACTAGGCCTGTATGAGTCTTAACCCATTACCACTCAATACCACTTTTTTACCTCTCTCAAGAACTAAGCTTGGGAAAACATTGTGGAAAACGAAGAAATTGTTTGTAACAAGCAATTTCCTCATGATACACAATGTATTCCCTCTAAAAATACCAACATTTTTCAAAATTCATAAAATGAAAATGTTGTCTTCAATTTCTTTCAATTTGGACTGGTCTGAAATGATTATGTGTGGGAAAGGTTTATCGGCTTGAAGACAAATCCAATCTAGGTCTGTCCAAATTGTAAGAGGAAATGTAGATGATTGCTTCAAACTGAGGGGTTTATTAAGATTTACCCCTTATCATGCAGAATTTCATTAAAATCAAAAGGCTAAAACCCTGTAAGTGCTCATTGTGGATCAATAAATTTCTTAGTTGTTTCTAAGTTTATAAGCCGCCGCCATAGCGCAGTTGGTAGCGCGTTGGACTGTCAATCTAGCTGTCCTGGGTTCGATCCCCGACGGCGGCACTCATCCTTTCCGACTTTTTGTCTCTCACCATTGGGTCGATAATCGTAGACCTATGTGGGATAGCAGCTGGAGGCTAGTAAAGGATGTAATTGTAGTACTGGTGTGAGAAATACCAGGGTTCCATTGTTAGGTGCTCCAGCCGCCGCGATATAACTGAAAGATTGTTGAAAGCGGCGTAAAACCTCATTCAAACAAACAAATCTAAGGCCTATAAAAGAGTCATGTTGAATAATATTTTCATTTTAAAAAGTCTTATTGAAATCAAAGGACTGAAAGCACTGGAAAACTTGGCTGTAAGTCAATATTTCTATCAAATATCAATTTCATGAACAATTCTGGCTTATAAGAGATGAACAGGTGGTATAGACTAAAATCAGACATATGTGCAGCCTGATCTTTGTCTTTAGCTCCTGCCGAAATAGGAATTTTCCAGGTTGAGAATGGCAAGGGTTATGTTCGAAAAGGGTTA
Source organism: Fragum fragum (assembly GCA_946902895.1). Taxonomy (NCBI): domain Eukaryota; kingdom Metazoa; phylum Mollusca; class Bivalvia; order Cardiida; family Cardiidae; genus Fragum; species Fragum fragum. The sequence continues at coordinate 25,791,425 of OX336367.1, forward strand.
AATTTTTCAAATGAAGGATGCCTCAAAAAGATAAAATTCACCTGCACAATACAGATAGCTTGATTGTCACAAGGAAGAAGTTTATATTGAATAAATAATTTGTATTTTTCCTTTGCTGCAAAAACTAAAGTTGAGTAAACATTATCAACTCAATATAGTGATTTTATATATCATCAAATTTCTTTGGAAACAGGTTGTTTAACCCATTACTAAACTGTCCTGCTTTTAAACACCCCTCGATAAAAGGTATCATGAAACAATATGAGAAAAGAAGAAATTGCTTGTTACAAGCAAACCATATTAAGTCAATAGTTTTGAATTAGACATAGTATTACTTTGAAATATTGTCTGCAACTTCTTTCAATTTGGACCAGTCCAAGATTTTGTTGTTTGGGAATGGGTTAAGTAATCAATACTATCAAGGAGGTAACTTTAAATCTATTTTTGTAGGAATTATACCCCTTTTCAGTTTTTTTTTTATTCCACTATCCAGCACCCAAAAGCCAAGCATTAGACACCAGTGTAGGTGGTGCTCTATAATAGTTCTAATATAAATAAATCACAAAATGTCCTTGTAGTTGTTATCATGCAAAAACTATGACCTTTGTAATCTCTAGTATTACTGAAGGCAAGATTTGAAACTATTTATTCTATCAAGGGGGTAACTCTAAGAGCAATTTTGTAAGAATTATGCCCCTTTTTGGCTTTGATAATTTTAATTCAACTATCCATGACAGCCAAGCATCAGACACCAGTGTAGGTATTTGCTATTATTTCTAATACTAATATATCACAAAATGTTTTTGCTTTCTGCCTACACAGAGGACAACAACTATCATGATGCCAGGGCTCAAATTTTCTCTGAAAAATAAAGGTTAACCTGTCCAACACACAGAAAAAAAAAAATAGATTGTTCAAATTGAAAGAAGTTGCAGAGTTTTAAGTTTGTGACTTTTTGAAAATCCTAGTCTCTTTGGATAGAAAATATTGTGAAAAAAAAAAGCTTTTAACAAGAACTTTCTTCATTTTCAACAACGTTTTCTTTAGTTATTTCTTGAGGGGGTTGTGTGGGAATTTGTTAACCTATTCCAACACAAACAGGTTTTTTATATTACACTCCTCCAGAAAAAAGCTTTTGAAAACATTTTGCAAAATGAAGAAATTGCTTTGTTCAAACAATTTCTTCATTTTCCAAAATGTTTTCTATCTCATAGGATAGACATTTTTATGCCCCTACATAGAAAGATTGGGGCATAATGTTTTTCCTCTGTCAGTCTGTCTGTCTACAAAACTTAACCAAAAAACTTGACATTGCCAATTACTACCAGCCTATTCAAGTCTATTCAAGATACAATGCTCATATTTGGCATGATGATTCATCTCCATAATACGCATCTCCTCATGTCAAGGTCATTTGATAAGGTCATGGTCACATTCCAAGGTAAAATGTTTAGTTCTGTTGTGGGGGCATTGTGTTTCACAAACACATCTTGTTAAAATTGCATCAGGTAAAATTTTCAGTCTGCAACTTCTTTGAATTTAGACCAGTCCAAAATACAGTCGTCATCTGGTCAAGGAATGGTAGATTCTTTGATTACATTTCACATGTGATTTTGATGGAGATGTCCCATACATGCCCAATTTGATTAATCAGTGCAGAACAGTTTTAACTGCCTATAAACATATAGGCAGTTCCAACTGTTTCTACCTGACCCATCGAAATAGTAATTGCAGAAAATTCTTCACTCTCAGTATTTTGAGAAACTGATTTAGTGTTGGCTTGCACAGGATTGTGCTAGTACAGTATAAACAGAATATGAGAATATTTGACTAAATACTTTTCTTTTTCTATTTTCATGTGCTGTTTCATGTTTCTGTCACTATAGGTGAGTCATTTTTATCTTTTATTACATAATGTTATGTTAGCTTATGTTATGTTATGAGCATCACAAGCTTTATGTTGATTAAGTGGGATGAGCAACTGGAGGCTCGGAAAGGATGTAGTGCTAGTGTGAGAAATACCAGGAATCCATTGTTAGGTGCTCCAGCCCCAACGGTGGCACATATCCTTTCTGACATATGTCTCGCACCGATAGATGGATAATCTTAAACCTAGAACAGATAGCAGCTGTAGGCTAGGAAAGGATGTAGTAGTAGTACTGGTGTGAGAAATTCCAGGAATCTATTGTTTGGTGCTCCAGCCGCCGCAATATGACTGAAATACTGTTAAAAGTGGCGTTAAACCCATTTCAATCTATCAATTAGGTGCTCCAGGACCTGCAATTTGACTGAAATACTGTTGAAAGTTGCATTAAACCCTATTCAGTCTATCAATCCATTATTGACGGATCACTAGCAATACCCACTGCTCTCCAACGAGGCTATTTGTCTGAGATATCAAACACTTAGTAAGCATAAGATATATTCAGGGACATAAAAAAATTGTAATTTGTTGGTTTGGGCAACCTAAATTTTGCATATAATTATTAGCTTTGATAACAACATTGAAGTTACCCACCAGTCAAGACTTGATTGATCAATTGATTTCTTGACTAACGATGGTAACCAATCAATTCTGACAACTCTTGGGATTCAATATGCAGTGATTGATTAGTGAAATAATAGGTTATCTCCATTGGATTTAGATTAATCTAATTCGCAATGATTTTGGCAAAAACAAGATAACTGATCTGCCTTGAAATCTAAAATTGGAAATTGACATCTGAATATGGTAATCAATTTTATGAGCTTGTCAATACAAAAATGTCCAAGCCATAACACTCTGGGACACTAAACCCTTCCTACCTTAACCCTTGTCGTGCTGAACCTGTAATATTCCTGTTTGGCAGGAGGTATAAAAAAAGTTCAGTCTGCACACAAGTGTAGGCTGATCTAAGTCCACACCTCCTGTTTGGTCATTTCATGATGCGAGACACTTAATATATCTATGAGGATTTATTGCAAAGGGAAGCTACTCCATCAATGTACAAAACTTTAATTCTAAAGGATTGTCTTTCTTGGAAGTAAACTGTTCACTAAACCATTGCAATGATTTGGGTTTGGAAACTTTTGAACTCCATGAAGAAATAGAAAAAATAATTATTAGTTACGTACACTTTCATTATGAAGTGAAACAAAGAAAGGCTGTCTAGAAAAGCTGATGGAAAATATTGGATTGTTGACCTATTATCACATAATCTCTTATTCTTACACACTGAAGAAATGCACTATTGCAAAAATATTGTGAGAAAGGAAAATTTGTTTGTAAAATTTTGGCATGCATTTTTCATTTCAAACAAAACTTAAATTGTCTTTTAAGTTTTAACCAGTCGAAAAAATTGTGGTCTGATAGCAGGGGAATGGCCTAGCTTTTAAGAACTAGCTTTGAAACTTCTGAAATTTAAACTGAAACAAAAGAAAGATGGTAGGCTTTAATTTTTTCAGTGAAGTATAGAAATAGAACTTGTGTAAATTTAAAGCTTTTAACTTATTAACTCCAACAAAATTTTGTGGGAATAAACAGGCCATGGTTTTTATGTCCATGTGATTTTATACTTCAGAAAATATTGTGAAAAAGAAAAAAAATGATGTTTCATTTAAATTGTGCTCAATTTTCATTTTCGTCTCCAAAGTCTTTTAAATTAAACAAGACTGAAACTTTGTAAAACAGGGAAGGGTTAAGGAATTATCTCGAAAAAGTAGAACAACAATATGGACGCTTTTGCTGCTGAACTAGATGGATGAGAACAGACAAATTCATCATTGGTAATCGTTGCATTGAGGGATGAGAACAAGACTGGTAATGGTGTCAAGTTTATCGATTTACCGGCATTAGTGACAACAAAATTTTGGAATGGTCTAAATTGAAAGAATTTGCTGATGCTAGTTGAAAGTGCTCTTCGATTAGTAAAATAAGTGTAATATAGGGTAAAAACAAACAATTTCTTTCTTCTTTGCAATATATCCCTAATATGATTCTACAGGGGCATAAGAATTTTGAATTGTGTTATGGGTTAAATGAATTTCGTCTTCATAGCTTCATTAGCCCTTTACTGTACAATCACTGCCGCTTTGTAGGAAGTAGATGTGTTACAGGCACATAGTTTAACCCTTACCATGATGAATAAAATCCTCTTAACCCTTGTCATGCTGAACCAGGAATATTCCGGTTTTGGTAGGAGGTGTAGACTAAGATTAGACTGCACGTTTGTGCAGGCTGATCTTAGTCTACACCTCCTGCTCATTCTTTTCCTTCCCGAGTTGTTTATGAGGTTGATTTCTAAAAGGAATATTGATTTTTGAACAACAAGTTCTATCAGTGCTTTCAGTCCTTTGATTTGACATCAATTCAGTAAGGTAATATATACAGCTTGACAAGGGTTAAGAACTGCATTAAAATCAAAGTGCTGATAGTACTGGATACAATTATTGTGGGTTCATAATTTTTTGAAAATTTATCTTATGAACAACTCTGGCTTTAAAGGGACAAACAGGGGGTGTACACTAAGATCAGACTGCACATATGTGCACAGACAAAAAGTGTAAAATCCCATTTATATTGTACAAATAATCAGAATATTTAGGGACAAGAAGAGCAGTAAAGGTGTCAAGTCGACAAATTAATTCTCTAGCAGACAAAACTTTAGACTAGTACAGATTGAAAGAAATTGCAGATGACTAAAATTAGGTGATTCGAAAAATAAGCACCTGAACCTATTACCATTCAAATTTTTTTAGTTGTTGTTGAATGGGGTTGAACTGTATTTCAGTCATATTGCAGCAACTGGAGCATCTAACCATGGATTCTTGGTATTTCTCACATCAGTTCTACCACTATAGACTTGTTCAAATTTATAGACAACAATTTCAATATAATTTACGATACCTCTGTCTCTGTGCAGAAAATGCTATGGTAAACGAAAAAAAATGCTCGCAATTTAGGTGCTCATCCCATTCTTGCAAATTCCTAATTTTTTCATATCCCTCAAGATAAAAGGAGAGTTGGAAAATAATCTGGAAATTGAAGTAAAAGCTTGTTTTTGACAGTACCCCACTCCCCCTTTGCCCCCCCCCCCCCACTTTTGCCCCGAAAGTTGTACTGCAAAGTTTACAAAGTGAACTTGCTTGTTAAAGTAATAGGATTCGATAAATATGGAATTGAAGTTTACCCATTCTCACACATTCCCACCTTAAGATGCCACAGAAAAATAAAAAGTTTTGGTAAATATTGTGGAAAATGAAGAATTTGCTTGTCTCAGTCAAACTGCCTTGTTTGAGGCAAGTTTGTGTGGTCAGTGATATGTCAAATATTTAATCTGATTGACCTATGCTCTATACTATCTCCTTTTCAAATACTTGTTTTACCAAATTTTTCTGGATGGTCCCTTTTTATAAGCTGCCAAAATGTGGACATATATTGGTAATGTCTTCTGTCTGTCTGTCCATCTGTCTGTTCTGATGTCTATCCAACAGTCAGTCCGTCTGTCTAGATCTTTTTTAACACATCTACATTTATGAACAAATTTAAATGAGGTTTTCATAGAATGTGCTTAGTCACCTGAATTTGCCTGTGTGTTTGAGATTTTGCCATTCAAACTGTGCCACAGAAAAAAAGGGGCTTAAGGCAAAACTTCATGTTAACTTGCCTGTGTTCTAGGGTTTGCCATTTAAGCTGTCCACAGATAAAGGTTGTATAATCAAAAAATTCATGTTAACACAACATCTCCATTTCTTGACAGAATTGCATGAAATTTTACAGAATGTTTCCAATCACCTGACCTTGTGCATAGATTCGGCGTTTTGTAATTCAAGGCTGCATGACAGAAAAAGGGACCTTAACTCATTACCACATCCAAAAATTGAGACTGGTCCAAATTGAAAGGAGTTGCAGACGAAAATTCAAATTTTATGAAAATTTAGATTTTTTCAACTTTCTTAGTAGAAATCAATGTGTAAAATGAAGAAATTGCTTGTGACAAGCAATTGCTTCATTTTACATGATGTTTTCCCGATTTTTTTTCTTGAGGGGCGTAAAAAGGTGTCAATCCGTGGGAATGGTTTATTGTGGTGGTGTATTGTGACTATGGCACTCTTGTTTGACTGATTTCTGTTGATTCTCCATGCCTGAAATATAAGGAAAACTTGATGAGGGTCAAGAATAGAAACTTTGAAATATGTTGAAAATGTTCTAAAACAACAATGATTTAACCTCCTATGTTGTCCACAATTATGCCCTGAAATAAATTGGGAATTTTATTCCAGCAAGTTTTAAACTGATTTCATTCATATGTAATTGGATAACGGGGTGAAATGAAAATATGGTCTATAGAAAAGCAATTTTATTATCCATTAGCAGATAGCTGTTTAATCTAGTATTGAATCAATTAATGTATGAAATGTCGTAGCGGATTATATCCCCCTTTGTCATGATTGAAATTGCTTTTCTGAACAATCAATAACTTATCAATAGCCTGAATGTTCTCCCTTTAGGCCGCATTAGCAAATTAATTGAAAGTACCTTGGCGAGATAAATGAGGATTTATCTCACTGGATATCACATTTATCGACACCTCTGTTGCTCATCTTATTGAAATAGTGTTGGAAAGGGATTTATGTAGCATTTAACCCTTTACAAAATTACAAAACTTTAGACTGGTTCCATTCTAGAGAGAGAGAGAGAGAATAAAAGATGATATTGAAGTGGGACAGGACATTATTTGGTAGAAACTATAATCAGGATTAGTTTTTGGAGATTGGTTGAATATGGATCAATCTCGTCTTTCGATGGTGTCAGACCATCCAACTATCTGTCTGTTTAAGAGTACACATTCCCAAGTAACTTAAACTCTTTCCCATGCAATTCCACTTTTTTACCCTCTCAAGGCTTTGGAAAAAAAATCATCAACTGAAAATGGTTGTATGCAAATTGGATTTTGGACCAATTTAAAATGTTTTTGCTGTCAGGTAATGGGTTAGTACTATCAAGATTTACTATATTATATGCTCACCTAGGATGCATGTAGCTTTTTTAGAAAGGCACATTGTTGGAGAGTCATGTCATGTAAGAGTGACATTAGCAGGTCTGAACCTGATTTTCACCATTACCATGTACCAATATTAGTTTGGTCCAAATTGAAAGAAGTTGCCGACAACAATTTCTGGTTGTTGAATTTTCAATTATTTTTGTGGAGCACCCTTGCGGCTAGCGAGATGTTGTTGTCACTATGACAAGTCAGTGTATGTTCGTTAGTGTGTTAGTTAGTGTGTTAGTCCATCCGTCAGTCTGTCTGTCTGTCTGTCTGTCTATCTGTCCGTCCGAATTTGTCCGGACAATTACTCCTACATTTATGGATGGATTTCAAAATAACTTGGCACAATTATTCTCCATCATGAGTAGATGTGCCATTTGAAAGATTTTTTTGGATAGTTTTAATATCAAAGTCACAGCTCAAGGTCAAACACTAAAATTGTGATTATCAAGAGCATAAATTTTGTCCTACAATTCTGGATTGATTTCAAATAACTTGGCACAAATATTCTCCATCATGGGTAGATGTGCCATTTGAAAGAATTTTTTGGACTACTTTAAGGTCAAGGTCAAAGCTCAAGGTCAAACACTAAAATTGTGCTTTTCTGGAGCATGATGCCTACAAAACTTTGCGGACTCGACAGCAGTTGTCCTGGGACAACCATCTAGTTTTACTTTCAGGTTAGAAAATGTGGGAAATGAAGAAATTGATTGCAACAAGCAATCTGATCATTATCTACATTTTTTTCTAGAGCTCTTCATTTGAAGGGCGTAAAAAGCCAGATTAGTTGTGAATGGGTTAATCATTGTTCTAAACATTTTTCTGTTACATCAGACTTAATACGCTGCCAAACATGGAAGTATATTGGTATCTATTCATTATAGGAAGGTTCTTTTGGAAAACACAGGAAAAGGGGCCCTAATGATAATTTCTTAGAGGCCATAATTTTGGCTCAATTGTCATGAAACTTGGTTAGGATATTTGTTTGGCCATAAAGATGAACCTTATAGATAATCAGAAGGTTCTATCTGAAAACACAGGAAAAGGGGCCATAATGACAATTCTTTGTTTACAATATTAGTCACAGTTTTGGCTCAATCTTCATGAGACTGGTTGTAGTTATTTGGCTCTAGTTGCAATTATTTTAACAGAGAACAATTCAGGTGAGTGGTTTAGGACCATCACGGTCCTCTTGTTTTGCCTAATGTTATTGGCCGACAATTCTTAAAAATTGACCACCTGCTTAGCTTTGTAATGGGTCAAAATGACCCGCATATTCCAAATCCTGGCTTAACCCTTTCCTGTACAATCACCGGATTTTACGTCCCTGTGCTTTTATTCTTGAGAAAACATTGTGGGAAAAGAAGAAATTGCTTGTGACAAGCAATTTCTCCTTTTCCCACAATATTTTCTACCACATATGATGTTCTGATTTCAAATTGCATGCATTTTTCATTGTCGTCTGCAATGTCTTTCAAATTGGACCAGTCTAAAATTTCATAAAACAGGAAAGGATTAAACACTGCTCATGTTAAGGTCATGATTTTTGGTCATCTATCCTAGTAAAACTTTCCAAGAATTTACTGTTTTAGTTATTTATTTTTCACAAACACATCTTGTATGATAAAATTCAGTAGATTTTTGCGAATGAACCAAAAGGGTTAATCAAATATTCGATAGCCTTTCCCCATCTAAATATTGGACTTTTTTAAGAATTCACCCAGTGTAATTGAATTTTATTCTCTTTGAATTGTCTGGCAGTGTCAGAGAACGGATTTGCCTTTCCCATTTAGAATCACAGGATTTTGAAATAATCTCATTTAGCCTTTTTTGTATCAAGATAATGAATTCTAGATCTAAAGTCATGAAATGAGAAAACATAGTAAGAAATGAAAACTTTAATCAAAGTTGGACTAATCACTATTAAAAGTGAAATAATTTTCTCATTATTTATAATATACCCCATTATTAGAAGATAAAAAATTACATACTTGTCAAAAGTAAGTGAAAGAGGAAGCAGAGGTTTTGAAATTGAAAAATTAATGCCAAATTTGGTAGAAAACATTGGAAGAAAAGGTGAAATTGCTTAAATTTTACTGGCAATTCCTGCCTTTCCAACAACGTTTTCTGACGTTTTATTCAAATTGAGGCATTCTATGGTAAAGGGTCAAGAAATCTTAATTGATATGCAGCTAGGGACTTTTATTAAATATCATGTAAAGGAATTAACTTAATTCTGTTAAAAAATTACAAATCATATACATCTTATTTCACAATATTTCCCTTAAACTTTTATCTTTAGTGACGTAAAAAAGTTTGATTGTATGAGAGTGGGTTAAAAACACTATACATTCCTTAGAATTGAAAAGGCAAAGACTCCATTTTAGTTTAGATTGTTGGGTAAGTGTTAACCTATTCCCACACAGTGATGCTTTTGGACGCCCCTCAAGAAAAACAATTGAGAAAACATTGTGTGTAAAAATGAAGAAATTGCTTGTAAAAAGCAATTTCTTCATTTTACACAATGTTTTCTAATCAGAAAGTTGAAAAAATCTTCAATTTAAAAAACAATAAATTGTTGTCTGCAACTTCTTTGGATTTGGCCCGGTCTAAATTTTTGCTGAGTGAGAATGGGTTAAAGTATGTTATTACTCTTTTTTGGAAATTTCTTTGCCGCCTGATTAGAATGATTTCAAAATTCCTGCTGTTGGAAGTAACATTACTGTGGAAACATTCTATGTAATTTTCTGGAGCATCATTCTTCTGACTAGAATACAAAACTTGCCTTGTTAAATACAAGAATATTGGGGCCAAAATGTGCATTCCGTTACAGCACCGACCTCACTCATTGTTCGTGTCTCAGGAGGAAGGCAGAATTTTTTCAAATATTCCAATTTGCGGAGAAGAAAATCTCTTCAGGATTCTGTTTTTTCTTTTTTAAATTTGATTGTTAATTCACTCTGTAATGAACTGTGGGAAAATTTTGTTGAATGGAACTCTTATTGTGAAAATTTGAAAGGGAATATTTAAAGGTTTATTAGATATGTAATATTTCAAAATATTAACAAGAGTATTTCCTTATTGAATTTTAACTAAATCCCACACAATTCTGCTTTTTCATGCCACCAAGAAAAGGCTTAGGAAAGCTGTGTTTGTTACAAGCCATTTCTTCATTATCCAAAACGTTTTCTATCCCAAATCAAAAAGATTTCTAAATTTCAACAATTAAAAATTACTGTAAGCAACTTCTTTGAAATTGCTTTCAGTCCTTTGACTATAACAAAAATTTTTACAGAATTTTATTCAGCATTATAAGGGTTAATCATCGTCATGCTGACAAAATCCTCATACTGTTGATGGCTATGGACTCTAGACGATCTTAAATTATTTTTAGTGCACTGTTCAGGATACCTAGTATTTGGGCTTGACACATATTAACCCTTGTCATGCTGAACCCGGAATATTCCTGTTTTGGCAGGATTTCTATGTGCTGTCTGATCTTTGTCTAAACCTCCGGCTTGTCCATATTATACCATTGACTTTCTAAATGATTATCAACCCCAATACTAGTGCTTTCTGTGCTTTCAGTCCTTTGACTTTAACAAATTTTTACAGGATTTTATTCAGCATGACAAGGGTCAACCATCGTCAGGCTGACAAAATCCTCTACAAAATTGCCTTAACCCATTCATACACAGGAATGCTTTTGGATGCCCCTCAAGAAAACAATTTGGAAAATATTGTGTAAAATGAAGAATTGACTTATCACAAGCCATTTCTTCAATTCACAATATTTTGTAAAATGAAGAATTGGCTTGTCACAAGCCATTTTTTCATTTTCCACAAGGTTATCTACCCAGAAAGTTGAAAAAATCTAAAATCTCATAACATGTAATTGTTGTCTGCTATTCCTTTCAATTTGGACTAGTCCAAAAATACACCATCTGGTAATTGGTTAAAATTTAAGTGTTGACAGCACTGATATTTGGTTATTAATTATTTTGAAATATTTATCTTATTAACATATCTTGTTTTAGAGATAACAGACAGGTGGTGTAGACTAAGATCAGACTGTACATATGCACAGACTGATCTTTATCTATATCTCCTACAAAAACAGGAATATTCTCGGTTCAGCCGGGCAAGGGTTAAAACTGTCAGGGAAAGTCACGCCTTGACTCATTTTCAAATTGAGTACCAACAGGATAGGGTCATAGAATTAATTGAAAAGTCAATGAGGCAGGCATTCCAATAACTGTTTTTACCTGTAACAGCGAACCGCACTTGAAGTGAGGGTTACAGTCGAGTGAGCAGTGTATATAGTACAGATATAATCTACCAATGAGAGAGAGAGCTGTTTTCAGTTCATATTGACACTTGCTTGTGTACACGACGTTACCAGGGGCTATAGCTTCAGTGATTATTAGGCTAATATTTTTTTCTCCTTTTCTTACACTTCTTCTGTGATTGTTTTCTTTATCGCTCTGTGCTTTCCTGTTTGATCCTGATTGGATTTAAAATTCTGTGTATTTAAATGTAAGTATATTGTCAATTTTCATTCATGATTTTGTTGTATTTTCAGAGGGCAAGGATGTTGTGATGTATTTTGTTTACTTATCCATGCGTGGAAAGTGAAAGTTCGAATTAACACCCACTTCAATTACTATTGTAAATAAGAATATAAAAGTACTTCAATCCCTAATCTATGTTATTTATATCAGTTTTTGAAATGCTTTCTAATGAACTTTTTCTTGATCAGCTTATTAATCCTTTCCTGTTCCAACCCTGGTTTTTACAAGCAATTTCTTCTAAAAGTCTAAATTTTTTTTGTGTGGGAATGGGTTAAACTGAAGACTACAGAACTTCAAATTATCCAAATTCAAAGCTGTGCAGATGACATTTCAAAAAGAATGCAAATTGAAAAGTACTGGTAATTACTGTGTATGGCAGAAACACTAAGGAAAAAAAGAGAAGCATTCTCCCTTACCATTGTTTTCTACAGCCAACATCCGTCACAAATATCATTTTCTTGCACATGTAGCATCAGCCCTAAATGACATCATCATGACATTAGCTAAATTCACAATGTCTTGGTATTTCTATTGTTCTGTTATTCAAAAATGGCCTTTAAATGTAAAAAAAGTGCTTATATAAGAGGAGAATACCTAATTCTATTGTCTTTGAGACAGGCTCTCCTAGAAAGGAAAAGCTTTTACTAAAGAGCCACTCAAGACCAAAAGTCATTGCACAAACTCACTTTTTGACACCCCCCACCCCCCACCCCCTAAAGTAAAACATTTCGGGAAACACATTGTGGAAAATGAAGTAATTGCTTGCAACAACCAATTTCTTCATTTTCCACAATGTTTTCTATCTGGAAATTTGAAAACCTTTGAAATATCAAACTTTGAATTGTCGTCTGCAACTCCTTTTGGAATAGTCGAAAATTATGCCGTCTGATCAGAATCTCTCACAGAAAATCTTTTTGCAGATTCTATATTTCTGCAATTTTTCCAGCATAGAGTAGAAATGCAGGGTAGTGAAAAGCAAGTCTTTTGATTTAGATCTTGAAAAACATATTAAATACTTTTAAATAAAGATTTTACATTGAAAAAATCAAAAGGTAAATTTAACTAAATGTGAATGTTGAAAGTATAATAGATTACTTGTTAAAACACAAGTTTTTCCAAGAAACAAATTGCAAATGCTAACATAGATGTAAATTTAACACAAACTCTGCAAAAATATATCCCTAAGGATATAAGTGTAGACTTGTTCTTATTTTATCTTTTAGATCTTTCTTTATTTTAATAGGCACAGTGGCTTCTGTAGAGAAGAAAGAAATATATATAAGAATATAGTAGCAAATCTGTTGTTTAACCCATTCCCATACTGTGAAGCCCCTCAATTAATAATGGAAAAATGGGACAAGATTGGAACAAGCAATTTCTTCATTTAACACAGTGTTTTCTATCCAGAAAGTTTAAAAATCTGAAATTTCATCATCTTTAAATTGTTGTCTGCAGCTTATTTCAATTTGTACCAGTCTAAAATTTTGCAATCTGATAATGGGTCAGTATATGCGTCTCAGAGACTGTTGGTATAGTCGTTGTCTGAAAACTTTTGACATTCTGGTATAACTGAACACTTTCACTTGAAACTTGTAATATATGCTAAAAAGAGCAATCTTTACCAACAAGTGGGATAACTAAATGCATTTTTGAACAAATTTTGCTCCTTTTGACTTAGAAATAAACTCTTGTCATGCTTATCCTGGAATATTCCTGATTTACAGGAGATATAGACAAAGATCAGCCTGAACATATGTGCAGTCTGATCTTAGTTTACACCACCTGCTTGTATCTATTTGTGAAATTATCTTTTCAAAGAAATACAAGTCATCTATAATGGCTCTTATTGCTTTCATTTAAAAGCGTTCTTGGAAATCAAACCCTGGCTATCAAGCATTTGAACAGTAGAATGTTAGTATCCACATGCCATGCTCTTATTTGTTTCAAAATCTTCTCACTACTAGCTGGATTCAACCAATTTCACAGGATTGATCCTTGAGTGACTCTCAGTCAGATGCCTTAACCCATTACCAGACAGCAAAATTTTAGACTGGTCTAAATTGAAAGGAGTTGTAAGTGATATTGTAAAGTTCATGAAATTTTGGATTTTTTCAACTTTCTTGGTAGAAAACATTGTAGAAAATGAAGAAATTGCTTTTAACAAGCAATTTCTTCATTTTCCACAATTTTTTCTAAAGCTTTTTGTTTTGGAATGTGTCTAAAAGGGTCACTGAGTGGGAATGGGTTAAAAAACTTTAGATCTGAAAAAGGACAAGAATTTTATGGGCATGGCTTTTCCAATAATTTATGATACATTGTGCAATCCTGATGAGATTCTACTAAGAAATTATGGAGAAGATATCAGGTGAATTTTACTTAAATGATCCTTTGATGACCTTTAATTTGACTCATGGAAAAAATGTTGATTGATTGATTGAAAATTATTCCCTTAACCCTTGTCATGCTGAAAGAAATCTTCCACATAATTATGTTGAAATAAAAGGACTGAAACTCTAAATAGCATCAAATTTGGGTTGGTAATTATTTCAAGAAATAAGGGTATAAATTATGCTGGCTTTAAAAGGACAAGCAGGATGACTAGACAAAGATCAGACTGCGCATATGCTTCCCCTTGGGACTTTCCTAGACAAGAAATTTAGCCTACCAGTCAACTGAATATATGTGAGTTGCTTCCCTTGTTTAAAAAATCATTTAACACATTACTAGACAACACAAATTTTTTTACTTGTCTATAATGAGACTGCATAGGACAATTGTAAATTATTGAAATGAAATTTCTCTAGAGAAGGAAAATTGTGTACAATGCGAACAAATTCCTTGATTATAGTATTTTCTTCATTTTCCTTAGTGCTGAGTCATGGAAGAGCAAGATTGTGTGAATTTGTTAATCAGTAATTTCTGGCTGGTAGAGAATCATCCATCTAGTTCTTGGTGTGAGAAGTGATAGGAAGCAACTGAAAAAGTGGCCAGTTACAAAGATCTTAACCCATTCCCACTCAGCGACGCTTTTGGATGCTCCTCAAGAAAAACAATTGGGAAAAGGTAGATGAAGAAATTGCCCATAACAAGCAGTTTCTTCATTTAAAGCGATGTTTTCTACACAGAAAGTTGAAAAAATCTCAAATTTATTAAACTTTAAACTGTTGTCTGCAACTCCTTTGAATTTGGACCAGTCTAAAATTTTGCCGTCTGGTTATGGGTTAAACCCAGTTAGATCTGTCAATCAATCATAATCTGATCAAGTGCAGGTTACAATCATTTAATAGTTAACCCTTGTCATGCTGTATAAAATCCTTTTTCAAAACAGCATGTAAATCAAAGGGCTAAAAGCACTGAAGGTTTATATTTACATGTACTTTGAAAATCAAATTTCACAAACAACCCTGACTTAGAAAGGATAACTAGGTTGTGTAAACAAAGATCAGACTGCAATTATATGCAAAAACATAAGTATAAGATTTTGATGTTAAGGAAAATATAAAAGAATAATCTGTTTTAATCATACAACAAAAATTTTGTTAAGGGTGTTTAACGCTTAAATCAGTAGCTAATGAGAGCTCAACCAGATGAGGCTTATCAAACCTGGTAAAGCCAAACAAATTGATCTTGCCAGAGTAAATACCATCGAAGATATCCAAGAAAGCTGACAACCATTCATATTTTCTAAATGAATTTCCAACTACTTTACAACAGATGGTTTTCATCAGGGAAAAAAATCATCAGAAAAACTTAGACAACCCTTCTCAATTTCTGTCTAAGTTTTCCTTATTGACTCATTAATTTTGGACCATTGCAATAATTTATCAACCTTTGCTGCTGAATGAAATTTTTGACTGAATTATATGAAAATAAAATGTCTGAAAGCAGTGGAATCACTAATTGTCGGTTAATATTTATTTTGAATATTTATCTACCATAACCCATTCCCACACTGAATAATGCTTTTTGAAGCCTCAAAGAAAAAAGCTTTGGAAAAAATTTTGGAAAATTGCTTGCCAGATAGATATTGTAGAAAGATTTTTACAATTCCATTAACTTGAAATTGTGGCCTGCAGTTTCTTTTGATTAAGACCAGTCTTAACTTTTGTGGAGTTGGAATGGGATAAAAGAGACCAAAAGTAGTATGTATTTAGTATCATAGACAAAGATCAGAATGTGCTTGCATTTATGTTTGTTTAAATCTCCTGCGAGAACAAGGCAAATTCAATGTTCAGCACGACAAGAGCTAATTCATTACCAGAAAATAACATTTGGGACTGGTCAGAATTGAAAAAAAGAATAAAAGCAGGTGACATTGTGATTGTAATGATATTACAGATTTCTGTCCTCAGAATGCGTTGGTTTTAACCCTTGTCATGCTATACCCGGAATATTCCGGCTTTGGCAGGAGGTGTAGACCAAGATCAGCCTGCACATAAGTGCAGTCTGATCTTAGTCTACACCCCCTGCTTGTACCTTTCCTGTCAGAGTTGTTTATGAAATTGATTTCTAAAAGAAATATTGAATTTTAAACAAGTCATATCAGTGCTTTCAGCCCTTTGATTTAACAGCAATTCAGTAAGGTAATTTATACAGCATGACAAGGGTTAATGAAGTATCAAAGATGAGGACCCATTATATAGTATGATTGTGCAACTGTTAGTTTAAACAATTACCACACAATTATGCTTTTTGACAGCCACAAGAAATACCTCAATAGAAAACACTAGGGAAAAGGAGAAATGTCTTGCAACAAGCAATTTCTCCTTTTCTCACAATGTTTTTTACCCTTCTAGACACTTAATTTTGAAAATTAGCGCAATTTGAAATGTTGTCTGCAACTTCTTTGAATGTTTTCGACCCCAAAACACCAAACTATTAAAAATTTTATGAGCTGAAAGTAATTGTCTAAGTTCTTTTAATTTGGAACAGTCTAAATTGTTGCGTGGTAATGAGTAAAGGTGTCTAAGTTTTATACATGGACTCCGATCTACAGATAGGGGAGATGTTTTATCATTCAATTATAAATTCAATTATAACAAAACTTTCTCATACCCTGTGTTGTGGGGGCTCTTTGGAATAATCATATAGATGTGATAGGATTAAATGAATACCCACAACATAAGATTTCATCAAGAAAGAGCGGGTTTAGACCAACGCAATGTTAAAAAAGCTATCTTTGCTAAAGTAGACCTAAATTTTGTATAAACTTGCAAATACCCCTCAAAATTGTTGTTAAATGCAACATAGAAGTGCAGAGCTGTGTACAGCCTCTTGCTAGTTAACCCTTTCCTGTACAATCACTGGTTTTTACGTCCCTGAGATTTGTACCTGAGAAAACATTGTGGGAAAAGAAGAAATTGCTTGTAACAAGCAATTTCTTCTTTTCCCACAATATTTTCTACCATGTTTGTTGGTTACTTTTCATATTTCATCCACTTTTAGTTTCTTTCAAATTTTTACAGGTCTAAAATTTTGAAAAAATGGAAAGGGTTAACCCTTGTCATATTTGACCTGGAATCTTTCAATTGTTGTAGGATGTATAGACAAAGATCTACCTGCTCATTTGTGCAGTCTGATCATGGTCTTCACCATCTGTTTGTCCTCTTAAAGCTAAAGCGATGCCTCAGCTACAGCACAGTTGGTAGGCTGTATGACTCTCATTTGTGTCGCAGCACATATCCTTTCTTACTTGTCTCTACCAATGGGTGGATAATCCTTAACCCTTGTCATGCTGAACCCGGAATATTCCAGTTTGGGCAGGAAGTGTAGACCAAGATCAGCATGCACATATGTGCAGTCTGATCTTGGTCCATACCACCGCTTGTACTTTTACCTGCCAGAGTTGTTTATGAAATAGATTTCTAAAAGAAATATTGATTTTTTAACAGCAAGTTCTATCAGTGCTTTCAGTTCTTTTATTTTACAGCAATTCAGTGATGTAATTTGTACAGCATGACAAGGGTTAACATAAGTTGAATGAGCAGCTGGAGACTCGAAAAAGATGTAGTGGTAGTACTGGTGAGAGAAATACCAGGAATCCATGGTTAGGTTTTCCAGCCGCTTTGATACTGAAATACTATTAAGGCGTTAAAACCCGATTCAATCATTAAAGCTAAGTTGTTTTGTAAAAATTAGTTTTCAAAAGAAATATTTATCCATAATAAAACTATTCGGTGCTGCGGGTCCTTTGATTTTGATGAGAAAGATATTTATGTAACAAGAGCTTGATAGGATTAATCTTGTAGTCAAAATCAAAAAGATTCATTTGAATATAATTTGTGAAAAAGCCTAGGAAAAATATCAAAGGCTTATCAGTAAAAAACAGACTCTTGAAGATGAGAAATTGCTTCCCATTTACTTTGAGTAGATTAGATATTATTGAAGAAATTCTATCAGATTGAAAATCACAGCATACTTGTAGTTCATTGAAATATGTTTCATTCCCTATCAAATATATAAATCATGGTGCATTGAAAAATAATTTTTTGTTAACCCATCTCAACATAGTTACCCCTTTATGAATCCCCTTTCGAAAAAAAACTTCAGAAATTATTGTGGGAAATGAAGAAATTGCTTATTACTATCAATTTCTTCATTATCCACAATGTTTATAGCCTAAAACACCAAATTTTTAAAATTCTATCGACTATAAATTGTCATCAGCAACTCCTCTCTATTTGGATTAGTATGAAATATTTTGTCGTTTGGCAATGGGTTAAACACAACAAAAAAGCTACAATCATAGAAATTGGTCTCTCAGTCTTTTGATGGCCAGTTTCACATTCCAACAGAAGAATGTTAAACAGATATGCTAATTCTTGTGGTTACATTTATAGACAATTCTTGTACTAGTATGCATTGTCTTTCTTTCTACATGATATGAACCAGGAACAGGCTATATTAACCCTTGCCATGCTGAAACCGGAATATTCTGGTGATGACAGTAGGTATAGACAAAGATCAGCCTGCACATATGTGCAGTCTGATCTTATTCTATACCACCTGTTGGTCTAATTCAAGTCAGAATTGTTTATAGATTAATTCTTAAAAGAAATACTGATCCACAACTAGTGCTTCTTATGATTTCAGCCCTTTGACTTAAATGTAATTTTAAGCAAGGATTTGATTCAGCATGCCGAGGGTTAACCCATTATCAAATGACACAAAAGAAAATGCAGGAGGTATAGATTAAGATCAGACTGCACTTATGTGAAGGCTGATCTTGTCTACACCTCCTGCCAAAACCAGAATATTCCGAGTTCAGCAAAACAAGGGTTCATATAGCCTGATTCTGGTTCATACAATGTGTAAGAAAAAACAACTATGCATCAGTCTGTCTGAATATATCTAGAGCATAATCTCCTTCATAAATTGATTGATTTCAACATAATTTGGCAAAGGCACACTTGTTCTCCATCATGAGTAGATGTACAATTTTCAAAAAGCACCAAGGTCAGGGTCAAGGCTCAAGGTCAAATGTTCAAATTGAGCTTATACAGTTGTACAGTTTCAAAATAATTTGGTACAATTGTCCTCCGTCATGAGTAGATGTGCTATTAGAAACAAATTTGAAGATAGCTCTAAGGTCAAGGTCACTGATTAGGGTAAAAATATTTGGCAGTCTTGACATGTTCTCCCTGGATGACTTCTGTTTTAATTAATGAAAATTTAAAAATAGTTGCTTATTAGGGTGTAGAAAATATTTTTGATAATGAAGAAATTGCTTGTAATAGTTTAAAGTTATTTCTTCTTTTCAACAATGTTTTATAAAGCTTTTTTTACATTCCTGCTTTTTATGACTCATATTTGACAGCTGATGCAAATGGATTTGAACAGAATGATTTAATTTTGTCATGTTAATTATGAATAATTACTTATATGAGCCAATATTTCATCTAAATAAGGTAATGTTATTACTAAAATACAAGACAGAGAGATGTTTCAGCTGTTGATTGACGTGTTTTTGTGAAAGATTTATTTTCTTTGCCACCCACATTACATCATGCACATTTTCTGAGTGAATTAACCCTTTCCTGTATAATTTCTGGTTTTCACACCCTTGTAAAATTATATTTGGAAAAAAAAAAAAAAAACATTGTGGAAAAAGAAGAAATTGCTTGTAACAATATTTTCTATTATATTGGGGGGTGTCTTTTTGAATTATACTCACTTTATAACACAGTCTGCTAACCTTTTGAATTTGGACGAGTCAAAAACTTTGAAAAACAGTAAAGGATTAATAGGGGGAGAGTAATTAACTAGGGTTGGTAGGTTTTCAATGCTTTTTAACCCTTTCCTACACAATTCCGCTGCTTTACTCCCCTTAAGAAAAAATTGTTTTTAGCCACAATCGCCAAAAGAGCTATTGTCCTTTTGGTGTGTACATTGCATTTGCATTGGTAGATTTTTATCAAATTTCACTGGAATATGCCAGGGTACTTGACCCATTATCAGTGGCCTTGAAGAATTTCTATTAAAGATGCAAAGTGAAAACTTTGTCTGTAGAATCTATTAAGTAGACTGCATCCAAATTTTACTGGAATGTTCCTTGGGTAAACTATTACATTTTTTATTACATTGGCAAAAATGAGGGGTAAAGCCGAGATGATTTGGAAATTTCATAAACCAGAGATGTTAGGTTAGAGGGGGTAATCCGCTCTAATTTGTTATTATTTGCATCAGAAATGTACATTGTGAAAGCTAACCCCGAATTGATAGAATGCTAGCCACACTCTCTGATCTTTAACCAAATTATCAAATGACCTTGATTAGTATATATAGTCAGGAAAATAAAAATTGTTAGTTAGTGACCTAAAAGACAGTTTGAATGATCCAAACCAACAAAAACTAATGTTGGAGTTCAAAGTTCCTGTCTAGTCTAAATGAATGACTTGATTGATCAATCAATTTTTGATTGACAGTAGTTCTCCTCAAATAGACAATTCATATATTAGCACCTATAACATAAGTTGTAAAATAGATTTAAATTTTAACTCTTGTCATGCTCAATAAAATTGTCTACCAAATTATGTTAATATCAAAGGACTGAAAGCACAGAAGACACTTGTTTTGGTTTGGTAATCAATTAGAAAATGAATCACATAAACAATGCTGGCTTTAAAGGGATAAGCAGGAGGTCAAGACAAAGATCAGGTTGCACATATGTGCAGTCTGATCTTTGTTTAGATTACCTGTCGAAACCTGAGTATTCTGGGCTCAGCATGACAAGGGTTAAATCCTAAGATAAATTTCTCGAACTTTCTATCATGAAATGATGAAAGAAGTATGAAAGAAGGGAAAGAAACTCTGAAAATGATTCTAGACTTGGCATGAAGAAGAGCAAAGAATTTAAATTACTTTTACATTTTTGGGTTACAGTTTTTTCATCCAAGTTCAAATTTGCAAGTGTGAGAAAACTGATAAAGGGAAGCTTAGTGAAATCTCACAAAATTCTCATAAAAATTGATCCGTTTTAAATTTTTATTATTCCTAGATATTATTACTCATGAGAAATGAAATCATGTTAAGTTGGAGCAAATATTAACAAAATGATAGACCTATTATTAGTGTCTCACTTTTTATAAATTCTGCTTTTGCTGAGCACAGCAGATGTAAATGTATGTGTGATTGTTCAAATTTTATTTTTTCTACTTGAATTTCTCTTGACCATGGTTTCTGTAACTGATTTTGTAGATGAGTTTCAAAATAACTCTTGATCTTTGTCACTGAGTGCCCCATTTTTGAAACATTGTTTTGGTTGGTTCAAGGTTAACCCATTACTATTGGGTAGAAAAACATATGGGAAATGAAGATAATTGCTTGATACAAGCAATTTCTACTATCTTTTCCCAAGCTGTCATGGATAATGAAGAGCTTGCAATTTCTTCATTCTCCACAATACTTTCCAAATATCATTCTAAAAGGGTTAAAAAGGATGGAATGTGTTGGATTGGCTTAAGCAAGTATACTGTGAAATAAATTATTATTAACCCTTTCCCAGTGATGTTTTTTCTTGTCCCTGGGAACATTTTTTTTGAAAGCATTGTATAAAAGAAGAAATTGCTTGCAACATGTAATTTCTTCATTTATTCATGTTTTCTACCCAGAAAGTTGAAAAATTCTAAAATAGCATTAAAATGTCCTCTGCTACTCCTTTCAATATTGACAATCTAAACAACACATATATCTAGAATTAACCAATTTATATTTTGCTGCTTGTTATTTCCATAGAAAATTTAGAGTTTTCTCTCCTAGTGCTTGGGGCAATCATTTTCTCAAGTTGTGTTTCAATTTTCTGAGGATGCAGCTTCAACTAAGATTGAAAATGCAAATTCAGAATGTGGCACACAGTGTTTCCTTAATAACTTGGAATCTTGGAATGTAAATTACTTGTAAATCAGAAATGAATTCTTTATAGACCAAGAGAATTATTATTGATGGAACTAAACAAGTTGTCTGGTAGGCAATTTCTCCCCTTCACAATTTATTACAGATGTATTCATGCTTAAACCCTTGACCAAGCCGAAGTGGGATAGCAGCTGGAGGCTAGGAAAGGATTTTGTGGTAGTGCTGGTGTGAGAAATACCAAGAATCCAATTTGTTAGGTGCTCCAGCCGCGCAATACGACTGATATACTATTAAATGTGGCATTAAACCCTAATCAATAAATCAATTTAACCCTTGACATGCTGAGCCTGAAATATTTCTTGTGGCAGGGAGTATAGACTTGAGATTTGACTGCATATATGTGCAGTCTGATCTTGGTGTACACCACCAGTGTGTCGCTTTTGAGCTAGATTTGATTGTACTATTCAACTAATTTTCACATGACCTCTATCTTAACGTACAATGATTAACCCTTGTCATACTGAACCCAGAATATTTGGCAGGAGGTATAGACCAAGAAGAGCCTGCACATAAGTTCAGTCTGATCTTGGTCTACACCTCCTGCTTGTAGTTTTCCTGCCAGAGTTGTAAATGAAACTGATTTCTAAAAGAAGTATTGATTATTGAACAACAAGTTCTATCAGTGCTTTCAGCCCTTTGATTTTACGGCAATTCAATAAGGTAATTTATACAGTATGACATTGCTTTGAAAACCTTTTTTGATTAGGAGAAAATGGTTGTTACACAATTTCTCCCCTGGCGCTTTAGCTTCATTTCCAATGCAAAATGAAATGCTATCAGGAGCCTCTTTCAATTTCAATCTAACAAAAATATGTTTTCTGGTGATGGGTTATACTACCCTACAGAACAATTAGTCTGAAGTACCAGATGACACTAATACCCATTCCCACACAATGACACTTTTAGACACCCCATGCCAAAAAGCTTTGGAAAACATTGTGGAAAATGAAGAAATTCCATGATACAAGCAATTTCTTCATTTCCCAAAATATTTTCTACCCAGAGAGACAAAAAAATTACATTTTCATATACTAACAATTATGGTTTGCAAATTCTTGCAATTTGGACCAGTCTAAAATTTTGTTGTATGGTAAAATCATCTAACAGATTTAGACATTTTACATGGTAATAATAACAAAATGCTAATTTTGGGTTGGCAACCTTAACCCTTGTCATGCTGAATAAAATCCGTATCTGAGTTTAAATCAAAGGCCTGAAAGCACATGAAGGATTGGTTAAGGGTAATGAATCATTTCGAAAATGCATTCTATAAACAAATCTGGGTTGAAGGAGGCAAACAGGAGGTGTAGACAGAGATCTGACTTTACTAAAGTGCAGACTGATCTTTGTCTATACCTCCTGCCTAAACAGGAATATTCCGGGTTCAGTATGACACTAAGGGTTAAAACACTAAGATCCATATCTGTTTCTTGAATATACTGTAACTTAATCAAGATCTTATACTTACAACAGTGTTGCACTTAGCCCTTGAAATGTGTAGCTTTATGTTGCATGCTGGCAAACAGTATGGTTTCCCATATTTGTGGAAATACATTATAAACCTATATCATGCAACATTACTTACAGATTGAATATTGGCTTATATACATACTCCAAATAGAAGGGAACCAAATATTGTAACAGTGTCAATAACATTTAATCAAAATCTGATGTGGTGTTTGAATAATGTCTGGGATGAGCCACAGACATGTCTTAATGGCTGATGGTCAGGGCAGAGAGTGTCAGAGACATGTCTAATAATGTTTATAATAGACAATTTCTCCAAGAAAGATCAACCAATGGACTCGTATATCAGTTCTCTCAGTGTGATTTATGTTTTGTGCTAAGGAAGAATGTAGCAAGGCAATACTAAACATCTCCAATGCGGCTATTTTTCTTAGTTTGCCTTGAAATATTTTTTTCACAAAAAGGACTCAAAATTCAAGATATTAGACCTTTGATACCCAGCATTTTCGCCTTTATTCACAAAATGTGAGATAAATGAAATAGGTCAGATTTGCATTGCTTCTGATTCGTAATGTAGAATCGCTATTCCCACACAATCCTGGCCGCGGCCAAAACCCAGTGATAACGTGTAGGACTCCTAATCATGGGGTCACGGGTTCGATCTCCGGCAGCGGGGAATATCCTTTTCAATATTTGTCTCCAACCAATGGGTGGATAATCGTAAACCTAGTTGGGTTTAGCAGCTGGAAACTCGGAAACAAAGTAGTTGTAGTACTGGTGAGAGAAACACCAGGAATCCGTTGTAAGGTGCTCCAGCTGCTGCCATATGAGTCCAGTTAAATTCCCATTGCACAGAACAGTTTTGCTTCCAAGATTGGGGACAAGCCATTGTGATGGCGGTTGATAAAAGGTTAGAATGTTTCTATTTTTGGGAGCATTAACCAATGTCATGATGAATAAATATCTTTCTCAGATATACATTGAAATTATTATTTATAAAGGACTGAGAGCACTGTTGGTCAATGTTTCTTTAAAAATTTGGTTATTGTAAATGACTTTGGTTTAACCCATTACCACACGACATGAGTAGAAAACATTGTACATAATGAAGAAATTGCTTGTGACAAGCAATTTCATTATTTTCCACAATGTTTTCCTACAGCTTTTTACTTGAGGGGCTTAAAAAAAGCAGGATTGGGTGGGAATGGGTTAAAAGAACAAATAGTTGGTGTAGAATAAGATTAGACTGCACATATGTGCAAGCTGATCCACTTGAATCTATACCTCCTGCCAAAACGGGAATATTCCTGGTTCAGTATGACAAGGGTTACTGCAAATATTTTTACATGCATTGAAATCATACTATTTATGGCCAGACAATGATGACTATATGTCATAAAGTTAGTGTTGACAGGTGTCTGCCCATGATTATTACTGAAGTCATTTTTGCATAGCAAAAACCTAGTCACATTAGACTATAGTTATACCCCTGTCATCATAGGCTGTAGGGCTGTGGCCATAATGTAGTTTGTAGGATTCCTAATCAAGGGGTCCCCGCTTCGATCCCCTGCTGCAGTGAATATCCTGTTGGACATTTGTTTCCCACAAATGGCTGGATAATCATTAACTTAAGTAGGATGGGCAGCTGGAAGTTCGGAATAAATGGTGTGGTAGTACTGGTGTGAGAAATGTCAGGAACCCATGGTTAGGTGCTCCAGCTGCGTGGTATGAAATACTTTTAAGTCATTTTTGCATAGCAAAAACCTAGTCACATTAGACTAACTTTATAGTTATACCCCTGTCATCATAGGCTGTAGGGCTGTGGCCATAATGTAGTTTGTAGGATTCCTAATCAAGGGGTCCCGGATTCGATCCCTTGCTGCAGTGAATATCCTTTTGGACATTTGTTTCCCACGAATGGCTGAATAATCATTAACTTAAGTAGGATGGGCAGCTGGAAGTTCGGAATAAATGGTGTGGTAGTACTGGTGTGAGAAATGTCAGGAATCCATGGTTAGGTGCTCCAGCTGCGTGGTATGAAATACTTTTAAAAGTGGCGTTGATCAATCATCATTTTCTGGAATATTGTATTTATATATACATATATATATATATATATAAAATTTTGTTGTATTGTTGATTATGCTTTTGAGTGACACAATACTGTTCATAATCACAAATGACTTGACGCAAAGACCTTTATCATGTTTTCTTTGTAAATGTTTGTCACTTGTGAAAAGTGACAGTTTGAATTTTGTTGAAGGTACTGCAATTATACTACAATGGATAACATACATGTAATAGAAGTCTGTGTACAGTGATAAAGCCATCAGTAGTTAGTTGAGAAGTGACTTGTCCAGTCATCATCCCCACACCTATGAAGCAGAGTGGGTATATTGGTTTCACCATGTCTGTCTGTCTGTCCTTACACTTTTTGGTTCTCTTAAACTCTAGGACAAATTGACCTACAACCATAGACACCTTCACACACAATTGTTGCCAATTATCCAAGGAACTGCCCCATTTTTTGTGTGTCAAAAAGGTCATAAGTCTAGGTCACAATTGGACTTTGATTGAAAACCATTTTCATGCTCTAGCTCATAGGCCATTTGACCTAGTACTTTGAAACTTTATACAAATGCTATCAATGACCCAAGGAGGTGCTCTATTGATTTTATTGATTTTGAGTAACATAGGTAGAGGGTCAAGTGTGCTGCTTGAGTGATAAGTGCAAGGGGTGTGTGTTTATATGTGCCTCCGTAGTATTACAAGTATTTTGCTGAGTCTATATATGTCCTGACATACAGCCCATTGAAGATTCAAACCCACAATCATCAACACCACTCCAATATTAAGTCCCTAGTAAGACTTTGATAGCAAATGTGTGATGTCCCTTCATTGTACATCACAGGTAAAAGATATCATTAAAGGTGGTTATGTGGTACACTGCTGTGCCTGTAAAGGAAAAAGTCACCAAAACAGGATGTAAATCGTATCCAATGTCATCCAAATGACAAATTAGTTTGAGGAAAATTATAGCAGGTGTAAATTGTGTTTCATTGTATTACATGGTTCATTATTTCTGGAGATTTATTTTTTTCATATCTTCAAATGTTTCTCCTTTTTCCATGGGGTTTTCCTATTTACAATTCTTTTATGGTAAAATGTAGGATTGAGTGGTTGTGGCTTAATCATGTTTGTCTCTCTGTCAACATGTCTGTTTTTCTTTCTGTCAAGATCTGCAATAACATGAGATTATATGTGCAGGCTGATCTTAGTCTATACCTCCTGCTTGTACTTTTCCTGCCAGAGTTGTTTATGAAGTTGATTTCTTAAAACAAATATTGAATTTTGAACAAGTTCTATCAGTGCTTTCAGCCCTCTGATTTGACAGCAACTCAGTAAGGTACTTTATAAAGCATGACAAGGGTTAATTTATGAAAAAATTGACTGATATTGGTGCATCAGTGTTCTTATCAAAGGCTACCTGTTTCTAGTGCGATACATACTCAATCATCTCTCTGTAATAAAAATTTCCAGAATGAAATTCTAAAGGCTTAAGGAATTGATGAAATGTCCATGAGTCAAACTCCATACAATCAACCAGCCCCCCCAAAAAACAGGATAAGGTTTATGATTTGAAAGAAGCATTTAGCTGATAAGCCTTGCCTACATTACCTGTTATATTAATTTATTATCCCAACTGACCGAGTGTCTGCTGTGAATTGCCTGCTACATCACCTTTGATTGAAATGACCTGCTGCTAATATGAAAACAGTTGTAATAACTTAATTAGCTCCAGTCAAACAGGAAATGGCCAATAAGTCAAAAAATAATTCATATCAGAACTTAAACCGATTAACAAAAAAATTCTACTTTTCCAGAAAGTCAAGGAAGAGTCTTACATCTTGTTAAGTATAGGTTGAAGATATGTAATTTAATAGACCAATTTACCAATCTTCCTGAATGGAAAACATGCAAAGGTTGATTTAAAATACTTGTAAAATTCCTGCAGTCAAAAGTGATTTAAAAAAAAAAAAAAAAAAAAAAAAAATTGTCTTCTTTATTACTCATTAAAATGAATGAAGAGTTATATGTGGTAGATTCCAAACTTTGCATAAGTCATCAAGGACTTTAATGTTACCAAGCTTTATATACATGTATGTTTATGATAAATTTTGCATTGCAACTCATCAGGGTTTTCCATGAGTGTCTATACAAGGTATAAACACTTGCAGACAGTAATTTATAAAGATGTGCAGTGTGAATATCTGCATCAGACTGTTTTTGTATATGTTTATAGGCAGTTACAACTGTTTTGCGCTGAACCATCATAGTGTCAGTACGTTGTACTCAGTGTCTGTGCAAGTTCTGACCTAGGCTATCAATCTGTCTTTGGGGTTGCTTTTTTCCTTGTGCCATAGATCTATCATTGTTTTCTCTCTGCTATCCACCAAACAGAATACCTTATAACATTGACCAGTAGCTCTATAGAATGCTGATTGCATGATAGGGATGGCCCAAGCTAATTAAGGAATTAAGTTGCCTACTAGGGACCATTCATGTGAGGCTCCAATAAAGTACATTAATCATTTACCCTTATATTTCCATTCCATTTTCAGCAAGATGGTGTTTGTTGAATTTTTAATCAGATTATAAGCTTTACCCAATACCAGACAATGAAATTTTAGACTGGTCCAAGTTCAAACAAGTATCCAGCAGCATTTGGTGAAATCTTAAAAATCCTTGTCTTTTGGGATACATAACATTGTAGGAATTGCTTATTAGAAGCAATTTCTACATTTCCATAAAAGTTTTCAAAATCTTTAAGGTGCATGAAAAAGCAAAATGTTTGATAATGGGTTTACAATTATTAACTTTTTGTGATTGAACGCTAAATTTTGTTAGCTTTTTCATGTCTGTCATTAATTCAAAATATGCAAAATTACTAGCAATGTTCTGCTTATAGCATATAATGGTTAAGCGCAAAACAGTAGTAACTGCCAACAAACAAATATGCTGTTACAACTGTTTTGCCCTAAACTATTAATATGATATAATTAACTGAAAGCATCTAAATAGACTTGGTATTTGAATATAATGCACCATTCATTAATTGGAAGTACATGTATTGATTTTCCAATTGGGGATTTTCGTCAACCCAATTTATCAATAATTCAAAATAATGGCTTTGCTTTTATATTCACTATGCTTGTCTATCACAATGTCATTTCATGGTTCAGGTACCTAGGGCTTGAATTAATGATGACTTAAATGCATTGGGATTGTGTTGAAAAGACTTGTTCATGCATGCATACCACCAGTTTGTTCAACTCAATTTTTATGTCCTTTTTATGAACATGTTCATTTAACAATTAACCCTACTAAGTGGATCGATGAAAAGCTATAGATTAATTTCTACCCTTGTCGGTCTTTTTAAGGGGTAAACTATACATTATATTTGAGACCGTTTAGTCTGAGATGTACAGATGGGTATACTGTCTGTCTGTTTGTCTTTAAACTTTTGATGTCCCCACTTTGATAGACAGAGGCATTTAGTTTTGAGCTCCACTGGCTGATGGCGAGCGGGCTTAATTGTCATGGCATTGTGTTGGTCATGCGACTACCTAGCCATAAAATTTAAGTAAAAAATCTTCTCCTCAGAAAGTATTGTACAGATTTCAACCATTTTCAAAGGAATGATCCTTTGGTGACCCTTTATTGAATTCCTTCAAAGAATTTTGATCAGATGATAAACAATCCCGGTTTTTACATCCCTGTGTTTTCATACTTTAGAAAACATTTTGCAAAAAGAAGGAATTGCTTGTAACAAGCAATTTCTTCTTTTCCAAAATATTTCCTACCCTTCTGAATGATTATTTTTAGAATATAATCAACTTTCAGTTGTTGCCTGCAAACTTTTCAATTTGGACAGATCTAGAATTTTTCTAAATGGGAAAGGGTTAATAAGTTTAATAGTATTGCTTCTGAGGATAGCTAATTAGCTAAGAACCTTGGAATTGTGTGCAAATGTCCGATGCTAAATTTAATGGAATTATCTTTACTGTTTAGGTCTCATATAGATCAACAATCTGGGTCATAAATAAACTTTCTTTCTATCAGTTTCCATTCTATAACTCAAAGGCCATATTCATAGGACAACAAAACTTAATACAAATGTCACCAATTACGTAGGTGCTGCACTGATCTTAGTGACTTGCCAAAGGTCAAGGTTACTACTGAAATTTATATTAAAAACAGCTTCCTTGTTTGATAGCACAAAGTTCTGGTGTATATGTGTGTATTGGTTGGGAGTAATTGAGCACTTTGTGATAGTCAATAAATTATACTATGTTTTGTAAGGTTGCTTGATGAGCTGTTTGGCAGCAAGGTCACATCAGTTGAATGTCTAATGTTTAGCAACATCACAACAACTTCCCAAAGGTCCTGAAATATTCATTACTTGGTAAAAGCCATATCATTAAGAGATGGAGTAATAGCTTTATTTTCAGTAAATGGGAATGATAAATAGGAAGGCACTCATGTTGCTTTGTAGTTTTCAATTATTCTACATTACAGAAATGGTCAACCAAGGCTTTACCTTGTATGTTATGTCCCTGACCATATTTTACAAAATAATGTTTTTTATTATATCACCGGAATGCCATTTTGGAGGTCAGACACTTTACCCTTTTCACACTGAACCAGTATTATTCTTGTTTTTGCAGGAGGTATAGACAAAGATCAGACTGCATATATGTCTGATCATAGTCTACACCGCTTGTTTGTCCCTTTCAAAGCAGAGTCTTTTATGTGACAAATTTTTAAGAAAAATGTGAATCGGCAATAAATGCTTCCAATGCTTTCAGTCCTTTGGTTTAAATGCAATTCTGAAAAAAGATTTTATTCAGCATGACAAGGGTTAATCTATTGCTCTACCTAAATTGCTTAAATATGTACCTGAGACCATTCATGTGATAGCACAGAAAATTCTCTCTGAAAACCACTTTATAGAACTGGATGTAAATGGTAATCCTTTAATCAGGCAAAGTGTTAACTAACTTCTGTAATTAAATACTTGTATTTATGCAGATTGTGTGTTCAGATTACATACATTTCCAGGATTGTTTAGGTTTTGATTCCTAGTGTGGTATTTCAGAAAACACAATCTAAAACCACTAATTAGCTCTTCATAGCATGTAGTTGGTGGTAATTACAGCTCATTTTCCCAATTTCCCTGGGTTTTGCATGCCAGAGCCATAGATTTGGGGCTAAATCATTGAGATTGGTCATGTTGATAACTGGCAAAGTTTTCCAGATCTATAAATAATGAATATATCCATGGTTCTAAATTTCTGGATAGTTGATTTACATGAAATGACAATATATATCCCAAAGGTCTTCAAACATGCAATGTAATCGGTTAGTGTCTAACCCTTTTACAAGTGCTGGAGAAGTATTACAGTAGAGTGTCCAGGTTGAATTTGTATATTTCAAGTTCATCTGAGTGCAGCATTGTTCATGGTGAGCCTTTGTGATCCTTGAATGTCCCTCATATTACAGTTTCTTTGTTTACACTATGGGAAGTCACAATTTTTTGCCTACTGTTAGTGAAGTTTGATCAGAATGAACCCTACTGAAAATGGGATGGTTCCATTTGAAAACAATGGGAAAGGGCCTTAATTACAATTTCTTCCTACAATTCAAGCAAACAATTTTGTAGCTTACACTTTTTTTTTACACTTTGTGTTTTTGCTAATAATCTTGATGAAACTTGGTCAGAATGATTTGCTTGGTCTTAATGATGAACCCTTTTGAAAATGGGAAAGTTCCATTGGAAAACACGAGAAAAGAGGTCTTGGTGACAATTGTTTTGTTTTAAATCTAGGGTTCCCAGTTTTGGCCCAATGTAGACGAATCTGGGTCAGAATGAGTGTTCAGCCATAAGAATGAACCTTATTGAAATGGTAAGGTTCCATGGGAATTACAAGACTTTGTGACAATTTGATAAGTATCAACTAATTTATGCACCTTGTGTATTAATTGCCTCTTCATAGATAAGACCCTATTTGAATCTTCAGTTTCATATTGCTTGTTCAATTAACCCTTTCCTGTTTGAACACGGGATTTTAACGTTACTGTGATTTTATACTTCAGAAAACATTGTGGAAAAAGAAGAAATTGCTTGAATCAAGCAATTTCTTCTTTTCCCACAATATTTCTACCACATTGGATGGTTTTATTTCAAATTGCATCCAATTTTCATTGTCATCTGCAACCTCTTTCGATTTGGACCAGTATAAATTTTCAAAAAACAGGAAAGGGTTAAGATCTCACATGAGTGATCTATGGCTATGATGGCCCTTTTCATTTCCCTGGCTTTACTGTGTATTGGTATTGTAATTCCTGTCAAAAATTTACTTTTCCTCTGTGAAATCTTTTGTCTTCTTTTACAGATGAGAATCCAAATGTGAGTTCAGAAATTAAGTACTGAATTTTCATGACTTTAATATTCCAGACTTCTGTCTGTCTTGGAAATGTTTACAAATCTGTTTCAGAAACTGTTTATACATGTGCTAGATTTGTTTACTTCTACTGTAGCTTTGAACATGTCTAGAAAGCTATTAACCCTTGTCATGCTGAACCCGGAATATTCCGGTTTTGGCAGGAGGTGTAGACTAAGATCAGACTGCACTTATGTGCAGGCTGATCTTAGTCTATACCTCCTGCTTGTACTTTTCCTGTCAGAGTTGTTTATGAAGTTGATTTCTAAAAAAAATTATTGATTTTTGAACAACAAGTTCTATCAGTGCTTTCAGTCCTTTGATTTTACAGCAATTCAGTAAGGAAATTTATACAGCATGACAAGGGTTAATCCAATTTCTGCTTAACTTAGTACGCATTTAGATGAATTTTGTCTCAATTGAGAACTTCTTTTTTGTTGTCCCTGAAAATGTTTTTAAGAAGCATCAACTCAATTTGGCCAAAGTGCCGGTCATTGAGTGATATACCTTATTTCTGTGTGAGGGTGCATTAACCCTTTCCTGTTCAAATACTGGATTTTACGTTCCTGTGATATTTACTCAAGAAAATATTGTGGAAAAAGAAGAAATTGCTTGTCACAAGCAATTTCTTCTTTTTACACAATATTTTCTACCACATAGGATGGTTTCATTTCAAATGGGATCCGTTTTTTATTGTCGTTAGCAACCTCTTTCAATTTGGACTAGTCTAAAATTTCCAAAAACAGGAATGGGTTAAACCTGAACAACTCAAAAGTTAAAAGGTCCTTAGCACCTCAAATTGATTAAAAATATTGCCCTATACTCTAGAATTCCCATCTCTTTTTTGTTAGAAAATCAACGTTCATAATTAGTTGACATTTTTGATGACATATTTGGGAAAAAAATACTAAATGGCTATTCACATTTAAAGCTATCCAATAGGCTTATCCAAAAATTGTTGTATAAGATGACTCCTTGTGCACCAATAACTTTCCATGGAAGTAATTCTTGGTCATTGAATTTTCATTGAATAGAGTGAGCTTTTGATATGTTATTAACCCCTTGTCATGCTGAACCTAGAATATTCCTGTTTTGGCAGGAGGTAAAGACAAAGATCAGCCTGCATGTATATGCAGTCTGATCTTTGTCCACACCTCTGGTTTGTCTATTTCAAGCCGTAGTTGTTTATAGGATATTTTTTTCTGAAAGAAATATTTCAACCAACAATAAGTGCTTCCATTGCCTTCAGACCTTTGATTTTATTGCAATCATGAGGAGAATTTTATTCATCATGATAAGGGTTAAGCAGTATTCCATTTTTCTAGATCCATGACAGTCTAGCTGTGAATGGTAAGGCAGTCTATCAAGTAAAATTTCATAGATCTCCTAAAACAAATATATTCCTACTGACTTTGGAATACACACTCAATTCTAAGACCGATTCCAGGCTTTGTCATTTGAGAGAGTTTGTGTTTGTACCAGTGTGAGAAATAACAGAAGACAATGGTTAGTTGTTCCAGCCATAGTGGTCTATCAAAGCCATTATCATTTCTGAAAAAATAAGGTGATTCAGGGACATCTTTGTCCACAAACAGCACATCTAAAATAAAAGCTTAAAGTTTTAGAAAGACATTTCAATTCTCTAAGATAGCCCAGATGATTTGCTGTTTTAATAATGATAAAATTAAAAGAGGTTGAAGAGAAAATTGACTTGAGAAGATGTTAATATTGGTGTTGAGCTAGTATTTCATCATTCAGAGATAGTTTAGGGCTTTTGTGTAATTTTCAATGCTTGTCACAGGCAATGAGAAACCTGACATTGAAAAATTCTAGAGATTTACTTGCAAGATGCTTGAGAAAAGGGGATTTTAAATTACAAGTCTCATCTGTAAACCTGTCAAAATTTATGCATTAGTAGCAGTAAGGACTGGTGTACAAGTAATGCATATTTAAACTAGAAATGTGTCGTATGCACTGATGACCTCATTATAGTGTTTGTCAGACGACCTTCAGCTGTGACCTTGAACTTGGAAGTATCCAGCAGAATGTAACACATGACACTAGTACTCATCAAGGGGAATAACTTTGCCAAGTTATTTTGAAATCAAAGATAATTATTATGGTCCAGACATGAAATGGACTCTCACACATGGACAAAAGTAACTTTAATAGTAAAAATTTTTTCCACAATGTTTATTTACCTATCTAAAACTCATAAACTTCAAATAATCGTCTGCAACTCCCTTCAGTTTGGACCAGTCTAAAATGCTGTATGGTAATCTGTGAAGGGGTATAAATAGGAGGTTTATATGCTGTGGGGATAATGCAAGAAAATCTACTATTGCAACCAAAATAAGTTTGGTATGAGATACTAGTGTCTTGGAGAACTAATATCCTGTACAAGATGCAAATGATATGGGTCAGTAACTTAAAAATCTGTGTGGGAGGGGTGTCTGTTTTCACATACCATCTTAAAGTTTGGGATTTCAATGGGAATTTAATAGACCCATGCTGGTTATGATGTATTTAGAAAATACACCTTTGTCTAATTAACTGTGATAAAAGATTCACACCAAGTTCGGCTGTAAGATTAATTTTATCATGACAGAAGGGCAATACTGTGCAAAGTGTTTGTGCATTGTACTGTTTTTCAATAAACCTACTGCCATGACAATAGTACAGTTG
The DNA here is from genome assembly GCA_946902895.1 of Fragum fragum. NCBI lineage: Eukaryota > Metazoa > Mollusca > Bivalvia > Cardiida > Cardiidae > Fragum > Fragum fragum. Next base: position 25,826,090 of record OX336367.1, read on the forward strand.
GTAGCGAGTGAGATTTTCAATCATAGGGTCCAGGGTTTGATCCCTGATCATACAAAATATCCTTTCCAACATTTGTCTCCCACCAATTGATGGATAATTGTAATCCTGAGTGGGATGAGCAGCTGGGAAAGGATATAGTGGTAGTACTGGTGTGAGAAATCCTAGGAATCAATGGCTAGGTACTCCAGCCACAGCAATATGACTGAAATACTGTTAAAAATGGCATTAAATCCCACTCAATCAGTTCACTAACCCTATAGAGACACCCCCCTTATCCCTCCCTTATGGTACAGTGGACGGTGTCTATTTGGAAACATCAGTAACTCATGCAGCTGGTCATGCTGCCTTGCTTCATTTCAGGTGTCAAATCTTCATTCTTGAGATACCTGTAAAGGACATAAAAAAGTAATTAAAAGCATGACTGACTGACTAGATGACATATTTACTCTGTCTTATAGTCCAATCTTATGAAGTAAAATCGGTTTGCTTACCAGAGCACATGTTAGTGGTGAGTTTTGTGATACTTGATCATGATGTGTGTGTTGTGAACAATTCAGTGTTGCCACACTACAGGTCACAATCTTTACTCAATCTTTTTTAAACTTGCTATAGATGATTGAATTATAAAAGGGAAAAAACATATTGAATTTAGTGACATACAGACAAATCTTTACTTCAATTCAAAACCATTACAAAAGACAAAAGTTTTAACATGCGTGCAGATTTTAAATGTCTGTGAGCAGGATTTGCAGAAAAAGCTGCACTGGTTGCTTGTTTTCCTCTGATGATTGTGAGTTGGATCTTAAGACAGATTGATCTGTTTTAATTTTCTTTATCATTTAATTTGCACCAGCTCAATTAATTTGCCTGTCTGAAACAAAAGGCATCTTATCTTTGTGAAGAATTGTCTCAAATTAATATTTGATCTCTGATACCTTATCCAATTGCAGAGGACTTTTAATTCCTTTCACTGAAAAAAATGCTGAAAAAGGATTCAAAAAGTCTTGAAAAAACATAGAATTTTATCCATAAGTTGTTTTCAACCCTTAAAAATGACAAAGAGCCATATGAGACCCTGAAAAAAGGCCTTACTCCTAAGTAGATAAATAAACTTGTTTACAAATCATTGGCCTGTGTTGAGGAAGATAATAGATTTCAACATCAAAAAGAAAGAGTAGTTTTCCGTTTGTGCATATATCCATAGTTCATTAAGCAATAAATTAAAAAAAGATCTTTGAAAACCTTGAAACAGTAGTCTTTCGTACAAACCATGGTATGGCAATGGGTTAAAAATGGAAACTTTGCAAGAGTGATTTATGGTTGGATCAGAGAAGATAGATTGTTAATCAGCAAATTTGGTTTTCAAAGATCTTGTCTCTCTTGGTTGCAGATTTCCGGAAAATTAAAGTTTTCTTTTCTCCAATGTGAAATTACACTGATAAGAGAGAAAAAAAAGCTTGGGGGAGATTTCTAATGATGTATTGCTCAATTATGTGAACGGCTGCAAGGGCTTTGATGATTTTACTATTCGAGACTTGGCTGCTAATGAGTATGGACATGCCACTGAAATCTTATATACCACATTTCTCCCAATAAGCACTCCCTCTCTTGTACTTACGTTTTGTATAATATGGAGTTACTGTTGGTAATCAAAATTTTGAAGAATTTAGCAAGGTTGTCTTCAGTTGTAGGATGCTTTACTGCAGTTCAAGCTGTTTTTATGATGTGTCCATTGTGCATCTGTCCCTCTGTGTTGCATAGTAAATACCATTTCCTAACACATTCCCTCACAATCCTGCTTCTTTGTGCCCCTCCAGGAAAAAGCATCTTTAAAAACATTATTCTCCTAAGACTCTTTGTCAATTTGGACCAAAATTGGTAAAATTTTCCTTAGGTGACCTTTTTCCAAAATTGCAAATTTGAAATTGATGTGTGGCAGGATAAGCTTATCAGACAGAGACAAATTAAAAGTAAGGTGTTTGTAAGTTTGTGGTGCAGGGGAGGGTCTATTTCTATAAGAGATGTGTGAAAGTAGCATGTTATTCTCAGAATAAGTGAGGGTAGCAATTAAAATAGTCAATATGGTAAGTTCTTGGAGGTCAAGGTCTTGTTTGGAGACTGCAAGAGTGAGAAATTTACTGAAGAAAACCATTTTTGGATGCATTTCTCTAAGGAAATGCTTATCTTGCAAGGTGATGTGTTTGCTTTTTGTTACCCTGAAGAAATAATACACAATTTCTTCATTTTACACAATGTTTTCCGAATTGTTTTGTTGAGAGGCGTCCAAAAGCATCATTGTGAAGGAATGGGTTAAGTGATTGAATTAGTGACTAACTTTGTTTGCATGGAAGAGCAAAATTGGTTGATACTTGACCAAAATCTTGTAACTAGTGCCTTATTCAAGCTGTTACTAAGTTATGAGGCAGGGGTGTGGAATTCCCATGCCCGACTTGTCCGACACGGGCTTTTCTACCTGCGGGCAAGTACATTTTTCAAGGCTACTTGTCCGTGGGCAAGTAAATATCGGGGCAAATCTTGGAATTGTACTAAATAGATGAAAGAGATTTATGAGCGTAATGTTTGTATCTAAGGCTAGAAAATATTGTTTTTAATGAAGAAAATGCTGAGTTTCAGCATTTTCTTCTTCAAAAATAATGTTTTCTCAAATTTATCTGTTCTTCATCTTTTGACGGGCAAGTCCATTTTGAACCTGGACAAGTAGAAAATCACATTTTACTTGTCCACAGACAAGTAGAGAAAATCTGTATTTCCATATCCCTGTATGAGGTTTGGTTACTCATTGAAGAATTGTTTTTAAGATATATTACAATCAGGTGGGTGTCATAATTTGATTGAAGAAATTCCTCAATAACTTCAATCATCAGGAACATATGGTTATATCTCTTAATGATGGACCTCATGGGATGGAAAAACTTTGGAGTGAGAATTCTAACATGTGGCTACATGCTGATTCACTTTGTTGAAGGTTGTTGGTTAGGGAAATTTGGATGAGATTGGGTATAGTCAGTGTCTATGGCTCATTGTCTGTCTGGCTGTCCAATACTTAAAATATAACAAAAATTTTAGATTTTATAGGATTAATTGTATAATGCTATTCAATTATTCATTACATTGCAATATTGATTATAATGGAATTCAAAGCCACTGAAAAATGATGCATGTCCCAATTACTTATGACATTGTTGGACTAGCCTGGCATTACAGATCTGCATTCATACTAAGCATTTTGCCTCTATTCCATGACAGTGCCTATTTGCCTAGATTGTGATATGAGAATATGCATTCTTATTTATGAACATAATCATTACTATCAATCTTATTCTAAAATCAGCTTATCTTTTTTTAAATAAATAATAATGTATGCTAGGTATAGTGTTTAACTAGCTGTCATATGATTTCTGTCATCTTCACTTGCTGTTGCCCAGCATGCTGTCCATTACGCTATAACCCATTACCACACAACAAAATTTTAAACTGGTCAAAATTGAAAAGATTTGAAAACAGCAAGTTAAAGTTTATGAAATTTTAGATTTTGTCTACTTTCTAGGTAGAAAACATTGTGTTAAATGAAGAAATTGTAAACAAGCAATGTCTTCATATCCAATATTTTTCTCTACAAGAGGATGTTTTAAGCAAATGAATTTTATGACTTTAAGATTATCTTCTGCAGCTTGAAACATTCAATTCAGACCAGTCTGATCTTTGTTGCCTGCAGGTATTGGATGGCTGCGTCATTTCAAAATGTGATAGTAATGTCTCTCAACAAGACATACCTCTCCTAGTTGCAAATAATTATGGTCACAGCAGAAATTTAAAAAAAATCATGTACAGACTAGACCAACTTCTTGAATAAAAAGAGGTTGGGGAGGGAACAGAAAGATTATGATATATCCATTAACCCATTTCCAATCAACACAAATTTTGACTGGTCCAAATTAAAAGAAGTTGCAGACCACATTTATATATCCATTAACCCATTTCCAATCAACACAAATTTTGACTGGTCCAAATTAAAAGAAGTTGCAGACCACATTTATATATCCATTAACCCATTTCCAATCAACACAAAATTTTGACTGGTCCAAATTAAAAGAGGTTGCAGACCACATTTATATATCCATTAACCCATTTCCAATCAACACAAATTTTGACTGGTCCAAATTAAAAGAAGTTGCAGACCACATCTATATATCAATTAACCCATTTCCAATCAACACAAATTTTGACTGGTCCAAATTAAAAGAGGTTGCAGACCACATTTAAAAGTGCAATTAACCCATACCCAGACGACCGAATTTTAGACTGGTCCAAATTGATAGGGCTGCAGACAACAATTTAATGTTCTGAAATTTTAGTTGTTTTCATTTTTCTGGGTAGAAAACATTGTGTTAAATGAAGAAATTGCTTGTTACTAGCAATTTCTTTATTTTACACAATGTTTTCCCAATAGTTTTCCTTGAGGGGCGTCAAAAAGCGTCACTGTGTGGGAATGGGTTAAGAAGAAAAATAAGTGTCATATGGGTAGAAAACATTGTGACAAAAGGGAAAATTTCTCATAACATGCAATTTCTCCAAAGGTTTACTTTTTCATCAAATAGAAATGTGCGATTAAGTGTTAAGTGGTTTACCCATTCCCATACAATCCCACTTTTTTTAACAACCCTCAAACCCTGCTTAGGTAAACCATATAGGAAATCACTTCTTTTCTATTCTAAAAGACAAAATATTTTAAACTTCTATCACTTAGATTGCTGTGAGCAAACTATTTCAATTTGGACCAGACTAAAATTTTTGTTATTTGTTGATGGGTTTAAAAGATGTAGAATTTTATAGTGCATCCTACCTTCTTTTAAAATAAATTTAGATGTAGGCACGTTTGTATTAGATTCAATAAAATGTGCATTCAAGTTCAAAATTACATCTTTAGAATCACCATATTGACAAATGAATTTGGGGATATTGAAAACCACAGAACATTTCAATGAGATAAGGTATGTAATAATGTGTCACTTGAAATGATTTATTTGCAGATCTTGTGTTTGCTTATGCAAAACTGCTTTCTTCAAAATTTTATTTCAAACAATACACTATGCAAATAATTTTCCTCCTTTGACCAAACTAAAATTGTAATCCTTGTCCTGATGAATAGAATCCTTCTTCAGTGTTGCATATAAATCAAAGGACTGAAAGGCCTTAAAATTGATCACTATGCTTATGACAGTACATTATGAACAAGTTTGGCTTAAAAGGGAGCATACAGATGGTTTAGATCTGACTGCATGTATGGGCAGGCTGATATTTGTCTGTACCTCCTACCAATATAAAAATATCCTAGGTTTAGCATGACAAGGGTTAAATGCAGAGTCAAACATTCCAAAAGCAGTGAGTCTTGTCAGGTAATCAGATGCAGGTTTCCACAATGTTGGCTATTGATTGTAATTGAAAATTTAGGCAATTTGATCTAGGCAACAAAGAAATAATACCCCAAAAATTGTGCCTAATTCTTCCAAAGTTTTATACATCCTTGTCAATTACTGCTTACCATTTATGTAAGTTTTTTTTTTAACCCATTATGAGACATCAAAAATATAGACTTTTCGGTTCAAAATCAAAGAAGTTTTAGTTAATGAATGATGAAATTATAAAAATCTTTGTCTTTTGGGGTAGAAAACATTGTGGATAATAAAGAAATTGCTTGTAATAAGCAATTTCTTCATTTTCTACAATGTTTTCAAATGCTTTTTATCTTGGAGGCGTCTTTAAGTGTGAATGTGTGGTAATGGGTTTACCAATTCCCGCACAGTGACGCTTTTAACCTCCTCCTGGATAAAAATCTATGGAAAACATTTCTTCATTATTCAAAATGTTTTCTACCCCAATAGACATATCATTAACTTTAAATTGTCATCTGCAACTCCTTTGGACTGGTCTAAAATTAAGTGGTGTGGTAAAGGGTTAATGAAGGGACAATATATTCACTCACAACTGAAATTCATGACATAACCAATTTTTTCAAGCTGTGACACTTACATTGAGTATCTTGTACCCAAAATTATATAGCATAATCAATTTTTTTCCTTTTAAAGAAAATTATATATAGATATTGTTTCTCTTCATTGGCCATTTCAGATGGAATATGTTATGAAAGCCTTCAACTTTCAAATAACCGATCAAATTAACATGACTGCAATTTGTCTTGAGAACTACTAAGGATTCAATCAGGCAGAATTTATAACCTGTCATGTAGGGACTTGGATAACACCAAAACTTGTCATTTATTACCTTCCAATCATATTGGGAGGGAGAACTGCTTAATAATGAAACAGATGTTGCTCATCATATGTACTCTCATATTACTATAGTGCATATTTCTCCATACTGTATTATTACTAAGTTCTCAGAATTTCTCAATGCATTACTCAATCTAACATACATTCATGGAGTCCTGCATGGTTCTCTGGTAGGGGCAATAGACTGTAACAGAGTTTTGACTACTGCATTTGCCATGGTTGCACCACTTGTCACATTGATATGCCCTTAAATTGTACAAGATACTTCATAAGGTTAGCCTGTTCACTGGTAGAAACTCCAGTGGAGCACATGAATAAGTGAACATTGCAGTGATATAATTGAAAGATGATCCAAAATAGCCCTATTTAATTAGATTCAAACATAAAGTTAGCCGAATGTAAATAAATCAATGTCATTCCTTGCAGAACATTCCTAAATAATAAAGCCTGAGGGCCCTTGATATTGTCTGTGAGCCTCATGGACCCTCTGGGGTTCAACTTCAGGTAAAGAATTGAAAACTGTTAACCCATTCCCACACAGTGACGCTTTTGGACGCCCCCCAAGAAAAATTTTTAGAAAACATTGTGTAAAATGAAGAAATTGCTTGCCACAAGCAATTTCTTCATTTTACACAATGTTTTCTATCCAAAAGTTATGAAAATTTTAAATTTCTTAAAACTTTAATATTTAGTCCTCTGTAACCCCTTTCAATTTGGATGAGTCTGAAATTTTTGCCATCTGGTAATGGGTTTAAACAGACTTCAATTCTTTCCTGAAGTTGAGCCCCAGAGATACATAGCTGTCCTATACTTTGATTACCTTTCCCCCAAGAACTTTTAATCTGTAATATTTGAAGTTCCATACTTAAGTATTGATATTAGTATGAAAAATAAGATAATAGTTTGAAAAAGGAAATGTTTCAATCATGGACTTCCTAACCTTCAGAAAGGACCCTCAACTTGTGTCCCCAGGACTCCAATAAATTGTTGTCTGACTAAAACCCTACCTTGGGTGAAAAAAAACGAAATAGCAAACATTCTTTTTGACATTTAACTAAAGTTATTTTAACATGATCTGTTTTTCCCCTAATGATATTATTATATGATGCCCTTAAAAGGATGGGCAATTGGTGGCTCAGATAACACTCTTCTAAGAGTCCTTGGACTTTCCAGAACTATTCAGGTAGATAATTTGTTTTGTAATTTAGATTCAATTATTTCAACAATACTAACACTAGCCTTTTGCTACAAGTAAGTACCCACAACATTGGCTTTCCAATAGAAATTTGATTTAAGCGTTACCTCCTATTTTGATATATACTTACCCAAAAAGGCTTTTCAAACTATTACTCAAGTATCTTCCAGTTATAATGTTTCAAAACTTCAAAATTGCCTAGGGGTTAGAAATTTGTTCCTATGAAAATGGAAAACCCAGACATTGGTAATGGCTTTAAGTGAGAGCGAGACCCTAAGAAAGTTATTAAATAACAAAGACTGGATTTTTCCCTGAGAAATTTATTGAAAATGTGACCATGAATTATTTATTTTGTATTGTTAGAGGAGACAAAACTTATTTCCATCTCTCTGAAGAATCATGCACATGAGTGCCTGCCTGGAAGAGATAAAATGCATAAAATTGTGGGGTTTCAGGAACACTTTGAATGCCAATTGATAATTCTATGCCATTGAAATAAAATAGTTTGTCATAAACTATTCAATACCATGAATAGTATTTGTTCCAGTAAAAATCAGCGGCACATAATCTTTCCGCCATTTGTCTCTCACCAATGGGTGGATAATCGTAAACCTAAGTGGGATAGCAACTGGAAGCTGGGAAAGGATGTAGTGGTAGTACTGGTGTGAGAAATACCAGGAATCCATTGTTAGGTCCTCCAGCCGTCGCAGTATGACTGAAATGCTGTTGTAAGTGGCGTTAAACCCCATTCATTCAATCAATCAATCCAGTAAAAAATGTTTTAAGTCATTTGAACGTAAAAACATTGAAAGCAAATTTCTTACAAATAATTGCAAGTCTCAGAGACTAACTCAACATAATTCGTGTTAGATTTTTAACCTGGAAGTCCTTCCAGAAAACCGTTAATACATTCATACACAATCCTACTTTTTTACGCACCTCAAGCAAAAAGCTTTGTAAATTCGTCATGAAATTTAAAGAGCAAATTCTTTATTATGCACATTTTTTTCTATCCTAAAAGGCAAAGAATTTGAAAACTCCAACAATATTAAATTTTCATCTTCAACTTTTTCAATGTGCACAAGTCTAGATATTTGTTGTCTGGTAATGTGTTGAAATAATAATTTCTATTCATGGGTATAGAATTTGAAAAAAAAAAACCCAAAAAACAAAAACATTTTGGCAAAACATCCTATGTGATGAAATATTATTTTATAGAAATTGAAATTATTTCATTCAATATTATGGCCTCTGGTAACCTATAATTTGTGGGAACACACATTTTGACATTCCAAAATATGTCTCCCTGAAATTAATACAAAGTCTGCAATGCACAGGGGAATTATTAGGAGAATAAAAAACATGAATAATGTAAAACCAAATCTTCGTCCCCAAGGATATCTCTTGACTTTGATGGATAGATTTTAATGCCTGCCTTCTTGGAGACATTCTTCCCACTTGGTATGATTTGGATACAAACCCAAGGTTTTAGTAGGACATCAGCAAAGTAGTGTCCCAGGGACTCAACAGTTGGTGTCATAAGGCTCCTTACTGAAAAGGTTCCTGATTTAAACATTTACTTTGACATTTTAACTATGGACATAAAAATACTCTAAAACATTGTGGCTTGGATTTGTTGATTGGGAACATAACTGATGCTAAATGTATGCAGGAGCTCATTGCCAATGAAAATGGTAGCATGATTTTTATTGAGACATAAGACTTGACATGTTGACATGAATACTTGGTCATTTGTTGATTGTGAAATCATTAAGTAATTGCCAGTAAGAACTGACTGCCATTTAACCCATTCCCACTCAATCCCTCCTTTTTACGCATCCCAAAAGAATAAAGCCTTGGAAAACATTGTGGAAAATGAAGAAATTGCTTGTATCAAGCAATTTCTTCATTATCCACAATGTTTTCTACCCAAAAAGATGAAAAAAATTCAGATTTCATCAACTTGAAATTGTCGTCTGCAGCTTCTTTCAATTTGGACCAGTCTAAATTTTTGTTGTGTGGTAATGAGTTTACTAAAAGAAAAACTTATCCTTTTTATGCCCCCTCAAAAGATCAGGGACATTATACTGAACCGATAACCTGACATTTTCTTCTAACTCAAAGACTAGGTAAATTCTTACAAAAGTAGTGTACACCTATCTATTGAGGGTCACAATGATGTCCAAGTTCAAAAGTCAAAATGAAGGCCTTGCTCTTTGATATTAGTTATTAGTTTGGCATTTTGGTTGTGTTTCGCAGACCAAGGATGTGGAATTCATAAGGCCAAATTGTTCGATACAGGCTTTTCCACTTGAGTACAAGTACATTTTTCAAAGTCACTTGTCCGGGGACAAGTAAATGCCTTGGCAAATCTTGGAATGGTACAAAATAGATCTTGAAAGATAACTCAATATATATTTGGAAATTGTCCTGATTTATGTATTGAAGGGTAGACAATGCTGTTGTTAATGAAGAAAATGCTGGTTTTCAGCATTTTCTTTATAAACAGCTATATTTTCTCAAAATTAATTCCTTTTTTAGCAGATATGTTCATTTTAATTCAGGACAAGTAGAAAACCATGTCTTACTTATTCAGTGACAAGTGGAAAAAATCAAGATTTCCACACCCCTGCAAACACAACTTGCTTCAAGAAATATGTCAGAGGAGTTTGGCAAAGGGTTTAGGAGAATTATTTCCATATAAGTGCTAGAAAGAAACCATTGAAATGACTGGCATTTACATGTGCAATGCTTTATGAAACAGGGGATAACATTTATTGTAAATGGTTGTCGACATTATTAGTATTGTTTGGAAAAAAAATAGGCAGGATTTATGCATTTCCTGTCCATTAATTGACAATGTAATTGAATTACTTGCACCAAAAAGAGGCAATTTGATTATCACCAGAAAATTTGGTATTGATTACATCATGAAGCCCTGTTTTGTGCACCATCGGTATTTTTCTTCAGCACAGCTAATTAACCCGTGTCGTGCTGTATAAAATCCTTTCAGTATCGCAATTAAATGAAAGGACTGAAAGCACAAAATATGGTGTAATATTTCTTTAAAAATTCAATGCAAACAACCTTGATATAAAGGGGAAAAACAGGTGGTGTACACTAAGATCAGATTGGGCAATTTTGCAGGAATGCAGGCTGGTCTTGGTTTATACCTCTTAGCAAGATAGGAGTACTCTGGATTCAGCATGACAAAGGTTAACAAATAGATTTTCCCCATTTTGAGACTGCATCCATAGTGGGGTCCTGAGTTGGAGGCAAATATCCTTTCTTATATTTCTCTCCCAACATAGGGTAGATAAATTTAAATCTAAGCTGGAGGCTCAGAAAGTATGTTGCGTTGTACTGGTGTTAGAAATAACAGGAATCCATGATTAGGTGCGGCAGAAACCTTGATACTACAGAAATACTGTTAAAAGTGGCATTAAATTCAATTCAATTAATCTCCTTTATTGGACAAAATGGTTTAAGTCTTCATTGCAAGGACAGTTTTTGATTTGCTTTATGTGCTAATTTACCCAGATTAACCCTTGTCATACTGAACCTGGAATATACCTGTCCTGGCAGAAGGTATAGAAAAAGATCAGACTGCACAAATGTGCAGTCTGATCTTAGTCTACACCTCCTGTTTATCCCTTTGAAGCCAGAATTGTTTATAAAGTTGATTTTCAAAAAGAAATTCACCTGAAACCTGTGCTTCCAGTGCTGTCAGTCATGATTTTAATGCTATTTTGTTGAGGATTTTATTCAGCAGGACAAGGTTTAACATTCAAGAATGATTTTTCAAATAGTCACACTGGGAAAATCTGTTACAGCCTCTGGTATGTTACAGAGAGACAGCCCATCTGCACATTATGTGTTACTGTAATAGTTTGTATCTGCAAAACGTTAGTTGGGGTGCAGCTTCTGAATGGAAACTCCATGAGGAAAGAATAGCAGTATCATTCAAAATATATTCATGTCACATAGTTCTTGGGAAATGATCTTTATGGGTTGTTAGTGGAACTGTGACAAAAAGATTTGTTCCTAGCAAAGCATCAGCTTTGATAGCTTAAGTTAACAGTCAAAATTTTGAAATCTTCTCAGAGTTCAATGAGTGTAAACTGCCACTGGAGGCTTAACCACCACATCAAATTGAATGCGTATGCCATAAAAAGTAGTTGTTAGGAGTTTCAGGTATATTGCAAATTCATCATGTAAATTGTAGAGAGCCTGCTATTTAACCAATAACCTGGATCATTATTATCTGTTATATTTATTGTGATAACCTTGAACAAAAATTACTTAACAAAATCATGCTTTGCTAGCTTATGGTACTTTCAGTACTTTGACTTATATATTAGTCCATAAAAATATACATAAAAGATACCATTTGTTTTGTGTAGTAAAAATGTTTGAAGTAAAAATAGTAGCTAATGATTGATAGTGTAAAATGGTATATGGTTGACCAGTCATTCAGTAAAAGTCATGTTAACCCCATACAAGATGGCAAAATTTTCTAATGGTTCAAATTCGAAGATGTTGCAGACATGTTTTAGTTAATGAAATTTTAAACTTGTTTAGCTTTTGTGGTAGAAAGAATTTTATATAATTAGATAAATTGCTTGATACAGTTTTATTTGGGTGTCAAAATACATGATAGTGTGAGCACCTATAAAAATGTTTTATATTTATATTTCTATATTGTCTCACTAGTGATTTCTCCTTTTTGCTATGTTTTTGTTTTGTTAATTGTCTTTGATTAGTTTTTTAACCCTTGTCATGCTGTATAAATTACCTTACTGAACTGCTTTCAAATCAAAGGGCTGAAAGGACTGATAGAACTTGTTGTTCAAATATTAAATTTCTTTAAGAGATCAACTTCATAAACAACCTTGATAGGAAAAGTACAAGCCGGAGGTGTAGACTAAGATCAGCCTGCACATGAGTGCAGTCTGATCTTAGTCTACAGCTCCAACTAAAACCGGAATATTCCAGGTTCAGAATGACAAGGGTTAAAAGCAGTGAGTGCATTGGCTAGAGAGGGCCAAGATTATGAGGATTTTGGATAAAACAAAATTAGGAGATTATCATTTTGATTTCAAATACAAAACTTTTATTTATATTTATTCTTTAAACAAAATGCTTTTGGTACTAGCTTATTAGAACCGTCAAAAATGAGAATTGATTTACAAGTACCAACAACATTGATTTTTAGGCAGAAATGAACACTAGACCCATTGCCAGATAACAAAATATTAACCCTTGTCCCGCTGAATATTTATTTTCTTTGGGAATTTTATTTTTTGTCAAATTTAGAGCAACTTTGTACAAATATTTCCTCAACACTAATAGAATACCAAGCAGGTGGTGTAGACTAAGATCAGACTGCATGTCTGTGTAGACTAATCTTATTTTATATACCTGCCACAGCTATTGTGAAAACAGAAATATTCTGAGACAAGCATGGCAAGGGGTAAACATTTGAAAATTCTGAAAAGTTTTACATGACAACTTGAAATGTATAAATCTGTGTCTCTTTTTGTAGTAGAAAACATTGTCGGAAAGGAAGAATTTGCTGTTTTAAGTAATTTCTTCATTTTCAAGAACATTTTCCCAAGCTTTTACCTCCAAGTGGCATAAATAAGTGGGATTTAGTTGAAACGGGTTAACCTAGATTGTAAGGCTATGTGAAATTTCTGAGTTGAATAGAAGTTTTGATGTTTGTTTAAGTGGTATATATGAATGGCCCCAAGGAATAGCCTACCTGGAATTCTCGACAAATAAATCTTAGTTTGATGAAAACTACTACTTGCTGGTTTGTTTTCAAAATCTAGTACAATTGGCTTGATTCAAGCTGCAGTAATGAGATTTTAAAAGCAAAGCTTTATTTTCTTTCCAATATAAAACCTTGATTGACTTCTGTAAAACCATCTTTGAAAAAGATGTGACAATAGTTTGAGTGTTTTAGTAGAATATTAATCAAATAATTTGACTAGATACATACTAGACTGTGTGTTATAGCTAAACTGGCTTTTCTACTTGCGGGCAAGTACATTTTTCGAGGCTACTTGTCCGTGGACAAGTAAATATCAGGGCAATCTTGAAATGGTACTAAATAGATAGAAGAGATTTATGAGCATAATGTTTGTATCTAACTAAAGTAAGGCTAGAAAATATTGTTTTAATGAAGAAACTGCTGAGCTCCAGAATTTTCTTCTTTAAAAATAATGTTTTCTCAAAATTTATCTGTTATTCATCTTGTCACAAGCAAGTCCATTTTGATCCTGGACAAGTAGAAAATCACATTTTACTTGTCCATGGACAAGTAGAGAAAATCCGTATTTCCACATCCTTGTATATTATTTTTTTTTTGTTTTAATACATGTCATATCCCTGAAAGGGAACTCTTGTTTTCTAAGCCACCCAAATATGTTACATGTGCAAATCCAGAAAATTCTTTTCTTGTCCGGAGCATTACCTTCTACATTAATTGATGGATTTCAAAATAATTTGTGACAGTTGTTCCCCTTGAAGACTACTAGTATGGTGTAAATTCTTCTAAATCAAGGTCACAAATGATGGGCATGTGATGGGCAATTATGTGGGCTCATCTGAGCCTGTGACACAACTGTGCTTGTGACACATTTCTAGTTTATGTGATGAATATTAGCCTACAATTAGTGCTATAAGCCCTTTTATCAAAATGCATTCCTGTAGAGGATACTTTGAATACTTTATTTTATTTCTTATCTTTTCAGAGAGGGTCAGAAGAACTGATGTCGCACAGTCCAATGGTCACAACAAATGGTACAGGGCTCAGTCCCTCACAGAATGAAGTAAACGATGCAAAAAAGGTACAAATTCTTTTGTTTATTTTAAAGGCCTAGAAAAGTTGGTAAAAGCACTGTTGTATCTAGTTAGCTTCCCCCTATCTGAGACCATGGTTTTGCAGGTGACTGCACAATCAAGCATTCTATTTTCAATGTGGTACAAAACTGACGGTTCCCAAGTGGATAGTGAATCCAAAGCTCAGATAAAAAAAAATGGCAAAGATGATTTGATTAGAAAGATGTCAATTAGCTTATATGTAGAAATAGCCTTCTCGCCTCTTATTTGAGCTCTTGTATTCCCCTGTTGGGTAATTACTATAGACTAAGCAGATTTTTATGATGCTAATATTTAACCATATAATGGAGCTTCTCCTGCCTACATCCTTGATTAGAATGAGTCTGCCAATTAGGGGGAACTTCTTTTCGTTCAACTGTATGTCTGAACTTTATTTTGTGTCGCTGAAATAGAAGAAGGAGATTGACAGTGTTTGGTTTGCTTTTATTTGATGCTTAGCCCAGTGAACTGCAAGAAATGCGAGAAAATCGGCCAATTCTTTTTTCTATGACCCCTCATTAAAAGATATTGTCTGTCATCACATTGTTTTGTCTGTCTGTCAAAAAACTTGAAGACAAGTTCTTTTATCACGGTCCAACCTCTGAAGTCCTGACTGACTCCCTTAATCCTTTCCCACACAATCACGCTTTTTCACGCCTTTCAAGTAAAATGCTTTGGCAGATCACTGCCCATGCAATAAAACTCATTAATTGGAAATCTAATTCAATCTGAAAATAAAAATGAATGTATTATTAAAGATTTAGCGTAATGATGTGGAGCCTTATCAGTACACATGTACGTATCAAATTAGGGAATTCCGGAGGAAATTGTGACAGGAGGATTACAAACTGTCTGTCAGCATACATTTGGAATGACATCTTGCATATAATAGTAGATGACATTTATCTGTTAGACAGCTTTTGCTGATATTAGGGTAACAATGTTTTACAACTATCTAGTTGTTTTGGCAGTTGATGATGTTTGAAGTTATGTTTCCGGCAAGGGTAACCTTGTTCCTGACAGCTACAACAGTCAGGAATTAACATCTATTTCCTCTTAACTTCTAACTTACACCCTGATTTAGAACAAATTATAATATGAATATACAGTTTAAAGTTACTTTTAATTTTATTGGCTCCCTTGAAGACACGGTTTGCTACCATGTCAAGTTTTTATGTTCCTCTAATGTATTTTGTAGGTTGATCAGTGTCTATCACCAATTTTACCAATGTAGAGGTCATTATTATGGTTCATTCTTCCTGAAACTTGCTAAGAATAATGATCTTTGATGTTGTAGTAATTGTTGATTTCTTTTATGCCCTCACATCCATAAGATCAGGGGCATATTGTTTTAGCATTGTCTTTTTGTCTGAGTTGTAAACTTATCACTTACTATTTTGCTCTTAGTCAAACACAATTCAAGATACATGGGTATTACTTTGGTTATAGATTCCATACATTGATAGGCATCAGTTGGTTGTAAGATAAGGGCCATCCATCAAGATCAAGGACACTTATCAAGGTCACAAATTTTAACTTAACCCTTTTCTCTGATTGACGATTCATGGCTTTTATTTTGGACAAAGGTTCCCTGCATTGATAGGCATCAGTTTGTTGCAAGGTCAAGTTCACATGTCAAGATCAATTAACAGTCATATTTCAGAAAAAAGGCTATTACAAGAACATTGTGTTATATTTAGATTTGTGTTTTTAACAGGTTGAAATCCAATCTATAGAAACCTTAGTGGCTTAGAAAAATTACATTTTCCATTATTTACTTGATTGCTTACATAAATTAAAGATCACCTCCACGCAATAAACTTGTAAACTCTAAGGCCACAAATTTGGCCGAGTCATTTTTGGCTCCACAAGCTGAAAGCCAGTGAGCTATTGTCATGGCATTGTGTCCGTCCATCCGTCTGTTTGTCAGTAAACTTTTACTTTAAAAATATTCTCCTCAGAAACTATTGAACAGAATTCAACCAAATTCAACAGAAATGATCCTTTTGTGACCCAATATCAGATTCCCACAAAGAATTTTGATTGGATGAAAAACGTGGCTCAAATGGGCGGGGCTAATTTCTATATATGGTGAAACATTAAAAATCTTCTTCTCAGAAACCAGTGATTGGATTTCAACCAAATTTTACAGGAATGATCATTTGGTGACCCTTTATCAGATTTCTTCAAAGAATTAAGATCGGATGAAAAACATGGCCCATTTAGGGTGAAACCTTTAAAAATTTTCTTCTCAGAAAGTACTGAACAGAATTCAATCAAATTTCACAGAAATGATCCTTGGGTGATTCTTTATCAGATTCCTTCAAAGAATTTTGATTGGATACAAAATATAACTTAATGGGCAGGGCTATTTTCCATATATGGTATGTCCTGAATGGATGAAAAATATAACTTAATGGGCAGTGCTATTTTCCATATATGGTATCTACTGAAAACTTTGTAAATTTCTCAGAAACCTGTTGATGGATTTCAACCAAATTTCACGGGAATGGGATTTAAACCAAATTTCATGGGAATGAAAACCAGATGACTGTTTTTCAGATTCCTTCTTATAATTTTGATTGATTGAAAACCATGGCTATTGTGGTGGTGGGTTATGTCCATAATATATTATATGGTATACAGTGAAAATTTTACATAATGAATTTTGACTTGACTTTCCTAAAAACAATGAAAAGTTTGAAATGGTTCAATAGAACTATTTGAAAGATTTCAATGATTTAGATTTATTCTCATTGTATTCATTTTATTTTAAATTCATGAAAAAATTTGCTTAAGCAGTGTGTTCATGCCTGTGGAGCCATACAGGCGCTCAAGCGCCTCTAGCTTTCATCGTATTCATTTTATTTTAAATTCATGAGAAAATTTGCTTAATCAGTACATTCACACCTGTGGAGTAATACAGGCGCTCATGCGCCTCTAGCTTAACTATCCACAGGCAATTTTTTCTATCCAAACAGGCAAAGATTTTCGAAATTTATACAAATAGTTGTCTGTTGAATTTGGACCAGTCTATAATTTTATCATTTGGTAATGGGTTTTTATTTTTTTACAAAAATTGATTAGAGAAAAACTATTGGACGCCTTTATTTGAAGTTCTTACAAAAACTTCAATAAAAAAAAACAAGAAAACTTGGTTGATAATGATAAGACTTAAAGTACTTGTGTATGTTAAAACAATTATGGGGTACATATGAGTGGGATAGACAGGTGCAAAACTCAGACTGTCTTCCTACTAAATTACATCCAGACTCCCTGTGGCTTGGTTGAGGAACTGAGTGCATATGAAATTTTCATGCTGAATGCAAGGTGGTATTATATCATTTATATTGCACATATCATGCAGATAAGGAAAAAAAAAAGACTCAAGTTGTAAATTGGTGTGAGTATTTATCGCCTTTAGAAAGAGATGGCACAGTCTACAACAACTGTTATTTCAAAGGATTAGTTGTTTGTTTGTTTTTGGTTTTCTTTTGCTTTTATGATTTTTACAATCCATGGAGCAGACCTTTTAGCACATCAATCAACCCTTTCCCACACAATAACAATTCTATTGTATCTTTAATTGTCCATTTAACGGATTTGGAAAACATTGTGAAAAAATGAAGAAATTTCTTGTGTCAAGCAATTTCTTCATTTTCCACAGCGTTTTCTACACAAAATCACAAAGGTTTTAAAGATGTCATTGCCTTAAAATTGTCATCTGCAACTTCATTGAATTTGGACTGGTCTAAAATTTTATGTATGGTAATGGGTTAACAACCTCCACAGACCTTTCCGTTCTCATGATATTCCTTTGTTGAAGGCATGATTTCTTATCCTAATGATATTTTCAACCACTTTGAAAAAAAAAATATAATAGCTCAACTGGCTGAAGCCAAGTAGGGTTATGTGTGGCTCTATTGTGAATCTATCTATCCATCGTCGCTCAACTGGCTGAAGCCAAGTAGGGTTATGTGTGGCTCTATTGTGAATCTATCTATCCATCGTCTGTCTAATAACCCATTCCACACAATAACACTTTCTCTCACCCCCAAGAAAAAAAACTTTGGAAGGCTATGTCGAAATCGAAAAAATTGCTTGTCACAAGCAATATCTTTATTGACAACAATAAAATTGCCATCAACTGAAAATTGTCCTCTGCCATATCTTTGAATTTGGAACAGTCTCTTTGTTTTAGTCTGGTAAAGGGTTGATATGGAAACAATATAACTTGACGTACTCAACACATGGTAAATTCTTTTTTTTAAAAATATCTCTCTCTGTGTCTCTTTGTTTTTGTTTCTATCTGTCTGTCTGTCTGTCTCTCTCTCATACACCTTTGTATGAGCTGAATTCAGGACAAGAGTTAGAAAATCTGATAAAGTCATTTTTAATTAAAATCTGTAGTGATTGATAAATGCATATGGCCAGTTTGTTAGGGCTCCAAGAATGTTTATAACAGATCCTTCAGGATTATATACTGTGAATAGTTAAGCAGACTTTAAAACTGAACTTTTCAAGAATTATTTTGGAGCCAAGACTTTACGTATGGTAAACCACATAATTTTTCATAATTTTGACTAATGTTCAACAAAGACCCTGCAAATCATAATTGAGATGACATAAACCTTTATTAGCTCACCTGAGCACGTAGTGCTCAAGTGAGCTATTGTGATCCCCTTTTGTCCGGCGTCTGTCCGTCGTGCGTCGTCCGTCAACAATTTCTTTAAATGACATCTCCTCCCAAACCACTTGGCCGATTTGAACCAAATTTGGCAGAAATGGTCCCCTTCAAAAATAGCTAAAAGAATTGAAATCCGTTAAAATCTCTGGTTGCCATGGCAACATAGGTGAAATTTTAAAATAATCTTTAAAAATCTTCTCCTCCTGACCCAGAAGGCGTAGAGCCTTGATATTTTTCATGAAGCATCAGTATATTGACCTCTTTCAAAATAGCTAAAATCATGAACCTCAGGTCCCCAGGGGCGGAGCCCCAGGGGGGGTGGGGTTTATATAGAAATAAAGAACAATTTTTTAAATGACATCTCCTCCCAAACCACTTGGCCGATTTGAACCAAATTTGGCAGAAATGTTGCTTAGGTGGTCCCCTTCAAAAATAGCTAAAAGAATTGAAATCCGTTTAAAACTCTGGTTGCCATGGCAACAAATGTGAAATTTCAAAATAATCTTTTAGAATCTTCTCCTCCTGACCCAGAAGGTGTAGAGCCTTGACATTTTGCATGAAGCATCAGTATATTGATCTCTTACAAAATAGCTAAAATCATGATCCTTGGGTCTCCAGGGGCGGACCCAAGGGGGGGGGGGGTATAGGCATGAAGCATCAGTTCACAGACTTCTTTCTTATTTCTGAAATTATAACCCACGGAAAAAGTTTTTTCCTTCTTTCAAATCAGCACTAAAGCCTTGGAATTTGTAATTTAGACTTTTTGATCCCCAGGTTCATAGTCTTTATATGTAATTGTGGCCCACTTGTTTCATAATCCTAACCTTAACATGAAATTAGACTGTTGAAAGAAAAAGAGCCTTTATCTCAGGTGAGCGCCCCAGGGCCAACGGCCCTCTTGTTCACTTTTTTCTGAGCTTTTTCTTTAAGATTGTAAAACAGCAGGATTATGAGCTTGGTATCAAATAACTTTCAAATCCATAATAAATAACTATCAAATATAATTTCTTAAACCATTACCACATAATCCTGAATTCTGAAGAGATGAAGAGAAATAGCTGTCGAAAACATTTGAAAAGGTGAATTTGTTTATTTCTGTCATTTTTAGCTCTTATTTTCCAAATTACACCCAATTTGAACTGTCATCTGCAGCATCTTTTGGTTTTGCCCAATCTGAAATTTTATTGTCTGAAAATGGGTTGACTGCTTCAATGGCTTTAGAATATGTACTAAGATTGAAATAATTAACCTGTTCCTGCACAGTTATGCTTTTTGGTGCCATTGAGAAAAAAGCTCATGAAAACATTGGAAATGAAGAAATTTCTTGTAACAAGCCATTTCTGCATTATCCCCAATGTTTTTTGCCTCAGAAGAGAAATGGAATTAAAATTTCATCATCCGCGATTGTCGTGTGCCACATCTAATAATTGGACAAATCTCAAATTTTGTTGTCTGGTAGTGGGTTAATCATTGTTCTTTTGTGTGTGTTTGTGGTATTTTAGGAAAGTTTATCATAAAGGGTGAAGACATCCCAAATCTTAACCCATTCCCTCTCAGTGTTGCTTTAGATGCCCTCAAGGAAAAAAGCTTTGGAAAACATTGTGGAAAATGAAGAAATTGCTTTTTAGATTGTTGAAAAAATCCCAAATTTCATAAACTTTTAATTGTTGTCTGCAACTTTTTTAATTTTAGGCCAGTCCAAAATTTTGCTTCAATAACCTTGTCACCTTCTTGATTGTTAGATTGGATTGTGTTTTTTTGGTCTTTTGCAACACTCACAGTGGCCATTATAAAAAAAAAGGGATGCATGATGACAAACCAAAGGAAATGAAAGGTTTAATGGATCATCTAAGTAGGCTTTTGACAGCTTTTTCCTAGAATACAGTCTGTTTAATTCTCAGGAAAGAGATCATATGAGAAGAGCTGTCAAGATTTTCATTTCCCAAGCCTTTAACATCTTTTCTGAAAGAGATCTTTAACCCATTCCCACACAATGACACTTCTGACCCCCTTCTTCCCCCCCCCCCCCCCAAAAAAAAAAAAAAAAAAAAGAAGACAAGGACTTTTGAAATTTTGTCATTTGCATCTTTTTAGCTCACCTGAGCACAACGTGCTCAATGTGAGCTATTGTGATCGGTAATTGTCCGTCCGTCTGTCCGTCCGTAAACAATTATTAAAAAATCTTCTCCTCCCAAACCATAAGGCCTAGAGCTTTGATATTTGGTACATATCATCACCTATTGACCCTCTACCAAAATATGTCAAAGAATTACTGTACTCTTAAATTAACCCTTTTCTTTGCGATTCCTGATTTTACAAATGAAATCTTTAAAAAATCTTCTCCTTAACCATAAGGCCAAGAGCTTTGATATTTGGTACATATCATCACCTATTGACCCTCTACCAAAATACTTCAATTAATTATCGTACTCTGAATATTAGCCCTTTTCTGTGCGATCCCCGATTTCTCAAAGAAATAAAGAAGGAAATCTTAAAAAATCGTCTTCTCCCAAACCATATTTAGGCCTAGAGCTTTTATATATGGTATGTATCATCATCTATTGACCCTCTATTACTGTATTCTAAAAATCAGCCCTTTTCTGTGTGATCCCTGATTTTACAAAGGAATAAAGAAGGAAATCTTTGAAAATCTTCTCCCATACCATAAGGCCTCGAGCTTTGATATTTGGTACATCTCATCAGCCATTGACCCTCTACCAAAATACTTCAAAGAATAACTGTATTCTAAAAATTAGCCCTCTTCTGTGCGATCCCTGATTTTACAAAGGAATAAAGAAGGAAATCTTTGAAAATTGAAGATATGTGGCTCAAATTTTAGAAAATGGGTCTTTAATGCCTTAATAGGCATCAATTGGTTGTAAGGACTAGGTCATCCATCAAAGTTCAAGGTCACCTATGAAGGTCATACCCCCCCCCCCCCCCAAACAAAAAAGACATTATGTTAATGTCAGAGATTGTCTTAATTTCTAAGACGCTAAAGCCCTTTGAAAAACCTGAAGGAAGATAAGAGGTGTTGTGATAAACTCTTGGTTTTGGTTCCTGTCACAGAAGGTAACAATGCCATATATGGTATTATAATGCCTCTAGCAGAGCATAAAGAGAAATGATGTACTGATGAGACCCATGCATCACTTTTATCTATAGTTTCATTAATATCATTGTCTGGCACTTCAGTAATAAGACAAGATTATAATAGATGGCTTAATAAGATATACAGACAATGGCACCCAATGGTATTCATACTACTGGAGATGGTGACCAACTTGCTGGTATCCTAGTCACTAATTTTGACATTTAAAGATTCCAGAATGCAAGAATTCAGGCTGATATACCTTCAAAGCATTTATCTTTCAATTGAAATGAATCCAAATTTGTGAAAGAAACAAAGAGGTGAGAAGATTTTAAGTAATATAGAAAATAGTTTGAAACTAGTAACAGTTTAATGTTTGCAAATCTCAACCCTTGTCATGCTGAACCCGGAATATTCCGGTTTTGGCAGGAGATGTAGACCAAGATCAGCCTGCACATACACTTCCTGCTTGATATTTTCCTGCCAGAGTTGTTTATAAACTTGATTTCTAAAAAAATTGATTTTTTTACAACAAATTCTATCAGTGCTTTCAGCCCTTTGATTTTACAGCTATACAGTAAGGTAATTTATACAGCATGGCAAGTGTTAATTTAGCAGTAAAGAATACAACAAAATACAGCAAGCTGTCCAAATAAAGAGATTACACAGTTAATTATTGTGAGAAGTTTTACAATCCCTCACAAGTTCAAGTACATTCAACAATCCATTACTATACAATACCATCTTTTTATGCCCCCAAGAAAAAAGTTCTTGAAAACAATGTGAACAAATCAAGAGTGCTCTTTACAAGCAATTTTGGCATATTCCACACTGTTTTCTTCCCAGGAAGACAATTTTTTTAAAAAATTTCATCAATTTGATATAGATGTCTGCAACTTCTTTCACTTTAGACCATCTAAAATTTTGTTGAATGGTAATAGTTTAAGAATGAAAAGGGTTAGATATATATGAAAACATAAAGAAATGTCAAGTTTTTCTCATCATTTGGTGAGAATCTGTGTAAAGATTAATGTAATAAAGAAATGAAGGGCCTCTGTTTCTTTATTTTGCCAACTAACACCACAGGGAATATATTTTATGAGACTTCAGTGGGAGCCATGATTGATTCGACAATATTACATTGCTGTCAGTTACTGGAAAGACTTCATTATACAGGGTTACCAAAGGATGTTTTACATGCTTTTGTGTTTAGATTTACAGGAGCATAGCTAATCTGTTTTTGTCAGGCCTGCTTGAGATGAAAGAGACATAATTGTCACAATCACAAGTTTTTGTCTGTGTCAGTCAGTCCTCCAAATTTTTTCCAGAGCACATCTCCTACATATATGGATGGTATTAAAATAATTTGCATCAGTTATTCTCCATTATGAGTATAATTATGTCCCATTTGAATGACATTTTTGCTTAGCTCCAAGGTCATGGCTCAAGGTCAAACGTTAAATAGAGCTTGTCTAAACACAACTCCTACATTTTAAGGATGGATTTCAAAATAACTTGGCACAATTGTTCTCCATCATGAGTATATGTGCCATTTGAAACATATTTTTGCATAAGGTAGAATATTTGGCAGGCTGAGAGTGTTGTTCTTGGATAAGTTTCTGGTTTAATATTTATGTCAGAAAATGAATTTGATCCTTCCATTTGCTGTACAAATATAAATTCTGTCTTGAATTAAAAAGAAACATGACATTGTATGTTTATTTTCTGCAATTTTTCAATGGTTTTAAACAGTTAATATTCTTCCCTCCGCCCCCCCCCCCAACATTTTTACAAAGTTAAGTTCTAAGTTGTCATGTCATGCAATAATCCCAAGCACTAGTAAGGCTGAGCCCATACGCAGTTGGTAGCATGTCAGACTCACAATAATGGGGTTCAGGGTTGGATCCCTGCTTTTTGCAAATATCTTTCCTGACATTTGTCTCCCACCAATGGGTCAATAATCGTAAAACTAAGCAGGATGAGCATCTGGAGGCTCCGTAAGGGTGTATTGGTAGTACAAGTGTGAGAAATACCAGGGATCCATCGTTAGGTGCTCCAGCCCCTGCAATATGACTGAAATAATGTGGCATTACACCCCATTTTAATAAAATAAAAACCCCTTGCAATAGCAGCTGTCTGTGGAAATTGTTTCTTCTTGGTCTACTTGAATAGACTTATTCCTGGCCCCGCCTACTTATTCTGTTAGTCCCACCCATTGACACAGATGGGTAGTTCTGCTTCGATATTTTCGATATTTTTGATATTTGCATTATTTATAGCCAGTATCATGTAATATAAAAGTAAAAAGGTTGTTTGGTAACCAAAATGTTGAAAATCAACTTGAATAAGCTGTAGCTACTACATTTAAGTCGCAAATTCAACAAAAAGGGTAGCCCTGATGTTAGAGTTAAAATTTACTTTTGGTCTAATACAATGATTTTAATGGTCGACTGATTATTTGATTGACAGACATGATTGGTCAATAATATATATGTTATAGATATATATAATAGAAATGTTTGTAAAATATCTGTACTCACTACATTTTCATGAAACTTTGAATGTATGTTTGGCATAAACATAGTACAGATCTCACTCTGTGTTGAAGCAAGTCTAATTCAAAAGAATAACAAAGGGGTTTAATCTTTGTCATGCTGAATAAAATTCCAATTGAATCAAAGGGCTGAAAGAGCTGAAGGCACTTTTTGAGGGTCAATATTTCTTTTGAAAATAAAGTTCATATACAACTTAGGCTTGAAAGACAAACAGCTTGTGTAGACTTGTATCAGACAGCACCTATGTGGATGCAGTCTTTTGTCTATACCTCCTGCCAAAACACAAATAATCTGGGCTCAGCATGACTAGGATTAACATGACTAAAAGCTCCAACTGTAGGCTATAGAGCTTTATCAGTGGATTAGACCTTCTTAATACCTCTTGCTCAATGATTGAATAATTGCAAGCATTACTTGAAGACCAAATTTAAGAATTGTAGTATTGGAAGTTCAAGTTGATACCAATTAATATACCTCTTGCTCAATGATTGAATGATTGCCAGCATTATTGGAAAGGCAACTTTTTTTAGAATGGTAATACTGTAAGAAATTGCAGGCACATATTAACACCTTCCCACACAATCCCTCCTTTTTATGCCCCCCAAGAAAAAACTTTGGAAACCATTGTGGAAAATGAAGAAATTGCTTGTATCAAGCAATTTCTTCATTATCCACAATGTTTTCAATAAAAAAGATGAAAAAAAATAAAGTTAAATTCCATCAACTTCAAATTGTCTTCTGCAGCTTCTTTAACTTTGGACCAGTCCAAAATTCATGAAACATTATAGTTCTTCAGAGCATGGGAAATGAAAAATTACTTGTGATGAGGAATTTCTTCATTTTTCAAAATGTTTTTCCAAAGTTTTTGGATTGCCTCCATGGAATTGGGCAATCTGTTTATTACTGTCAATTGCACTAACATGTGCAATTATTACTAGACTGTTTGTACCAAGTCTAATTCTTTCTCCCAAATGATCAAAGATGTCGTAATGATTATTATGCACTCGCTGTGACACAATGCTTTTAGACGTTGATCTTGTTAGACTGTCAGTCATTTGTTAGGTTGCTATGACTACAAATGGATAAAACATTGGATAGGATGTATTTACATATATGATGCTGCAATCGCCTAGAATGGTCCTTTATCATGGAATAAAATTTACCTAGAGATGTTTTAGTGCATCATTTGGAATCTTTCAGTAAACTTCATAATTGCTTCAGTGACTTCCAGATGGCTATCAGTTTAAACAGTCTTTTTTGTATGCTTATGTTATGTCCTGAGGTTGAATGTATATCTGTCAGACTCTGTCCTAATATAGCAATTTTTTATATGCCCAACTCCTTCTTCAGTTTAACTGTATTCATGCTGAATAAAATCTGTTTCAAAAAGATACATTTAAATTAAAGGACTGTAAGCACTGGAAGCTCTCACAGAGAACTAATATTTCTTTAGACAATTAATTTTAGGAACAACTCCTGCTCGAAAGGGACAAGGAGGTTATTTAGAGTTAGACTGCATGTATGTGCAGGCTGATCTTTGTGTATGCCCCCTGCCAAAACAAGAATATTCCAGGCTCAGCATGAGAAGGATTAATATAGATATAAAGTGAAACTGATGGCGTCTAGGCCAAAATTATTTTGATTCCTCAATTTATCTGCCCTTGACTTAGTAGATAGCTAAAACTCAAGTGGTTCTTTTTGTTGATGTTGTTTTGCACAACAATGTGTAACTTGCCTTTCTGAAAGGTTTTCCAACACCCCCTAACAAATTAAAAAAAATATAGAAAAACATATATCTCACAGACAATCCCTATGGCTTATATGTGCTGCTCAAGTTCTTGTATAAATATTGCATTCTGTTCAAACAAACATTCATAGAAATCTATCTCAAAATATTAGAGTTCAAGACTTGGTAAATTTTGTTGCTAATATGAAACATGAACCCCTGTTAGTCTTTTTGAGCAGTCTCTAACAATTTGCTTATGTGGAGATAAATTGACC
Source organism: Fragum fragum (assembly GCA_946902895.1). Lineage (NCBI taxonomy): Eukaryota > Metazoa > Mollusca > Bivalvia > Cardiida > Cardiidae > Fragum > Fragum fragum. The sequence continues at coordinate 25,852,815 of OX336367.1, forward strand.
AAACGTTGGCCCAGCCCACTGACTTCTTAGGCCTCGCCTATTGACTGCAACAGGAAGTTCCACTCCAATTATTAACGGTGTTATTTTGTAAAATTTATGACCATGTTACAAGTAATTAGAATGGTTAGTCGGCAACCTATACTTTGTTACTACAGCATAAATAAGCTGTACTCGCAAAGCCAACAAAAATGATTCACCAAAATGGAGGCCAATAAGGAGTTCAAACTCGACTCTCAATCTAAATGAATTATTTCATTGGTCAATCTATGATAGAGTGGTCAATTCATAGAGCAAGTGGTAAAATGTCCTGAGAATACTTCTAGGACAGCTTGTTATTTTCTTGAATGATTCAGGAATCAAATCTTTTCTTCTCCTACTATTGAAATTTACAAATTCAAGTACATTTCTAAAAGTACTCTCGGAGTAATTTTTTGTAATTTTTATGTAGATTTCTGTAAATTACCATATTTGTTCTAGACCAATTCTTTTAGATACTTTAATTGTGGTACCAGTACTCAAGTACAATCATCCAGCTTTCAATTGTAAGACTGTTCTAGAAAGTTCAAGAAATGTCAAGAAAAATCTTACTTAACCCTTGTCATACAGAATAGATTACTATTTTGAATTGCATTGGAATCAAAGGGCTGAAAATGGATTAATATCAATTTTGAAAATTTGTCTTGTAAACAATTCTGGTTTAAGAGGGACGAGCAGCTGGTGTAGACTAAGATCTGGAGGCTGATCTTTTGCCATAGCTCCTGCTAAACTCAGCATGACAAGGGTTAAAATTTGAATTTAAAGTGCCTTGCTCTGAATATAGAAAGTATTTACACCATGATTAACCCATTTCCACACAATGAGGCTTTTGGACGCCCCTCAAAAACAATGGGGAAAACATTATGTTAAAAGAAGAAAATACTTGTTACAAGCAATTTCTTTATTTTACATAATGTTTTCTACCCAGAAAGTTGAAAATAATAAAAATTTCATTAAGGTGAATTCATCGTCTGCATCTGCTTTCAATTTGGACCAGTCTAAAATTTTGTCGTCTGGTAATGGGTTAAAGTAGATTATAAAATAAAGATAGGTTATGTAGACATACAGACCGGATCTCCCACACAAATCTGTAAATAGTTGGGATTTATTATAGGCACTGTCTGAGCTGCTGCAAATCTTTAAAGGAGGAGTTGTGTTAATTTTGTTTGCAGTTATTGGATAATGAATTTTTAATGAGGACAAATATTCTCTGCTTTTAGGAAACTGTTCCAGGAAATAAATTTACGTCTATTTTTAAGGTTTGATGCAAAATGACTGGTAACACATCATGATCCCAATTCGTTCTTTTAACCTTTTCCTGTTTTTCAAAACTTAAGACTGCTCCAATCTGAAAGAAGTTGCAGATGACAATTAAAAAGGGGTGAAATTTGAAGAGTAACAAGTCTACAGGTTAGAAAATATTGTGGGCAAAGCAGAAATTGCTTGTTACGAGCAATTTTTTCTTTTCCCACAATAGTTTCTCAAATATAAAATTAAGGGACGTTAAAACAAGGGATTGTGTAGGAAAGGGTTAAAACAGTGTGTTTTACTACAGTAGGGAACATCATTAATTTGACAGTCATTTCAATCACATCAATCATTCCAATTAAATTAACATGGCCATAATTATTAGTTTCGGCAATTAACATTTTAGTTTAAATTAATTTCAGAAATGTAAATTTCAAAAGTCCCAATGTTGTAGTGATTGAATGAAATGATTGAACAGTCATATCTTATCCAGAAAGCGTTCAATCTTTACAGGACAGTAAAGTGATCAGCCTTCAATCACAATCAGTCATACACAATCGTGTAGCGTTCAGTGTTCAATCATGTATCAATCAGATTGTCAAATTCACGATATTCCATATTGTAGGAGTGGAGACACACCTTAGCGGTTGAATACTGTTGGATATGCTTATGCTGGTTACTTTGGTATCAGCCTTGGACTTGACATCCTATGAGTACTGGTTATATTCTTATGATTACATGAATAAGCAAACTTTGCAGTGATCTATTAGAAACATTGTTCAAAGTGATGTAAAGTCATTTATAAATAGTATCATATAGTGAATTGAAAGTAGTGATTGTTTACTGAATATGCTCCAGTTCTGGTTTGAACAAATATAGATACATTTTGTTTGCAAGGAATTTCAGGGAATACCATGATCGGGAGTCTTTGATCAGCGAAGAATGTCCGGATGTAATTGCCTGTGTTTAATAAGTAATAAAATGTCCACATTGTTAACGCTGTGTCTTGATTGATGTCGGAGAGAGGACATAGGCAGGAAATAATCCAATTCTCTACTGACATGAACAGGAATGCTATACCCTGATGTCTCTGTATTCCCTTTCCGACTTATGTATTATATAATTGGCTTGTTCTAATTTATTTAATGGTAATTGGTCAGTATTTACAACTTGAAACATTCAAGTCTTGAAAGTGTGTCATTTGCTTTTCAAATACTGTGTTACTCAATAGGCGGAATCTCTGATTCTACTTTATTCAAAACCAGTAAGAAAAGTATTTGAGCATAATTATAGTCAAGGGTCTTAACTCTTGTCATGCTGAATAAAAAAATCAGAATTTCATTAAATCAAAGGGCTGACAGTACTGGATGCAATTATTTTGGGTTTAATATTTCTTTTGAGAATGCTTAAAAAGGGATAAGCAGGAGGTGTAGACTAAAATCAGGCTGCAGGCCGATCTTTGTCTATATCTCCCTCCAAAACTGGGATATTCAGGGTTCAACATGACAAGGGCTAATTATTATCGAGCTGGGGAGGATAGACTTTATGCAGAAATTAATTGTAACTATAATTAAACAGTCGGTGAATTTTGATAAAACTTGGCATAGATGTTCTTTGGGTAATGCTCCACAGAATTTGTTCAAATAATTTAAGTCCTTAACTCTGGTTGCTGAAGTAACAAAAAAAGTGAAATATATAAAATCCTTTATGAATCTTTTGCAGGGACTTTTGCAATAAACCCATTATCATATGACAAAAGTTTAGACTGGTCCAAATGAAAAGCGTCTGGGATTTTAGATTTTCAGCTCAACTGAGCACGAAGTGCTCAAGGTGAGCTATTGTAATCGTCCAACATCCGATGTCCAGTGTAGTCGTGCGTCATAGGTCAGTCACAATTTCTTTAAACCTCTTCTCCTCCTGAACTAGAAAGCCAATCTTGTTGAAACATGGCAGGGATGTTCCTCTTCCAAAATTGTTAAAAAATTGAAATCCACCCTGAACTCTGGTTGCCATGGCAAATAAGGGGGGGGGGAATGAGGAAACCTTTAAAATCTTCTTCTCTGAAACCAGAAGACTGAGAGCTTTTATATATGGTTTGCAGCTTCTCCTAGGTGACAACAATCAAGTTTGTTTAAATGATACCCCTTGGGTCATATTTGGGGCCGCCGTCATAGCGCAGTCCATAGCGCATCAGACTCCTAATCTTCAATCAATGTATGTCATGGGTTCGATCCCCGGCGGCAGCACATATTCTCTGCTGAGGTGCCCCCCGTTTTAAATTGAAAAGAAGAAGAAAATACTTTAAAAATCTTCTTCTGAAACCGTAAGACTGAAAGCCTCGATGTTTTGGTATGCAGCACTTCTTAGGGGATAATTATCAAGTTTGTTCAAATGATGCCCCTTTGTTTGTATTTGGGCTCCGCCCATGTTCATCCCATTTGACATTGAAACAAAGAAGGAAAACTTTAAAAATCGTCTTGTCTGAAACTAAAGGACTGAGAGCTTTGATATTTGGTATGCAGCAATTCATGGGGGACCTCTATCATGTTTGTTAACATGATGCCTTTCGGGTTTTGTTTGGATTGCGCTCGGTTCATCCTATTTAACAAATCCTGAATCTTAATAAGAATTTCAGTTTGTTTCTGATTTCTTACACAAAATTTTGCTATCAGGTGACTTTTTACCAAAATTATGTCACTAGTGCTTTGACTACTTCTGCAGTTATTGACACAAGTGAGGGTTTTAGGGCCAATGGCCCTCTTGTTTCATTTTTATGGATAGAAAAATTGTGCAAGCAATTTCTTCATTTTACACAATGTTTTTTTCAAAATGGTTTTCTTGTTGGACGTCAAAAAGCCTCATTGTGTGGGAATGTATTGATATATTGGGACAGACACAAGGTGCATCTCACTGTTGAAATCACGCTTTTAGTTTGAACTCATGTCATCTTGAAGTCACCAGGAGTTACATTTTAAAACTGTTGCAAAAGTTTACATAAATATGGATGCTTACTATATATTTGCGCTAACCACTAAATTGTCCAAGTATTTGTTTCAATTGTCACTTTGTTTTATTCTGTTGAGTCTGGATCATGGGCAAATAATTAAATTTTAGTTTTGTCTATCAAAAAAGGGCGTTCTGATTGACAAAAAGAAATATTCATATCTCTATGAACAAAATTGTTTAAATAGTATCATACAAAAATGTTTCAAAATTTGTAAAGTTTTTGCTTTTTTTTTTCGCTCAATGCTATTGAATGATAAGAAATGAAGAGAATATATTTTGTTTTCATGGAGGTATGAACTGAAAAACCTAATCACACTTATGTATGAAACAGCTTTGCAAATGTATACAGTGTGATTAGTTTTTTCGGTTCATACCTCCATGAAAACAAAAATATTCTCTTCATCTCTTAAATGAGTTTATGTGGTGTTGATAACAAAATGCAGTGAATTCTCTAGATAACTTGCGATTCCGCTGAACCTCTGCTAGATAACAACAAAAAGACACCTTTAACCCTTTCCTGTTTCTCGAAATTTTAGACTGGCCCAATTTGAAACATTTTGCAGACATACGACAATGAAAAGTGAGTGTAATTTGTAACAAAATCATTCTATGTGGTAAAAAATAGTGTTATAAAAGAAGAAATTGCTTGTATCAAGCAATTTCTTCTTTTATCACAATATTTTCCTAAGTATAAAATTGCATAGACGTGAAAAACAGTGATTATACAGGAAAGGGTTAAATTATCAGATTAACATAGAGATGATATCTGGCTAATATTTATTAAGTATTAAGTGCTTCTTAGAGTGTACTTTGGGGGCATTCGGAATTTTTGTTTTATTTAAGATTCATAAACAATGATTCCTCCCTGAAAGTTAAGACCATGCAGGTTAACAAAGTTGTCTGAGAAAGGGCTTAAACTCTATTAGGACAAAAGGGTAGACCGGACTTGATCAATAGCCTCTGGCTGAATTACCAGGAAAAGGAGAGAGAAAATAACGACTTTTAGACCATTAGCAACTTGATCAGATAAACTAGGATTTAAAATACTGATTTGCTATGAATCCTGTCTGAAATTACTCCCCTAATGAATATTATCAGCGGGCAATGAGATATTAAAGAATGATACCTGGCTGAATGGAATAATGGGTTGAATAATTAGTGGAGAAAATACCTGTTGTATATTGATATATTGCCTTTTGAGAAAAATCAATAAAAAGATGTTAAAAGGTGTTATGGATACAAGATATTTAATTAACCTTTAGAGCTGGTGTCTTGCAGATTATTATCCTAACAATCAGATGATCTGGGTCCAAATTCAAAGCAGTTGCAGAGGACAATTTCCAGTTTGTGAAATTTAGAAAAAATCTTTGCCTTTTTGCATTGAAAACATTGGCTAATGAAGAAATAGCTCATGATTTCTTCTTTTCAAAAATTGTTTCCCAAAGTTTTTTTCATGTGTGGCATAAAAAAGCTAGATTGGGTGGGGATGCTTAAAAAGATTTACATTAACGCTTTCCTGTTTTTGGAAATTTTAGACTGGTCCAAATTGAAAGAGGTTGCAGATGACAATGACAACTGGATGCTATTTGAAATGAACCCATCCTATGTGGTAGGAAATATTGTGGAAAAGGGAGAAATTGCTTGTTACAAGCAATTTCTTCTTTTTCCACAATGTTTTCTCAAGTATAAAATCACAGGAATGTAAAATCCCGTATTTGAACGGGAAAGGGTTAAATTACCATAAAATTCTGAACTTTCATATATTGTGATCAAGATGCATACTAATCTCTTTCTCATGTCCTGTTTAAATTGCTTGTAACAAGCAATTTCTTAATTTTCCTTGCTTTCAGAAGCTTTCTTCAAGAGGGCTTAATCCATTTCTGGACAACAAGATCTTTGTCTTTTGGGAAAGAAAACACTGAATAATGAAGAAATTGCTTGTATCAAGCAATTTTTTAGGTCACCTGACCGAATGGTCATGGTGACCTATTGCGATCATCGTTTGTCCGTCGTCGTGCGTCGTCCGTCGTGCGTCGTCCGTCGTCCGTCGTCCGTCGTCCGTTAACTTTTATACATTTTCATCTTCTTCTCAAGAACTACTGGGCGGATTTCAACCAAACTTGGTAGAAAGCATCATTGGGGGATGCCAATTCAAGTTTGTGAAAATAGGGGTTCTGGGGGTCATAGGGGCCCAAATAGGGGCCAAAAAGGGGTAATTTTTGGTACTTCTTTAAAAATCTTCTTCTAATAAACCGTTAATGCCAGAGCTTAAATATTTTGTGTGCATGACAACTAGGACAGGTATATTATAAATTGTGAAATTCATGCCCCTGGGGTCATGTATGGGGCCACACCCAGAGGTCAAAGTTCATCATGTTAAAAAATTCACATTTTCATCTTCTTCTGATGAAGTACAAAGCCAATTTCAAACAAACTTGTTGAAAAGCATCATTTGGTAATGGTTATTTGGATTTGTGAAAATAAAAAGGCTGGGGGGGATCAGGGGGCCCTAAAATGGGGACCAAAAGGGGGTAATTTTTGGTAACTTTTAAATATTTCATCTTCTTCTCAAGAACTACTGGGCGGATTTCAACCAAACTTGGTAGAAAGCATCATTGGGGGATGCCAATTCAAGTTTGTGAAAATAGGGGTTCTGGGGGTCAAAGGGGCCCAAATAGGGGCCAAAAAGGGGTAATTTTTGGTACTTCTTTAAAAATCTTCTTCTAATAAACCGTTAATGCCAGAGCTTAAATATTTTGTGTGCATGACAACTAGGACAGGTATATTATAAATTGTGAAATTCATGCCCCTGGGGTCATGTATGGGGCCACACCCAGAGGTCAAAGTTCATCATGTTAAAAAAATCACATTTTCATCTTCTTCTGATGAAGTACAAAGCCAATTTCAAACTAACTTATTGAAAAGCATCATTTGGTAATGGTTATTTGGATTTGTGAAAATAAAAAGGCTAGGGGGTCAGGGGGCCCTAAAATGGGGACCAAAAGGGGGTAATTTTTGGTAACTTTTATACATTTTCATCTTCTTCTCAAGAACTACTGGGCGGATTTCAACCAAACTTGGTAGAAAGCATCATTGGGGGATGCCAATTCAAGTTTGTGAAAATAGGGGTTCTGGGGGTCATAGGGGCCCAAATAGGGGCCAAAAAGGGGTAATTTTTGGTACTTCTTTAAAAATCTTCTTCTAATAAACCGTTAATGCCAGAGCTTAAATATTTTGTGTGCATGACAACTAGGACAGGTATATTATAAATTGTGAAATTCATGCCCCTGGGGTCATGTATGGGGCCACACCCAGAGGTCAAAGTTCATCATGTTAAAAAATTCACATTTTCATCTTCTTCTGATGAAGTACAAAGCCAATTTCAAACAAACTTGTTGAAAAGCATCATTTGGTAATGGTTATTTGGATTTGTGAAAATAAAAAGGCTGGGGGGGATCAGGGGGCCCTAAAATGGGGACCAAAAGGGGGTAATTTTTGGTAACTTTTAAATATTTCATCTTCTTCTCAAGAACTACTGGGCGGATTTCAACCAAACTTGGTAGAAAGCATCATTGGGGGATGCCAATTCAAGTTTGTGAAAATAGGGGTTCTGGGGGTCAAAGGGGCCCAAATAGGGGCCAAAAAGGGGTAATTTTTGGTACTTCTTTAAAAATCTTCTTCTAATAAACCGTTTATGCCAGAGCTTAAATATTTTGTGTGCATGACAACTAGGACCGGTATATTATAAATTGTGAAATTCATGCCCCTGGGGTCATGTATGGGGCCACACCCAGAGGTCAAAGTTCATCATGTTAAAAAAATCACATTTTCATCTTCTTCTGATGAAGTACAAAGCCAATTTCAAACTAACTTATTGAAAAGCATCATTTGGTAATGGTTATTTGGATTTGTGAAAATAAAAAGGCTAGGGGGTCAGGGGGCCCTAAAATGGGGACCAAAAGGGGGTAATTTTTGGTAACTTTTAAATATTTCATCTTCTTCTCAAGAACTACTGGGCGGATTTCAACCAAACTTGGTAGAAAGCATCAATGGGGGATGCCAATTCAAGTTTGTGAAAATAGGGGTTCTGGGGGTCAAAAGGGCCCAAATAGGGGGCAAAAAGGGGTAATTTTTGGTACTTCTTTAAAAAATCTTCTTCTAATAAACCGTTAATGCCAGAGCTTAAATATTTTGTGTGCATGACAACTAGGACAGGTATATTATAAATTGTGAAATTCATGCCCCTGGGGTCATGTATGGGGCCACACCCAGAGGTCAAAGTTCATCATGTTAAAAAATTCACATTTTCACCTTCTTCTGATGAAGTACTAAGCCAATTTCAAACTAACTTGGTGAAAAGCTTCATTGGGTACTGATCATACAGATTTGTGAAAATTAAAAGGCTGGAGGTCAGGGGTGCCTAAAATGGGGACCAAAAGGGGGTAATTTTTGGTAACTTTTAAATATTTCATCTTCTTCTCAAGAACTACTGAGGGGATTTCAACCAAACCTTTTTCTAATTCTTTCAAACAAAATCACTTGTCTTGGTGCTCTTTTACTCAGGTGACCGTTAAGGCCCACTGGGCCTCTTGTTTTTTTTTCCGCATTGTTTCCCAATTATTCTTCTTGAGGGGCGTCATTGTGCAAATGGGTTAAAATGGGAATGAGATAAGATATATACTACAGAGGGATCCCTGATTATCCGGGAGAAAACCCTGGTGTAATAAGAAGGGATTCCTGTGGGATCACATTGAAGCAAAGTTAGTGTAGAATAACAGAACACATTTAAAGCTTAAAGTGTTTTCCTGAACGACCCTTGACATTTAATGCTTATTTTTCTTATTAAAATGATTCTACCCGATAAGCCTACATTTTATGAAAGAAGTTACGATAAATTAAGGTTTGTTTACATAAACCCATGACATAAATGATGACGTGTTAACTTTCACTAGTCGCTTAAACAACACAGAGATTATCAAAATCATTTGTAAAGTTAAGTCATCAACACCTGTACATAACAACAGTTAAAGATGAAGATTAGCTAACATTTCCGGTGAATAATTGGGTGCAGTTGTCTTGATTTCACAATGTAATAAAAAAAGTTGAAATTGATAATAAAAACACAAAATACTTGTTACAGAGAACTGCAATCATACCCTCATTTTGCATATTGATATTAAGAAGGCCCTTGTTTGATTTAGTAACCTAATAAATGATGGATTGTTGAAATTGTTTTTCCTTCCTTGGAGGGAAGATATGGCTTTAAGGCTAAGACTAATATTATTTTAAAGATGTTGCCATTAAAGGCAGACTGTGATCTCACAGTAACTGTTGAATAGGCCATTAAAAGGCCATTTAGTGCTTGATAAACTTCTGAAAATAACAGCAGAAGCCATCAGCTTAAAGAGAAAACTGGGCTGGCTTCCTGCTTGCAGCATACAGAGCTTACAAATTACAGCATCAACTCTTTATAGCTATTGATTATCTTCAGCCATGACATTGTAGGAACCCTTTGCATGTGACAATGTATTGATATTTATTTTGTTGACTTGAAATGGGCTTTTTTGATGGACTTGAAATACTAGATAAAAGAAGTCCAGGAAGGGAAGGCAATTACAGTATCAGAGATTTGACTTGACTTATTTTGCGGGATATTAATTTTTCAGGCCAAAAGGTGATATATGTGTTAAAGACCCACATCTGTTGCTAAGCATTTACATTGAACAAAAGATCTTTGTTTTAAAACAGGCATAGTTCTCAAAAAGCATTTGGAGTTATCCCCTTGTTGAATTCTATGTTTCAGGTACCTACAGTTATTAACCCATGTCATGCTGAACCCAGAATATTCCGGTTTTAGCTGCGGTGTTGGCCAGGATCAGTCTGCACATTAGATCAGTCTGATCTTGGTCTACACCTCCTGTTTGTACTTTTCCTGACAGAGCTGTTTATGAAATTGATTTCTAAAAGAAATATTGATTTTTGAACAGCAAATTCTATCAGCGCTTTCAGCCCTTTGAGTTTACAATTCAGTAAGGTAATTTATACAACATGATAGGGTTAAAAAAAAATGCATGTAGGAGAAGATCTTGTCATGGTTAATGCAATACTTTGGGTTTACTGTAAAACATCCAAGCAATCAAAGAATCAATTGACCAACCAAATCATTCATTTAACTGGAAGTAGACTTTGAACTCCAACATTGCCAGAAAATATACAGGAAGCATCTTTTTGTTGGTTTGGCAACCTAAATGTTGTTACTACAACTTATTCAAGCCATTTCAACACAATCCCACTTTTTATGCCCATCAAGAAAAGCTTTGATACAAGCAATTTCTTCATTATCCACCATGTCCTTTTACCTCAATAGACAAAGACTTGTGAAATTTCAATAACTGTAAATTTTCTTCTACAAGTTCTTTTAATTGGGACCAGTCTCTTTAATTAATTACATTGTTTGATAATGGGTTAAAATGTCTGTGTTCTTTCAGGTGAAGTTAGAACAGAATTCCATTCCCTCCAAAGTGATCCATTTACGCAGTTTACCAAACGATGTCATGGACTCTGAAGTGGTCAACCTTGGGATACCATTCGGCAAAATGTCCAATGTATTACTGCTAAAACAGAAAAATCAGGTGAGTTCAATCCCAGCATGTTCAACCGAATACTTGACACACATCCAAGGAGCGAGACGTTGTGTGAAAACAGAGAAGAAATTGAGAATGGAATTGTAGCTCTAAGTCAGTCATACAACATACCCTTGTTATGCTTCAAAATAAAATCCTTATTTCAGAATTGCATTCAAATCAAAGCTCTGAGAGCACTGAAAGGCCTTGATGTTCTGCATGACAGGTATAAGTTTAAGATAATTTCAATAATGATATTAAATTTGATCTTTAGTCCTTTATCTAATCTAATCTTTATCTAATTCAAGAGCATTGATAAGTGACAAAAAATAAATCGCAAATTTTTGTAAACCAATTCATTTCAGTGACTGGATTAAATTAAGTGTATCAACACTTTTAGACCAAGTAAAAGAGACTATTGACTAGGGTGACTGTCCCCTATGTACAGTTATGTCCCAGATGTGGGCTATTGATCTTAATTTAGGTCTAATTATTCAATATAAACACAACAGGGCTTGCCATTTATACTTTACCGTTATTAGCATGACTGTTATTCCGATGAAATCTAGGGGCCTTGTCCATGAGTGGCTTTTATTTTGGGAGAGCCCATGTACCTTTGTGCTCACATCAGATAATTCAGATCACAGTGTGCTCTCATAGACAGTCATTGATAGATACCTTTTATCTCTGACACAATATTATTACCATATAACTCTTTATTCTCTGCCAGCCGCCGTCATAGCGCAGTTGGTAGCGCGTCCGACTGTCAATCTAGAGGTCCCGGGTTCGATCCCCGACGGCGGCACTCATCCTTTCCGACTATTTGTCTCTCACCAATGGGTCGATAATCGTAGACCTATATGGGATAGCAGCTGGAGGCCTGGAAAGGATGTAATGGTAGTACTGGTGTGAGAAATACCAGGATTCCAAAGTTAGGTGCTCCAGCCGCCGCAATATAACTGAAAGATTGTTAAAAGCGGCGAAAACCCAATTCAATCAAACAATCAATCAATTTATTCTCTGCCTAAATTTTACCTAAATTCCTTAATTGACCTCAGCTGTAGATGCTCTTTACACCCCATTTATTCATTCTACTGAAATCTTGTATGCATCACTTTGAACAAATTCCCTTAAGAGATGGAGGTATGAACCAAAAAAGCTAATCACACTGTATGACTACGCAATGGGACTATTTTGTGTGGAAGCATTCAAAAAATGCTGCATGCTCAAAATTTTGTAAATGGAGGTATGATTTTTTTTTTTTTTCAACCAATCAGAACACCCATTTTTGCGCTGGTAAATGAATGAAAAGGCACCTTAACTGAATGTCAATTTCTTAGTTTTCACTCTTGAGGCAGCACTTTAAGCTCATTCCTCATGAAACTTGGTCAGAATATTTGTCAGATCATAAAGATTAACTCTATTGAAAATTTGAATGTTCCTTTGAAAACAAAGGTAATCGATATTGATGGAAATGGTCAGAATGTTTGTAAGGTCATAAAGATTAGGCCTTTTGAAAATTGGAATATTTTGTTTTAAAACACAGAAGGAGCTTTAAAATCAATAAAACTGAATTCTTGCTATGCCCCACAATTTTGGTTCAGTTTTCATGAAACATCGTAAGAGTCTTTTTCAGGTCATAAGGACAATTCCTATTAAAAGTGGAGTGTTCCCTTTGAAAATACAGCAAAAGGGGTCTTAATGTCTTGGTTAATACCCTAGGGGATATATCAATTACAATTTTGGCCTTTGTTAAAGTCCAAACAAATGTCAGGTCATAAGGATGAACCCTTTTAAAAATGAGACGACTCCATAGGAAAATATAAAAAAAGTCCCTTGTCAAATCTTTTATGAATACTAGAGGTAGGTAACTACTTATGTCCTTATAAATAGAATTTGTTTTGAAGTTTCTGTTTCACTTTTCTTTGTTCAAGAGAAAACAATCTAGGGCCCTCCTAGCCCTCCTGTGTTTAACCCATTTCCACACAGTGACCCTTTTTAAACGCCCTTCAATATGAAAGCTTTGGAAAACATGGTGGAGAATGAAGAAATTGCTTGTTAGAAGCAATTTCTTTATTCTCCACAATGTATTCTACATTGCAAGTTCCTTGAATATGGACTTTTGGGAATGGGCTAAAGAAATGTACATTATTCTCCTTTAATGAAAATACACACACACACACACTGAGAAATTTTTCTGGTTCTATGCATACCAAGAGCCAGACAAGGCAACTTTTTAACTGCAAACATTAGAAAATTCAGGGATGGTCATGGGATATGTGAATAGGAAAGTATTTAATTGGCATTTTCAGTGTTGGTTACTTAATAGTGTTTGGTAATAATTTATAAAGGCCATTCCTATAGTTAATTGATTTTAATCAAGATAGAATCTGTGGGCATTTAGGGTGTGAAACTAATTTGTGTAAGTAATTCATCAGGCTTAAATGAAAGTTTCACACATCAAATTTGTTTTAGCTCCATTCTTTTATTTCCAGAAGATGGGGCATTTTCATCAGCTTTCTTGTAATCAGCATTAGGGTTTGCTGACTCCACAATTGACAAATTGCAGCCGTCAGTCAAAATATCTATGGACCAATCAAATTCTTCATTTAATTATTGAAGGTGAATGAACTCAGACATTTATGTTCAGGTTTTTGTTGGTCTGGAATTTTTTTTATCTCCAGCTGTAGTTAAGACGTTTAGGTAGTCAAGCAGATTTATTTTTTATACCCCTTTTCATATAATTTTCAAACTTATGTCCTTTTAATTCACTCAGTCAAATGCCTTGTCAGAGATAAGTGGGCATGAATAGCAATTGGTCAGTTATGGACAAAAGATTGCCATATATTATTAGCTTAGTGTAAAAACATCATAACTGTATATACTTTGTATAGACAACTATGATGTTTTCGTACTAAGCCACCAAAATTTTGATGTTATATATATAGTTGGAATTTTTGATTTGTTGTATTTGTTATACCAAATATGGGAGGTGAACTAGCTACTATGTAAGTAATGCCACTTTTCACAATATTTCTGTCATAGGGCAGCTGGGGCATTTAACCATGGATTCCTGGTATTTCTTAAACCATTACTACTACAACATCCTTTCCAAGCCTCCAGCTGCTCATCCCAACTAGGTTGGAGAAAAATGAGGATCATACCAGCAAACCCTTAATTAGGAGTGGAACACACTACCAACTGCACTATGGCCCCGCCTTTGTAACTGATATATTGTTTATAGTAAAGCATTGAACCTTGTACAACCAACCATTGACAATTTGATGTATATATAACTAAATATATTACTGTTAAACCTCTTTATTTATGCATTTTAAAAAGTTGTAATTGAAACTGTTGAATTTAATGAGTAGGAAAATGTTGAGCAATATCCAATTTATTTATTGACTAAAGGCTATTTTGATGGAACTCATTAATTTGTGGTGTTAATTGGATCACAGCAATGAATTGCCAGAGATACTCCAGGGAAATTTTGTCCTTTATTCTCCTCTATGTTGATATTTTTACATCATTAAAAAGCACTTCTCCATTTCTGTTTGCTTGCTGACTGATCCATATAATGTGGAATAACCTATGAAATAACCTATGAAATAATGGTATCATAAATTTACATGTACTGTATAGCTATATATCTTGATTGTCTACTTGAATCTTCTTCTCATATACCAATGGAATGATTTTATCCAAATTTCACAGAAATGATCCTTGGGTGACGCTTTATTAGATTCCTTCAAAGAATTTTGGATGAAAAACATGGCTTTAATGGGCGAGGCTAATTTCCATATATGGTAAAACCTTTCAAAATCTTCTTCTCAGAAACCATAGCATGGATTTCAACTAAATTTTACAGAAATGATCATTGGGTGACCCTTTATCAGATTTCTTCAAAGAATTTTGATCGGATGAAAAACATGGCTTTAATGGGCGAGGCTAATTTCCATATATGCTGAAACCTTCGAAAATCTTAACTTCTCAGAAACCAATTCATGGATTTCAAACAAATTTTACAGGAATGATCATAGAGTGACCCTCTATTGGATTCCTTCAAAGAATTCTGATGGGATGAGAAACATTTCAAAGATTTCAGTGACTTACATTTTATTTTCCTTATATCTGTTTATATTTATTGCTTAATCAGTACATACATGCCTGTGGAGCGATACAGGCTCTCAAGTGCCTCTAGTTGACAATGTTTGCAAAGCTTTTTTTCTTTGGGCGTTTAAAAGCGTCACTGTGTGGGAATGGGTTACACAATTTAACCCTTGGACTGGGAATATTTCTGTTTCATCAGGAGGTAATAGACAAAGTCCATCCAGCATATGTCCAGTCTGATCTTGGCCTTTCCTTCTGTTTGTCCATGTTAATCCATTCACACAATGATGATTTTTGACGCCCCCTTTGGTTAAACCAATTTCTTCCATTTTCCACAGTGCTTCAATCTGGTAATTTGAAAAAAAAAATATGCGTAGAATTACATCATTCTTAACTCTTGACATGCTGTATAAATTACCTTATTGAATTGCTGTAAAATGAAAGGGCTGAAAGCACTGATAGAACTTGTTGTCCACAAATCAATATTTCTTTTGGAAATCATCTTCATTAATAACTCTGACAGGAGAAATACAAGCAGGAGGTGTAGACTAAGATCAGACTGCACTTATGTGCAGGCTGATCTTGGTCTATTTCTCCTTCCAAAAACGAAAATTCTGGATTCAGCATGACAAGGGTTAAATTGTCGAAACAAGCAATTTCTTTTTTTCTCAATTTTTCTTCTTCATAATGACATTTATTTACCAACTTCATTTTATTTTCTTCAATGTATTTCAATTTGGACCAGTCTAATATTTTCTTGTTTGCGAATCGGTGAAAGTAGTGAGGGCACAAGATTAATTTAAAGATGAAACAAAAATAAGGGATGGATATTTCCTGGAATCAATTTAGTGGTTGTGACACCTTCTATTAGGCCCAGGAGAGTTTTAATGGCTTAATGTAAATGTTATTGTGTGATTGAAAATGGACTTAAAATGTTATCTTTTCATCTCAAATATTCCAGTCTCAATATAAATGTCATACAATCAATACATTGTGAAGCCTGAAGACATGATAATATTTTGATGATATACATTCGTACATTTATCTGTACTTATGTGTTTTTCTGCTTTTAATGAGCCAGACATGGATTAGTTGGTTCTGCGAATTATTTTGCAGTGAGTAAGAGCATCCTTCAATCAGAATTTGCCTAAACTATTACTCCTACATTTATGGAGGAATTTCATAATTAGACTCAATTCTTCTGCATCATGGGTAGATTTCCATTTGAAAGTATATTAGGATAGGTCTAAAGTCAAGGTCACAGCTCAAGGTAGAATTTTTGTCTGGACCATAATTCCCACATATATGGATAGATTTCATTACATTCTCCATCATAAGTACTTTTGTGTTTAAACTATTCCCACACAATGGTGCATTTTGACATCCAAATTCAAATAGCAAAAAAAAAATCTTTAGGAAACAATTTGTGGAAAATGAAGAAATTGCTTGTTGCCCCAAAGACTAAGGTTTTTGTAATTCAATCAAATATATGTTGACCTCAGCAAATTCTTTTAATTTGGACCAGTCTAAAATTTTGTCGAAGTTGGTTAAAGCATATGTTCAAGTTAGGCTAAGGTCAGAGCTTAGGGTCAGATTGTTTTTCCTGTTTGACACAAGTTAATAATGAACAACCAATAATGACAAGCAATTTCTCCTTTTCCCACAATTTTTTCCATGATTGTATTTCTTCAGGGGTCAGTTCGTGTCACTGTGTGGTAATGGGGTATCACGGATGATCCTTACAAAACCTTAGATATAATAAGTGAGACAGCTCCTGAAGGAACAGTATGAATAAAGAATCTCTTGAGAGTTTTCTGAAACACACAAAAACGTATATGCTCAAGCTTGAATAGGTATGGGGTTTAACCCATTCCCACACATTGACGCTTTTTAACACCGCTCAATAGAGAAGCTTTGGAAAACATTGTGGAGAATGAAGATATTGCTTGTTACAAGCAATTTCTTCATTGTCCACAATATTTTCTACCCTAAAAGACAAAGTTTTGAAAGATTCCATCAACATAAAATTGTCATCTGCAACCTCTTTGAATTTTGGCCTGGTCTAAAAAAATTTATGTTGGAATGGGTTAACACCACTTTGAACATTTCATGGCAAAATTACTAGTAAAGTTAAGTCATGAAGACGTTTAATGTTTAGAAAAATATTCTTCTAAGAAATTTTCATGTTTTCACAACTATTTGATTAAATGACCTGTTTATGTGTCTCCTCCTCCTTTTGGCACAGTAACAGTGACATATTGTTAATTGCTGATGGTAGAAAAGTTGTTGAATTCTTGCCCAAAATGGCATCTTACTAATTAGATTTATCTTAAATGTAAACACTTTTCATGTTTACCGAATTACTGGTTCTAGGTTCTGCAACAGGCTCTGTACTCATTTTTACCTTGGCTGATCTTTTTGGCCGAAAAAATTCAGGTACTGTTGTCACCCTGTTGTCATCCTAGTTGTAGGTACTGAAGGTGTTGAAGGGGTTGTTATAAACTCTAACTAGCAATTTCACCTTCTTGCAGTCTTTTCTACAGTTACCCAGACAGTTAGAGAACCCATAATCAGTGTAAATATATTTTTGTGGCAGCTGGTGGGACACTTTTATTGTCAATTAATCTTGAACAAAATGATTTCAGCAAAACAAATTTAAAACATTGATTGATGGATTTCAAGATGAGTCGGTATAAATATTCCCCTCGATGAGTGCTAAGGTGTAAAGTTCTGTTGGGTACTCCCAAGTTCAAGGTCACAACTGAAAGTCATGTGACAAGCACTGACACAGGGCATCTGTGTCTCTGACACATTTCTCTATTTTTTTTTTTTTTTTACCATTTTCTCATCTTCTATTAGCTCTCAATATTGATGACATTTTACTTTAGTCTGCAAGTTATTTGCAAATATACATTAGCTAAGCATCCTATTTATTGGCTGAAGCTAAGCATCCTATTTATTGGCTGAAGCTACTAAGGAAGAAAATCCCTTATTAATAGAGTATATCTGAAATATTTGACCCAGAATGCTTTGTATTCATTGTTAAATGTTAGAAAAAATCTGAGCATTAAATGGAAGAGAGATCTGTTGTGGGTTTTATTTCTCAGTTTATGATGTGGCAATAAACAATATGTAATGAGTGATAAATACTGATCGTAAAGTCAAGATGCCTCGCCTTATATTGTAGGAGTTTGTTAGCTCTTGAAAAGCCAAGCTATGCTTTTTATGATATTGTCAAAAACTTCAATGAAACAACAAATGTCTGGGTTGTTTGTGAAATGAAGGAAGTTATTTTTCGCACCAGGTGGTGATTTTGATGCTATAAAAGACCTATACTTACAAGACAATGTCAAGTATTGAAACAGAATACAAGGAATATTATTTCCTTCAACTGGCAAAGGAACAATGCTTATGTGTGTAAGATGAAGAGAGTAGAGTATTTTTGCTGAGGACTTCACATTATTAGGTTCCTAAAAGAATTTGCTGTAAAGAACAGCTGATGGTCTTTAAAGCATTTGATCTTGTTGTACCAGGAATATTACTGTTTTGGCAGACCCCTGCTGGTCCCTTTCAAACTAGTGTTCAAACTAGTGTTGATTATGAAATGAATTTTCAAAAAAAAGATTACCCTCACCCTTATACTTTCAGTGCTTTCAGTCTTGGTTTAAATGCAGTTCATTAGGTTTGACATAAGGGCAAAGAATTTTATTTAACACCATATTCAGATCTATGTATCTTTTGAAATAGAAGTTAAAACAAAGATCATTTGAGGCATACTTCAGCCATAATGGCATCATCTAATCTTTTACTAAGAACTCGAAATATTTCTGTTTTGACATGAGGTATAGACAACAATCAGCCTGAACATACGCGTAATCTGCTCTTATTAACACCTGCTGTCTGTCCTTTTTATTCTTGAGATTTATTTTTAAAAGAAATACTGACAAACTTGTATTACAAGTACTTTCAAACCATTGGTTTTAATGCGTTCCCAAAGGGATTTTATTTAGCATGTCAAGAGTGAAATTTTCCTTAAGATGTTACCCCTCAAAAAAAATCATTCCATATCCCTTCTTGCATCTCTGATTCATAAAATATCAAGTATTTGTAAGACCAATGTCCAAATGAAAAGATCTAAAATTTCCTCAAATTTTAATCGTCATCTGCAACTCCTTTCAATTTAGACCAGTCTAAAATTTTTCCATCTGGTAATGAGTTACAGTTTTATAAAACTTTAGATTTTTTCAACTTTCTGAGTAGGAAACAAAGTGTAAAATGAAGAAATTGCTTATTGCAAGCAATTTCTTCAGTTTACACAATATTTTCCTGATAGTTTTTCTTCAGGGTCATCAAAAAGCGTCGTGTGGAAATGGGTGAAACTTGAAGACCTAGATTTTAGCTGAGTAAACAAGATGAGACAATATAATCTGACATTATTTATACCCTACAAATCTGAAGAAATATCTTGCAAGATTATTTTCCGATAAGAAAATAAAGAAATTGAGGGATGCAATATTTGATTTTGTATCTATAGTGATTAAATATGAATAATTTCTTCTCAAATCTTCTTCTAAGTTTTGCCATAAGGTGTGTCTGTTGATTCAAAGTTCTAATTTTTGTCAGCTGACCCAACATGTAAGTGACCAGTGGCGACTGTCAATCAAAAAATTGATTGACAAATCAAATCATTCAATTAGAATAGAAGTGAATTTGAGCTCTGACATTGGCTGACAATCATGTGAAACTTTTTTGTTGGTGTTGCGACTTAAATGTTGCAATTACAGCTTATTCAAGCTGTAGCTATGACGTTAAGGTTGCCACCCAACCGTTTTACTTTTTTGTTTCATGTTGTGCTGGTCATAAAATTTGAAAAATAACATTGCTTGATATCAAAGTTTAGCTACCTATCAGATTCAGTTTAAGTGACTAGCCGGGTCAATGGGCGGAACCAAAGTTTAATCAATTAAACACTGATAGAAAGTTTTGTAAAAAATCAGATAAAGAGAATGGTAACCATTGAAGAGATCAAAAGAATATTTTTTGTTTTCACTGAGGTATGAACGGAAAAACCTAATCACACTGTATGAATATGCTAGCAAATTCATACATAAGTGTGACAAGATTTTTCAGTTCATACCTCCATGAAATTAAAGATTAAATCATATGGAATATAATTTTTAGATTATTTTGAACAACAGGAATTGAGTAATGATCAAGTTAAGCTACTTCAAATGTACTCAAGCCATTGCCTTGAAATTTCGCAAATACACCTCACATTTCAACCAATGTAAATCTTAACATTTCTGACATTTTAGATTCGATCTAAGTATAGTGTGAACATGAATTAATTAGTGGGGAAAAAAGCAGCTATACACCATCTGGCTATGACAATGGTAGATCATATTCTATCAATATCATTCTAGATATTACAAATGTCATTTGAAACTGTTTGATTTACAGAGGATTTACCTTATCCTTATAAAATCATTTTGATTCATTTAGAAGGAATCAAATAACTAATCCAGATGGAAAAGAAAGGGTTGGAAAAGAAGAATTTACAACAATTTTTAGACATGTTTCATATTTAGTCAATTGTCTTAACCCATTCCCATACGATAAAATTTTAGACCAGTCCAAATTCAGAGAAGTTGCAGACGACAATTTGTAGTTGATGAAATCGTCAAAATCATTGTCTTTTAGGTTAGAAAGCATTGTTGAGAATGAAGAAATTGCTTGTAACAAGCAATTTCTTCATTCCCTACAATGTTTTCCAAAGCTTTCATATTGAGGGGTGTTTAAAAGCGTCATTGTGTGGGAATGGGTTAAGCAGATTAATTTTCAATATTAAAGAATCTTCTAAAAAAACATATTGATAAGCCGACCACAAAATTTTGGACTGATTCAAATTGAAAGAAGTAGCAGACGATAATTTCAACTCGATGTTTTCTAAAGTGTTTTCTTGAGGGGCTTAATAGTAGGATTGTGTGGAGATTTGTTAACCCATTTCCACACAATGAAATTTTAGACTGGTCCAAATTGAAAGGAGTTGCAGACGACAATTTAAAGATTATGAAATTTTAGTTTTTTTCATCTTTCTGGATAGAAAACATTGTGTAAAATGAAGAAATTGCTTGTCACAAGCAATTTCTTCATTTTACACAATGTTTTACCAATTGTTGTTCTAAAGGGGCATCAAAAAGCGTCACTGTGTGGGAATGGGTTAAGAAGGTATTTCATTTATTCAGCTTAGTTTAACATTTGTTATGGCAGTGTACGATTTAATACTTTAGAATGAGGTTAAATAGTTATGAGCAAGATCATAAAATCATTCACTTTTAGCACAAAATCTGATTAGGACCTTTTCAAGGGATTAACTTAATGAGCTTTCCTATTATAACCCTTTTACAACACTGTTATGAGATCTATCTGTATTAATTCTGTCTAAAACTTTTAATTACTCTAAGTTTATAGATATAGGTATTTAGCCCATTCTCACTTGACAATTTAAAAATTTAGACTGGTCCAAATTAAAAGAAGTTGCAGACAACAATTTTTAGTGGATGAAATTTTAAAAGTCTTTTATCTTTTTGGAAATAAAACATTGTTGGAAATTAAGAAATAATTTATAACAATCAATTTCTTTATTTTCCACTGTTTACTAAGACCTTTTTACGTATGGGGCTTCAAAAAGAGTCACTGTGTGGGAATGGGCTTAACCTTTTCATGCTCAATCTGGAATATTTCTTCTTTGACAGGAGGAATAGACATAGATCAGCCTGCACATTTAGTCTTAGTCTATACCACCTGTTTGTCTCATTCAAGTCATCATTGTGTATAACAGTAACTTTTTACATTTCATTAAAAAAAAAAAAAAAATATTAATAAATAAAATAGAATGAACAAATGAAAAATAATAACGCATAACTAGTGAGGCTAGTGCTGTTAATGTGTACTCCATAAAAGGATTTTACACAGCAAGTCAAGGGTTCATGACGGTGAATTAATTAATGTTTATTTATTTTGCTTGTTTTGTTGATTTATTTGTTTTTGCACAATCCAGGTGAATACCCTTCTACTGCCTGTTTTGCTAAAAAAAATCAATGGCAGGGTCATTTGTCTATCTATTTCTGTCTGTCTATCCAATCTTTTGATTACATAAAAGCATCTCTGAAATAATTAAGCCTGATTGTTGCTGTGATTTCAAGCACTTGTTCAGTTTTGTAAAACTTTTAGTGCAAAAACAGAATCATTTCACTGACTCGAAATTGAAGGTCACAGCATGAGGAAATAGGTAATTCAGTTGGGAGACATTTGTTTAAAAGAAAACAAAATTCTAGTGTACACACTTTTATTAATCATTTCATCTATACCTTTAGTGTGCAGATCTGCTAGAAACAAAAAATGATTTCAATGACTCAAAATTCAAGGTCCAACATGAAAAAGGTATTTTATTTGGTAGAAATATATTTAACCTCTTCCTGTTTTGCACAATTTTAGAACTGTCCAAATTCAAAGATTTTGCAGAATAAAATTTAAAAATTTGAAAGATAACCATTCAGTAGGGTAGAAAATATAGTTGGGAAAAAAAAAATTGCTTGTTATAAGCAATTTCTTCTTTCTCTATTATAAAATGTTAGGGAAGTAAAAACCAGGGATTGAACAGGAAAAGGTTAAAAAGAAAACAAATTCTAGTTCAGAGCATTTTGCAAAGTATTCCCTTTATGATTATATTAAACCTTATATTCAAGTTAAATCTATTTCAGGCTTTTCTTGAGTTCGAAGACGAATCGGTCGCATCCACATTTGTCAGTTACTACAACAAAATGGCGTGCTGTATTCGGGGTAAACAGGTGTATGTACAGTTCTCACAACATAAAGAATTAAAGACAGATCAATCACATTCATTTCAAGTAAGTAAAGGTTTAAATTATTTGACTCTTATTTGTCATTTAACCCATTCCAACTCAATCCCTCTTTTTTACGCCCCTCAACGAAAAAGCTTTGGAAAACATTGTGGAAAATGAAGAAATTGCTTGTATCAAGCAATTTCTTCATTATCCACAATGTTTTCTATCCAAAAAGACAAAAAAAATCAAAATTCCATCAACTTGAAATTGTCGTCTGCAGCTTCTTTCAATTTGGACTGGTCTCAAATTTTGCTGTGTTGGAATGGGTTAATGTTGTGCATGAAGATCTGGAAGGAAAAAAAAGTAATTACCACAACATTATAGACTGGAGCTTCAGGCAACAAATTGCACTTGACAAAAATTTGTAAAACTTTATAGATATTGCTAGAAACATTGTGGGTATTCGAGAAATTTCTTGTTACAAGCAATTTCTTCGTTTTCCACGATGTTTTGGGGGGAAAAATTGGGGGGGGGGGATGCATAAAAATGAGGGATTGAGTTGTAATGGGTTAAGAATGAAAAAATAACTGAAATTACTGGCTGGAATTTTAATAAATTTATACTTGAATGAACAAAATAGGCTTGTATGGAGACTGGTAAGTCTGCAACTTCTTTCAATTTGGACCGGTCTAAACTTTTGTTGTCTTGTATTGGGTGAATACTTCTGTTGTTAATCGCCCTCAAAGTAGTTGCTAAGCTCATACCATATTGTGACTTTTTCAGTGAAAAACTAGTTTCCATCCATTTCCATGCTATTCTGCCTTTTAATTCCTCTGAAGAAAAAGCTTTGGAAAACATACTGGAGAATGAAGAAATTGCTTGTTGCTAGCAATTTCTTCATTATCCACTATGTTTTCAACCCTTAACCCATTACCAGATAACAAAATTATAGACTGGTCCAAACTGAAAGGAGTGCAGACTTAAATTTAAAGTTTATGAATTTTAGATTCCTTCAACTGTTATATAGAAAACATTGTAGAAAATGAAGAAGTTGCTTGTTACAAGCAATTTCTTCATTTTCCACAATGTTTTCCGCAAAGCTGTCAATGTATCTTGAGGGGCGTATAAAAGCTTCACTGCATGGGAATAGGTAAAAGACAAATTTTCTTGAAATTTCATCACACTTATGTTTTTGTCTGCAGCAGAATCAGCTTCAAATTTTGTCCTCTGAATCAGAATAAAACTTTTTTGCCTGGAAATGGGTTAAGAGGAGATATTTATATTTCAGAATCAGGCTTCACAGGCAGCTTTGCAGGCAGCGCAACAAGCTTTAATGGGGAACGGGGACAGTGAAAGTTCAAAGAAAACCACATTACGTGTCATAGTAGAGAATCTAGTCTATCCAGTAACCATAGAAGTTTTAAATCAGGTGAGACTTTGGCTTTTACATCACAAATCCATCGAAATTCTAAACATAAATATTGGAGTTCAAAGTTCATATGCCGTCTGTTTGATCAATCTATTTCTTGATTGGCAGTGGCTTATTGACTGATAGTGGCAATCAGTCAGTTCTACATTGGGTTCCTATAATTTCTTGTTACCCATAAACTAACCCTTTCCTGTTTTTCACAATTTTAGACTGTTCCAAATTCAAAGGCTTTTACACACGACAATTCAAAGTTATTTTTATTGGACAAAATACCATTTGGTAGGGTAGAAAATATTGTGGAAAAAGAAGAAATTGCTTGTTACAAGCAATTTCTTCTTTTTCCACAATGCTTTCTTAAAAATTAAAACCCAGACACATACAAACCAGGGATTGAACAGGAAAGGGTTAGCTATTTTGGGGATAGTTCCAGAATCTTAAAGGCCAAATGTTGAAATTTGTATGAATACGGCTAGACCCTAGTATATTGGAAATATTAGATATTTGAGTGGATTTCATTAGATATTTCAGTGGATTTCCTTAGATATTTGAGTGAATTTCAAAGAACTGTGTCTTTGTTATTTTCCATCTTAATTACTGTAAATCAAGTATTTTTTGTGTCTGTTAGTTTCCTTGCCTTCAAGGCCATCAAAGGTATTTTTAACTTCATATATTAGCAAAAGAATGCTGTTTTTTCTTGGAGTCTATATTATACAAAGATTTAAAAAAAAAGTCTTTGAATTTTTTGCAAAAAATAGTGATAGTAATACTCTGGGTAATAAAACCAGATCTAAGGTAGATGACAATTCTAAAAATAGACTAATAAATTCCAGGTTGAGGTAATAATTCAGAAACAAACATATTTTTTTAATAAGAAACTCTATGTAACATAAACCATTCCCACACAATGTCATTTTTGTCACTCCTTCTGGAAAACATTGTGAAAAATGAAGAAATTTGCCAGTCACAAGCAATTTCTTCATTTTCCACCATGTTTTCTACTCAGAAAAGTCTAAAAATTTCATAAACTTAAAATTGTTGTCTGCAATTCCTATCATTTTGGACCAGTCTACAATTTTGTCAATAGGAATGGGCTTTAAAGCATTAACTTAACTCAAAATTCCCGCATTTTACCAAGTAAATATCTTGAATTGAAAAGCTGAAATGTAAATATCAGTTTTTAAGATCAGTATGGGGGATATATCATTTCTTGTCAAGAATTCTAGTTGTCTTAGAAGTAATGATAGGTTATATAGATAGGCTGTCTGCAATGGAAATGTCAAACCATAACCTGGTATAATGAGGCCTACAGTTATTTTCTGTCAGGAATTTCAGGTATAATAGATTTTCATAAAACAATACGAGAGATTTTTTGTGCAAAACTGTTGTAAGTGCCAACAAC
Organism: Fragum fragum; assembly: GCA_946902895.1. Taxonomy (NCBI): domain Eukaryota; kingdom Metazoa; phylum Mollusca; class Bivalvia; order Cardiida; family Cardiidae; genus Fragum; species Fragum fragum. Next base: position 25,878,516 of record OX336367.1, read on the forward strand.
TAAATAGACTTTTGTCTCACTATACTTTATTATTTCTTATCTAATTAATTAACAGTCTGGCCGTCGTTCGTCAACAATTTCTTTAAATGGCATCTCCTCCTAAACTAATGGGCAAATTTGAACCCAATTTGGCAGAAATGTTCCTAAGGTGGTCCCCTTTAAAAATAGCTAAAAAAATGAAATCAGTTAAAATCTCTGGTTGCCATGGCAACAAAAGTGAAATTTTAAAATAATCTTTAAAAATCTTCTCCTCCTGACCCAGAAGGCGTAGAGCCTTGATATGAAGCATCAGTATATTGAACTCTTTCAAAATAGCTAAAATCATGATCCTTTGGTCCCCAGCGGCTGAGCCCCAGGGATGGGGTTTATATAGAAATAAAGCATGATTTTTAAATGACATCTCCTCCTAAACTAATGGGCCAATTTGAAACAAATTTGGCAGAAATGTTCCTTAAGTGGTCCCATTTAAAACTAGCTAAAGAAATTGAAATCTTTTAAAAACTCTGGTTGCCATGGCAACAAAAGTGAATTTTAAAATAATCTTTAAAAATCTTCTTCTCCTGACCCAGAAGGCGTAGAGCGTTGATATTATGCATGAAGCATCAGTATATTGACCTCTTTCAAAATAGCTAAAATCATGATCCTTGGGTCCCCAGGGGCGGAGCCCTGGGAGGGGGGTTATAGGCATGAAGCGTCAGTTCACAGACTTCTTTCTTATTTCTGAAATTATATCCCATGGATCTAGAGGGAGAAAAAAGTTAATTCCTTCTTTCAAAATTCACCCGAAAGCATTGGAATTTGTTATTTAGACTTTTGGATCCCAAGGTACATAGTCTATATAATTATCTAAGTATGGCCCACTTGTATCATAATCCTAACCTTAACATGAAATTAGTCTGTTGAAAGAAAAAGTGCCTTTATCTCAGGTGAGCCCCCCAGGGCCAACAGCCCTCATGTTACATTATATTTTACCTGTATTCAACCAGCACCTCTAAAACGCGGACAACGGCTGTCAAAATCGTGTCCCATCCTTTAAAATGAGTAGCAGTTGGTATCAGCTACTGTCTCCCTTTGTCATGCTTGATAGCCTCTCGAAATTTAGGATGGAGATTGATCCTACATTTTAATCTTAACATGTTTTGTTGCAGATGAACTGCAAAATTAGAACTTATTATGAGCCGATTTGATTTTTGTCTGCAGAAAATTATTAGATAGTTACCGTCTTCTGACGGTTTATTAGCCATATTTTACATTATATTCCCTAATCAATCTTTGAAAGTTCTTACTTTGATATAAGAGAGTGTATTGTAACAGAAATATTGAGGCAAGAAGTTTTGTTAGACATCAAACCAGGTAACAGATTTAATACAGTCAGAAACATAATTAAAAGTCACACAAAAATTGAAATTAATAGAATCAATAAACTTGAAATTGTTTTATTTCCCATGGTTAACCTATTACCAGATTACCAAACTTGAGCCAGGTCCAAATTCAAAGAAGATTAAGATAACAATTTCAAGTTTGTGAAATTTAGAAAATATTTGCTTTTAACTCATTGCAACACAATCAAATTTTAGACCAGTCCAAATTCAAACAATTTGCAGATGACAATTTCAAATTTATGAAATCCTTAGATGTTTTGTCTTTTGGGATGGAAAATATTGTGGACAATGAAGAAATTGCTTGTAACAAACAATTTCTCCATTTTCCACAATGTTTTCCAAAGTTTTATATTAAGAGGGAGTTTTAAGCGCCACTGCGTGGGAATGGGTGAAGGGTAGAAAATATTGTGGACATTAAAGAAATTGCTTGTGAAAGCTTTTGTGCTCGAGTTACATAAAAAGCAGGAATATGTTAGAATGGGTTAACCCTTTCCCACACAAGTCCTCCTTTATATGGCCCTCAACAAAAAAGCATTGGAAAACATTGCTGACATAGAATTGCTTTTGTGCTTGAGTTACATAAAAAGCAGGAATATGTTAGAATGGGTTAACCCATTCCCACACAAGCCCTCCTTTATATGGCCCTCAACAAAAAAGCATTGGAAAACATTGCTGACATAGAATTGCTTGTTTCAAGCAATTTATTAAATGTCCACAATGTTTTTCTAGTCCAGAAGGCAAAGAATTTTAGAATTTCATCACCTTAAAATTGTTGTCTGCAACTTCTCTCAATTTTGACCAGTCTAAAATTTTCTCATTTGGGAGTGGGTTTAGACAAGTATTTTTTTCAAATTTGGACCTTTACTTAAAGAATATTGCCTCATGCTTCCATAGGTTTGAATGTGTTGACAGATATGTAAGCCGACAACATGATTGCTGACCTGTCAATAGTGTCTATAAAATTTTTCCAGAATTTTGACTTGACATGATAGATTGAGGATAATTTGTCCTTGTAAACTCATGTCTGTTTGTGTAATCTATATATAAGACCTATTTCTACTGTCAAATAGTCTACGGTGGATCTTTATGGAGTTTGGATTTTTGTGATAGAATTTCAGATCAAATTAGATTAGTCTGTCAAAAATCCCAGTTGGTAGGTTGTATGTTTGTGGTTCTTGGTTTGAATCTAAACTTGTTTTTCAAATTTTGATTTTTATAATTAAATCATCATGGAAAAAGCATCAAATAATTCCACACTCTCACGGCCATTGAATCCTATGGGGTCCTGGGTTAGATCCCTGGTTGTGGCAATTATCCTTTCCTACCAATGGGTGGATAATCATAAAACCCTAGTGGGATGAGTAGCTGGAGGCACGGTAAGGTAGTACTGGTGCGAGAAATACCAGGAATCCATTGTTACATGCTCCGGCCCAAAAAATATGACTGAAATATTGTTAAAAATGCATCAAACCCCATTCAAACAAACAAATTCTCCATTTCATTGTACTTTGATGGTATCATTTACCTATTCTTTAAATTTAGACTAGATAGGCGTAAACCTAAGTGGGATGAGCAGCTCGAGGCTAGGAAAGGTTGCTGTGGTAGTACAGGTGTGAGAAATACCAGGAATCCATGGTTAGGTGCTCCAGCCACAGCTGTTGTGTGCTATACCCCATTCAATTGATCAATCAAATAAGACTTGTACACATTTTTAGCTGGACTGTTTTCGGAGAAAACCCAAGATATTGTGATTACCTTGACATTGTTCAAGTTGGCGTTGGCATTGCTGTGACAAATTTTAACCTTGGTCATATCTCTGTTGTTATCTCTGTTGTTATTGAAGATATCCTCATGAAACTTAGCATGTGTATTGACCATCACAAGAGCTTTCTAGACTATCAAGGGGGATAACTCTAAAAGCATTTTGCAAGAGTTATGCCCCTTTCTCGACTTATACAGTACCTGTAGCCGAGCGTTGGCACCCATGGTTGGTGCTCTTGTTTATTTCTAATAAGGGTTATGGTTGATAAAGAAAAAATATCTATTGTTGGGATTTATGGTGTGTGAAATGACAAAGTCATGGCTAGTAGTACTTGTCAATGCAATCCTAGGAAATAAATGTTTAAAGAAATGTTAAAAAAACATTCAGTTGCTCAATCCATCAATAAATCAAAAGTTGATATTTTCTTGAAATATCTGTTATTGGTTTCAGAGGAAAGTTGATGATGAAAAATGCTGTATGGCACCAAGAGGGTTCATTGGAAATCTGTTGTAAATGCATATTTTCATTTAGTCAATTATGATAGTTTAGTACCAACCCCTGGACATGTCTCCAGCTGACATCTTCCACGTTGATTGCAATGTCCTTTTCAAGTAATCGAAAATCTGTTGAGAGCTCTTATAACAAGACATAACTAGATTAGAAGCTTTAAATGCTTGGTTGGCTCCAATTGTTCTATATTTGAAGAGAATTGCGTCCAAAAATACATCCTTTTAACATGCAGACAGTATGTTTCTCTGGTAATTGTTTAGGTTTATTCAGATTTGCATTGTACCAACACATTTACTGTTATACATGTATTTGCCAATTTGCCTGTTTTGAAGAAAGCAGGTGATTTTCAAAATGGGGGGGGGGGAATTGAATTGTTATTCAATTTCATTTCAGTTTGATTTTGATAAGCTTGTATAATTGCTCTTGTACAATCAGTCCAGATGTTTTTACTACCCTGAGAGGCAGTGACTTTGAAAAATATTGTGGAAAATGAATATATTACTTTATGAAGCAACTCCTTCGTTTTCTTAAATATTTTCATACCTGAAAAAACAAAGAATTTAAAAAATTTCATCACTTAGAAATTGTTGTCTGTAACTTCTTTAAATTTGGACAAGTCTAAATTTTTTTGCTTCCACATATACAAAGTCAGAAATGTTTGTTGTTTGGTAATGGTCTAAAAATGGTCTAAGTTTCTTGCCAATGAACACATCCTGGCTCTAACCTGTAACCTCCAGGTTGCTAGTCAGGTACCTTTACTATTCAGCTGTCAAACACAAAATTAGTTTCTGATGTTTAACCCTTTAACAGATTGCTAAATTTTAGACTTGCCCAAATTGAAAGAAGTTGCAGACAACAATTTAGAATTTATGGATTATTTTAACTTGCAACTTTCTTGGTAGAAAATATAGTGGAGAATGTATAAATTGCTTGTAACATGCAATTTCTTCATTTTCCACAATGTTTTCCTTTTTTTAGCTCACCTGAGCACGTAGTGCGTCGTCCGTCAACAATTTCTTTAAACAACATCTCCTCCCAGACTACTGGGCCAATTTGAACCAAATTTGGCAGAAATGTTCCTTAGGGTGGTCCCCTTCAAAAATAGCTAAAAGAATTGAAATCTGTTTAAAAACTCTGGTTGCTATGGCAACAAAAGTGAAATTTTAAAAAAATCTTTAAAAATCTTCTCCTGACCCAGAAGGTGTACAGCCTTGATATTTTGCATGAAGCATCAGTATATTGACCTCTTTCAAAATAGCTAAAATCATGATCCTCGGGTCCCCAGGGGTGGAGCCCCAGGGGGGTGGGGTTTATATAGAAATAAAGAACGATTTTTTAAATGACATCTCCTCCCAAACCACTGGGTCGATTTGAACCAAATTTGGCAGAAATGTTCCTTAGGTGGTCCCCTTTAAAAAAGGCTAAAAGAATTGAAATCTGTTAAAAATTCTGGTTGTCATGGCAACAAAAGTGAAATTTTAAAAAAATTTAAAAATCTTCTCCTCCTGACCCAGAAGGCGTAGAGCCTTGATATTTTGCATGAAGCATCAGTATATTGACCTCTTTCAAAATAACTAAAATCATGATCCTTGGGTCCCCAGGGGCAGAGCCCCAGGGGGGTGGGGTTTATACAGAAATAAAGAACGATTTTTTAAATGACATCTCCTCCCAAACCACTGGGCCGATTTGAACCAAATTTGGCAGAAATGTTCCTTAGGTGGTCCCCTTCAAAAATAGCTAAAAGAATTGAAATCCTTTAAAAACTCTGGTTGCCATGGCAACAAAAGTGAAATTTTAAAAAAATCTTCTCCTCCTGACCCAGAAGGCGTAGAGCCTTGATATTTTGCATGAAGCATCAGTATATTGACCTTCTTTAAAATAGCTTAAATCATGATCCTCGGGTCCCCAGGGGCAGAGCCCCAGGGGGGGGGGGGGTATAGGCATGAAGCATCAGTTCACAGACTTCTTTCTTATTTCTGAAATTATAACTCATGGAAAAAGTTCTTTCCTTCTTTCAAATCAGCACTTAAGCCTTGGAATTTGAAAGTTAGACTTTTTGATCCCCAGGTTCATAGTCTTTATATGAAATTGTGGCCCACTTGTTTCATAATCCTAACCTTAACATGAAATAAGACTGTTGAAAGAAAAAGAGCCTTTATCTCAGGTGAGCGCCCCAGAGCCAACGGCCCTCTTGTTTTTTATTAGAGCTGTCTAAAAGTGTCACTGAGTGGGAATAGGTAACAGGTAATATCAAAGCATTTACATTATGTTTCCTTTTCCTTTTTCAGATTTTTAGTAAATTTGGAAAAGTTTTGAAGATGATCATTTTCTCAAAAAACAGTAAGTATGTCTGATATTTTAGTGTCTTTATAGGAGTTTCTAGCTCACCTGATATTTGGTACATATCTTCATCTTTTGAATTTCTACCAAAATACTTCAAAGAATTACCGTATTTTGAAAATTAGCCCTTTTCTGTGCAATCTCTGATTTTACATAGAAAAAAAGAATGAAAACTTCAAAAATCTTCTTCTCCTAAACAAATGGGCCTAGAGCTTTGATATATGGTACATATTATCAGCTATCTACCAAAATACTTCAAAGAATTACCGCATTCTGAAAATTAGCCATTTTCTGTGGGATCACTAATTTTAGATAGGAATAAAGAATGATATCTCTGAAAATCCTTTTCTCCTAAACCATTAGGCCTAACGTTTTGGTATGTATGAATGTCTATTGACCCTCTAACAAAATACTTCAAAGAATTACAGTGTTCAGGAAATTAGGGCTATACAGTGGGATCATCAATATACCTAGGATTAATAGAGAAAATCCTTAAACATCATCTCCAAAATAATTAAACTGAAGGCTTTGCTTATTTGTACATATCATAAAGCCACGAACCATCATACTCAGGGGAGCGATTTAGGACCATCATGGCCCTCTTGTTTGAAATAGCATTTACATTCTCTTGAAGATAAAAGGAACTTCGGAAAGAAGAAGGGGGCAGGTTTTTTTTTTTGGGGGGGGGGGGGGGTTCAGATTTCAGTATTTCAAAAACACTGGACACAAACCCAGTGTTTTAGGTACTTACTGAATTTTTCTCATGATTATTCAAATGAATACCCACACCATAGAGTCTTAATGAGAAATAATGATTTAAGCATGGTATTACCACCTTTTATTTAGATGCATGAACAAGGAAATACTTAAATCTGAAATCATAATGATTTTTCATTAGGACATGAAAATTTCGAGGGAAGAAGTGAAACAGGTAACATTGTCTTGTGGGATTAAAAATAAGATTTCAAAGAGAAACGCTTTATGTTACATTTTTAATTTATTAAATTTTTCCCTTTTAGCTCGCCTGAGCACAAAGTGCTTATGGTGAGCTTTTGTGATCGTTAAATGTCTGTCGTCTGTCGTGCGGTGGTAACAATTGAAGTGTTTACACTCTAGAGGCCACAGTTTTGACCCAATCCTCATGAAACTTGGTCAGAATAATTGTTAGGTCATGAGGATGAACCCTATTGACTATGGGAGTGTTCTTTTGGAAAACACAGGAAAAGGGGCCTTAATGACAATTTCTTTGTTTACACTCTAGAGACCACAATTTTGGCTCAATTTTCATGAAAATCTGACAGAATAATTGTTTAGTCACAAGGATGAACCCTATTGATTATAGGAAGGTACTTTTCGAAAACATAGGAAAAGGGGCCTAATGACAATTTCTTTGTTAACGCCCTAGAGGTCATCATTTTGGCTCAATCGTCATGTAACTTGGTCAGGATACTTTTTAGGTCATAAAGATGAACCTGATAGATTACGGGAAGGTTCTATAGGATAACACAGGAAAACGGGCCATAATGACAATTTCTTTGTTTACAATATAGAAGTCACAGTTTTGCCTCAAGAAACTAATTATAAGACCAGGTGAGCCATCTAGGACCATCATGGTCCTCTTGTTTTCAATTATTTGGGTTGAAAACATTGTGAGAAATGAAGAAATTGCTTGTCACAAGCAATTTCTTCATTTTTCACAATGTTTTCTAAATTATTTTCCTTTAAGGGTTTCGAAAAGCGTCATTATTTTGGAATAGATTAACTTGACAGTTGTGTTGAGTTTCAGTTCAGTGGACTAAGACTGATGTATAATTTTCAATTTTCAAAATGACTGTGTGACATGTGAGTTAAAATGTCTGTCTAAATTTTTAGGATCCATAGCTTCTACCCTTGACGAATTTGAAATTATCTTGTCTACAAATCACAAGAAAATCTTCCATTTGAAAAAATTGTAAAGTAAAAATAAAGATCAGGATCAAATCAGAAACTCAGATTTTTGTCTGGAAGTCAACTTAACAAAGAAAATTCAAAATGAAATTGGCACAGTTGGCGGATTGTGGTTGTCAATCAAATACTGACCAGTCATATTGTTCGTTAAGAATTGAAGTGAATGCAGCCCTTCAACATTTTGTTCAGCATTGTCTATGTGTGTGTGAATGTGTGTTTTTGTGTGTGTGTTTCCTATTCTTGTCCAGAGCATATCTTCAAGATAACACAGTTGTTCCCCTTTAAGAGTAATAGTGTCATGTGTGTAAAGTTGTGTTGGATACTCCGAAGATCAAGGTCACAACTAAAGGTCATGTGACAAGCAATTATACTGGGGTGTCTGTGTCTTGTACTAGATAATGTTTAAAGTCTTTGCCAAATTGCTATATTTGAGATCAGTTGGTGGAGCAGGTGATTGGTAAATTCTTTTATTGACAACACAACATTTGAACGCATGCGTGACTTTTCCAACCATTACACATGTGCGCCAAGTAAAGACTCAGACCAGCCTGTGCATCCGCACAGTCTGATCAGAGTCTTCACTCTGCACTATGTAGATAGATACTGACCCAAAGCTTCTTTAAAAAATCGGCAAATATTCTAATTGCCTTGAATGGCTGTCCAGGGTGCTCAATGTGTGCAAGTCACGCATATGCGAAATGTCACGCATAGGCTCATTTAAATTACACTATTGTGATTGATTATCAAATTGTCCTCCAACATATGGAAGCATTCCTCTAGTTCAAGGGTCAATGTTCACCATGTGTAGCTGTTAATCCAGGTCAAAGGTCTTGATAACATTTGAAAGCCAAATGCTTTTAGGTGTGACACAAGATTACCTTGACCCTTTCTATCATATATAACTGTTGCTTTGCCTGTACTAATCTATTCAAAGGATGGAGCAAGATGTGGGATATTGCATTCTCTTTGTAGAGAACTGTTGATCCAATCAATGGTATTTCTCTAGAGTGTTTTACAAAGCTTCCTATTCTGAGTTGTGTCAAAATGCGATTTATCATGTCAATAAAGCTACTGATGTCAACAATTCTGTCAAATCTAGGGTTATCTTATTGTTAATCACTGTATAGAACCAGAAGGGTATATAGTCTTGTATATGCATGGCACTGGCATCTTTATATACATTGTCAATGATTGTACAAATGAATATAACCATGATGTTTTTCCATTCTCTGTCCCTCCGTCCTAACGTATTTCAGGCAATCTATCTGTCTCTATACCCTCATCGTATAACATCCCCTCCTTAATTTATGGATGCATTTAAATGAAATTTTCATTGCAGTGATAGGCATCAGTTGGTTGTAAGGTCAAGATTATCCATCAAGGCTAATATCACTTATCAAGGTCATATTTCAGAAAAAAGGCTGTTATGGGAGCATAGTATTTCATAAACACATCTTGTTTCTTCAGGGTTTCGAAAGCCAGGATTGTTTGGTAATATGTTTAAAAAGTCGTCTTTGTAAAAAACTCCATGACACACATTTTTTATGTAGTTATTTTTTGCAACTCCTTAGGAAACTACATTGGACAGCATTAAGAGCATTACTTTAACCCATTATCAGAGGGCAAAATTTTAGACTAATCCAAATTGAAAGGATTTGTGGATGAAAATTTAAAGTTTGTGAAATTTTGGATTTTTTCAACTTTCTGGGTAGAAAACATTGTGGAAAATGAAGAAATTGCTTGTCACAAGCAATTTCTTCATTTTCCACAATGTTTTCCATAGCTTTCTTCCTTAGAGGCGTTTAAAAGCATAACTGAGTGGGAATGGGTTAATTTTTTTCTCTGTAAATTTCAGACACATTCCAAGCCTTGATCCAGTTTGGCGATTCTGTCTCGGCAAATGCTGCTAAATTAGTAAGTAGTATTTTCTCCCCGATAAATGTTTAATGATAGCTTTGATCATTAACATCCTTGTCTATAGATAATGAGAGACTTTTTACACTCTGAAATAGACAAGATTCTTTGCATTGTGGTTGGTAACACTTTGCTCTTAACCCATTATCACATGAAATTTATTTAGACTGGTCCGTATTAAAGGAAGTTGTAGTCGACAATTTTAAGTTGATAGAATTGTTAAAATCTGTATTTTTGGGTGTAGCAAACATTGTGGATAATGAAGAAATAATTAGTAGCAAGCAACTTCTTCATTTTCCACAATATTTTCCTTTTGAAACCCTTTTCTTGAGCGGTCTAAGATAAGCATGACTATGTCAGAATGGCTTAATCCAGAACTAAAGATAAGAAGGGTGTCCTGTGGCCGTGTTGTAAGGACAGAAGAATCATAATCAGAGAGGTGTTGAAGGTCATGGATTTAACTCATTACCAAACGACAAAATTTCAGACTGACCAAAATTTAAAGAAGTTTGTGATGACATTTTCTAGTTGTTGGAATTTTAGATATCTCTGTCATTTTGGGTAGAAATTAATGTTTTTCCGCATTTTCTCAACCTCTATTCTTTAGCTGAGTAAAATTGAGAGATATTTGGGATGGGTTAAATCCTGGCTATACCACTTATTGAACAGGTATGTCTGTGGCAAGATATCTAGAACCCCAGCCTCCTACTGCTGGTGTGCCGGAAAAACACATAAATAAATTGTGTTTTGTTGTGATAGTATAAATGAGAAATCGTTCAAAGCTGTGTAAAACACTTTACCAAACTTGGTTATTTCGCCATTTTCACACATTCCTACACAATTATGCATTTTGACGCCCCTCAAGAAAAGTAATTGGGAAATCATTGTGTAAATGAAGAAATTGCTTGTAACAAGCAATTTCTTCATTTTCAACAATGTTTTCTATGTAGAAAGTTGAAAAAAAAATGATTAATTTTAAATTATTGTCTGCAACTTCCTTCAATTTGGGCCAGTCTAAAATTTTGCCGTCAGGTAATGGGTTAAATCTATATCAACATGATAAAAGGCAAATGGACAACAGATTCTGTAAGCTAGCATGTCATTGATTTTATAAGTATTCCCATTCTATGCTTCAGGAATTTAGCCATTACTAGATGATAAAATTTATAGATGGGTCCAAATTGTGAGAAACTGCAGGCAACATTTCAAAGTCAGTAAAAAAGAATAATAATGGCAACATATGGTAGAAAACATTGTAATAAGAAATTTCTCTATTATCAATTTTTTTTAATTTTTTTACCACACACAAAGAAAAGATTAAAATTTCATAAGACAGAAAATGATGTGTGTAACTTCTTTGAGTTTGGACAAGTCTAGAATAATGTTATCTAATAATGGGTTAATGCTAACTTATGATAAGTTTAATTTTAGGATTTACAAACATGACTTTTCTAACTTCATGTTAAAAAGACTTTAAGTGCAAGAAATCAAAAGGTTACTTGGTATTAAAATACCAATGAAGGGAGGCGTCGTCATAGTGCAGTTGGTAGTGCGTCAGACTGTCAATCTAGAGGTCCCGGGTTTGATCCCGATGGCGGCATTCATCCTTTCTGACTACTTGTCTCTCACCAATGGGTCAATAATCATAGACCTATGTGAGATAGCAGCTGGAGGCTAGGAAGGGATGTAATGGTAGTACTGGTGTGAGAAATACCAGGATTCCATTGTTAGGTGCTCAAGCCGCCGCAATATAAGTGAAAGATTGTTGAAAGCGGTGTAAAACCCCATTAAAAAAAACCCCATTAAAAAAAACCCCAAAACTGAAGGTGGACTTATATTGGTATACTCTTCCTTGTCTGTCCTGTCTGTACGTCCATGTCTTGTTAACCCATTACCAGACGGCAAAATTTTAGACTTGTTCAAATTGAAAGGAGTTTCTGACGACAATTTAAAGGTTATGAAATTTTAGATCTTTTCAACTTTCTTGGTAGAAAACATGGTGTAAAATGAAAGAAAATCCCTTGTTACAAGCAATTTCTTTATTTTGCACAAAGTTTTCCAAATTATTTTGCTTGAGGAGTGTCTAAAAGGGTCATTGTGTGGGAATGGGTTAACACATCTCCTACATTTAGAAACTTTTGGTAGAAATTTTCGCAGAATGTTCCTAGTCACATGTGTGTTGTCGATGATTCATGATTTTAGGCTGCGTCACAGAAAAAGGGGGTAAATGCAAAATTTTGTGTCCTTGCTTGTTCTCCATTGTGTATCCATGAGTGGTAATACCTCTATAGATTCCTTCTGAAAAAGAGATTATTTGTCGGCTTATATTATGACTATTGCACTTTTGTTTTACATTGCAGTCATTAGATGGACAAAATATATACAATGGGTGTTGCACATTACGCATCGACTACAGTAAACTCAGTCAACTCCAAGTTAAATACAATAACGACAAAAGTCGAGACTTTACTAATCCAAATTTACCAATCGGAGAAAATCCAGGGTTTGACCAAGCCATGGCATATGGAGGAGGAGGTATGTATCAAAAGAAGTTGGGTGATCTGTTGGTCTGTATTCACAAAAGTTTTAGCATTCAAATAACATGACAAGCAACTCAGTTGGCTAAATCTCATCTTTGTTTTTTTCTATTCTAATAGGTTATGAAGGAGTTTTGCAGATCAAATTAACCCCTGTCATTCTGAATAAAATCCGTATACGGAATTGCATTAAAATCAAGGGCTGAGAGCACTGGAATGCCTGATATTGTGGGTCATTAATTTTGGTTAATTATATTTTACAAATCTGAAATCAAAATGCAAAACAGGTGGTTTAGACTAAAATCAGACTGCACATATGTGCAGGCTGATCTTAGTCTATACCTCCTGCCAAAGTAGGAATATTCTGAGTTCAGCATGACAGGTTAATGAATGAATGGGGTTTTATCATACTTCAACAGCTGAGGCTGTGTTGCACTCTAAACTAAAAAAGAAAAAATATGGAATCTTATGTTTATTCAAGTAGAGATTATATGGATATGGTTATAATATTGTGTCAAAGATTAGAAGGAAACAGTAAATGACAATCTTATTGTCAGAAAATTAATTTGGTATCAGTTGTAAATGCTGGCCCTCTGATTCAGGTTTTGTAAGTCTTGATTTTCCAAATGTTACATTGCAGGTGCATTCTTAAACTCAGAGATTTACAGATTGTTCTCTGAAAATCATGTGAAAATTAGATATCTTGCACCCATTTGAATTTCTGTGGAATGACACATTCAAGCCCTTTTTTCTAAAATTGCTGTTCAAAAAATTTATAAGAACATCTTGTTTTTTATTCAAATGAATTCCCTTGGGGGTTGGTTAAGAAGTATTGACAGATGATTATTACTGTAGTATACATGAAGCCATGTCTATTTTGTGCAAAAATGAAAAACAACGGCTACTAGGCAAGAGAGTGTGTTGTCAAACTAAGTTTTTTTATGCCCCAGCTTCAAAAGGCAAATTTTCGGTGCACAAGCAAACTGTTGTAACTACAGCTTTAATAAATCACCAACATTAGTGTTAGGACAGTGTTGCACTAACACTTCAATATATATCTAGTACATAGATACCTGTCAATGATATGCATATAGTGAGGGCTATATGTTAAAGGTCAAGGTCAAAGTCTTGATACTTTACCTCTAAAATTTTCATCAAAACTCTACCTAAAACTTGACAGATAAGTTTTCCTTTAGCTTAATATAGCATTTGATGCTAATATTTAGCATGATGATATTGCTTGCCACTATACATCTGCTAACCATCAGGTCTAGGTCATTTATTACGGGAAACCTAGGGGAAATTTGCTGTTTTCAGACCATTTGTGTTTCCAAAATACATCTTTTTTCTATCAATACTTTGTGGATATTTTTTGTAACTAAAATTGTTACTGTGAGACAATTAACCCATTACAACACAATCCTGCTTTTTACTTTTGGTTCTGCGTCAGACTGTCAATCAAGAGGTCCCGGGTTCGATTCCCGACGGCGGCACTCATCCTTTCCGACTATTTGTCTCTCACAAATGGGTCGATAATGGTAGACCTATGTGGGATAGCAGCTGGAGGCTGGGAAAGGATGTAATGGTAGTACTGGTGTGAGAAATACCAGGATTCCATTGTTAGATGCTCCAGCCGCCGCGATATATCTGAAAGATTGTTAAAAGCGGCGTAAAACCCCATTCATACAAACAAACAAACAAATACGTTGGGTTCTGAAAAAAAGAGTGAAAATTTTTTATAAGCATTTTTAGGTCACCTGACCGAATGGTCATGGTGACCTATTGCAATCATCGTTTGTCCGTCGTCGTCCGTCGCCCGTTAACTTTTAAACATTTTCATCTTCTTCTCAAGAACTACTGGGCGGATTTCAACCAAACTTGGTAGAAAGCATCATTGGGGGATGCCAATTCAAGTTTGTGAAAAAAGGGGTTCTGGGGGGTCATAGGGGCCCAAATAGGGGGCAAAAAGGGGTAATTTTTTGGTACTTCTTTAAAAATCTTCTTCTAAGAAACCGTTAATGCCAGAGCTTAAATATATTGTGTGCATGACAACTAGGACAGGTATATTATAAATTGTGAAATTCATGCCCCTGGGGTCATGTATGGGGCCACACCCAGAGGTCAAAGTTCATCATGTTAAAAAATTCACATTTTCATCTTCTTCTAATGAAGTACAAATCCAATTTCAAACAAACTTGGTGAAAAGCATCATTTGGTAATGGTTATTCCGATTTGTGAAAATAAAAAGGCTGGGGGGTCAGGGGGCCCTAAAATGGGGACCAAAAGGGGGTAATTTTTGGTAACTTTTAATGTTTCATCATCTTCTCAAGAACTACTGGGCGGATATCAACCAAACTTGGTAGAAAGCATCATTGAGGGATGCCAATTCAAGTTTGTGAAAATAAGTGTTCTGGGGGTCAAAGGGGCCCAAATAGGGGGCAAAAGGGGTTATTTTTGGTACTTCTTTAAAAATCTTCTTCTAATAAACTGTTAATGCCAGAGCTTAAATATTCTGTGTGCATGACAACTAGGACAGGTATATTATAAATTGTGAAATTCATGTCCCTGGGGTCATGTATGGGCCACACCCAGAGGTCAAAGTTCATCAAGGTTAAAAAATTCACATTTTCACCTTCTTCTGATGAAGTACTAAGCCAATTTCAAACTAACTTGGTGAAAAGCATCATTGGGTACTGATTATACAGATTTGTGAAAATTAAAAGGCTGGAGGTCAGGGGTGCCTAAAATGGGGACCAAAAGGGGGTAATTTTTGGTAACTTTTAAACATTTTCATCTTCTTCTCAAGAACTACTGAGGGGATTTCAACCAAACCTTTTTCTAATTCTTTCAAACAAAATCACTTGTCTTGGTGCTCTTTTACTCAGGTGACCGTTAAGGCCCACTGGGCCTCTTGTCTTGATTTTCCACCTTGTTTTTTACCTGAACAAACAAAGATTTTTAAAAGTCTATCAACTGGAAATATCATCTGCAACTCCAATAATTTTTCTGTATTGTTAATGGATTATTACTGTATTTTTGCATATATAAAAAGCCCCCTCTTGTCTAAATCTCTTGAATTGTTTGATATAGTGTAGTCACTGAATATCTATAAACATGTATTATTGAAAGCATGATTTATTATCCTTTATTATCCCTCTTACTAACATTCTGTTAATACATATTTTTTCTACAATACATAGTCAAGGATAAATGGCAAAAAAAAAACCGTCCTAACATTGTAGAGTTTCAGGAATTTTGTATTGTCTACTTTCTAGAATACTTGCATGAATAACTAATTTTCAACTTCGTTTGAAAAAATAAAAAAAAATCTTAATTAAATCAATTGATTAGAAAGAGATTGGTCAGTTTTGAGCTTAAGATTTTTAGCATGGTTGTCTTGAGAGAAAACATGGGATTGCCTTGTGTTTGGCTAAGTTGTCATGCAAAACCATTTATATTTGTAATATCTCGGGTAAAACTCAAGGCATTCATTTGAAAAGTGGAATATATGTTGAATATCAAAAGCGTAATCTATGCTATCAAGAGAGATATTTCAAAGTGCATTTTTGTAAAAATTGTAGAATCAGACAGCGGTTACTAAGGTTAAAATATGCCTGCATCCTCAAACTCAAAGCTTCCACAAGAGAAAGAACCATGAGCATCACTTAACACATTCAAAGATTTACTTCAGCATAGATTTAAGAAATAATTGCAGTAGCTGTCAGTCAAATAATATTAATGGGGCTTTAACTCATTACAAAACGACAACATTTTAGACTGGTTCAATTTCAAAGGAGTTGGCAGACAAAAATTAAAAGATGACAAAATTTTGATATTTTTCAACTTTTTGAGTAGCAAACATTGTGGAAAATGAAGACATTGCTTGTTACAAGCAATGTCTTCATTTTCCACAACATTTTCCAATGCTGGTCTTCTTTTCGGGTGTCAAAAGATGTCACTGTGTTAGAATGGGCCATCACATACAAAGATTTACTTCAGCAATAGATTGAACACTTTCCTGTTCAAATACAGGATTTTACGTTCCTGTGATTTGAAACTTGAGAAAACATTATGGAAAAAGAAGAAATTACTTGTAACAAGCAATTTCTCCTTTTTCCACAATATTTTCTACCACATTTTATAGGTTCATTTCAAATAGCATCCAGTTGTCTTTGTCGTCTGCAACCTCTTTCAATTTGGACTAGTCTAAAATTTCCAAAAACGGGAAAGGGTTAAGAAAAAATTGCAGTAGCAGTCAGTC
Organism: Fragum fragum; assembly: GCA_946902895.1. Taxonomy (NCBI): domain Eukaryota; kingdom Metazoa; phylum Mollusca; class Bivalvia; order Cardiida; family Cardiidae; genus Fragum; species Fragum fragum. The sequence continues at coordinate 25,895,169 of OX336367.1, forward strand.
AAATGCTTTTTATTGGGGATTAACTCATTACAAGACAACAAGATTTCAGACTGGTCCAAATTGAAAGGAGTTGCAGACGACAAATTGAATTTTATGAAATTTTAACTTTTTTCAACTTTCTGGGCAGAAACCTTGTGGAAAAAGAAGAAATTGCATGTAGCAAGCAATTTCTTCTATTTTTTTTCCCAATTGTTTTGGAAAAGGGCGTCCAAAAGCATTATTGTGTTGGAAAGGGTTAACCAAAAAAAGAAATCTTGCTATTTGATTTGTATGCTTCTACTGTAACCCATAAAAATAATGGCTGTGCAAATGTAAACAATGTCTTTCTGTCTTGCCAAAATAGCTCAGAAGATAAAAATATGGGGATGTTTGTCTGAAAGCTGGAATGATAGATATTCCTAAGTAAAATAAACAAGAAAAATGAGCATTTGTTGTAATCTTGTGAAAGCCTTGCTTCATTGCGGTTGTTATTGGTGTTCGAAAATATGAAATTCCACTGATTATATTGTAAGATAGCAATTTTTATACACAGCTGAATGTGGAAATATGTTAGTATCATCTCAGTATGATACCATGCCCGTCCGTCCGTCCACCCACCCACATCTTGTTAACATATTGCCTTGAGAATAATTGTGGAAAATGAAATTGACTAGCAATTTCTTCTTTTCCCACAATATTTTCTTCCACATCGGATTGTTTCACTTCAAATAACATCAGGCTGATCTTTGTCTATGCCTCTTCCATGGCTGAGTGGTTAGGATGTCTGCATGGAAGTGGTAGGTGGATGGAATCCTGGTGGATACAAGCTCACTAGGTTAGAACTTATGTCGGATATTGAGCAGCCAGCTAGTTAAAATTAAATGGTTACGGTAGGCCCACTAGGCTAGAAGAAGGGATTTGGAAAGTACTGGGCACACAAGGACAGAGTGTCTGATAAGCCAAAAGTGTCTGTCTTTTGGGGTGACACTGTAAGACACAAAGTCTATATCTTTGCCTCCAGGTATAGCATGACAAATTTCAGCACCCTATATGTCTGTTAAAATGGTCAATCTCCTTTGCATAAAAATTCAGGATTTTGTCGGTGTAACAAAATGTAATGTTACAATTCTGTGCTCTTGTGAAAGACAAGTGTTAAAGCTCTCTAAAATGTATGGGTTGATATTTGTGTGATCTCTCTCTGTTAGACAGAAGTAGGTGATAAAATTTACTCGGTTTGATATCTGTCTTATATTTTCTCTGAGAAATTCTAAATCTCTTTTACAGTGACAGTCTTATGTAACTTTCAGTTACAATGTTGAAATTGGTGTGGCAAACCCTTAGTTTGTGTGCAATTTCTTCTACAAGGAAAAGAGAATACACATTTAACTTTTTATTACGCCCTTCTATCAATAATATTCGGGCTTTTTGTTCTACCAATGTCTGTCTGTCTATGAGCAGAAAAATTAATGTAAAAAATTAAACATTACTCCAGCACCATACACGGCTCATATATTGGATACAAGTTCTTGCATTGATAGGCATCAGTTAGTTGTAAGATCAAGGTCATCCATCAAGGTCAAGGTCACTTATCAAGGTCTCAAATTTGGTAAACTTTTCTCAAAAACTTAACATTTTGCTGTTATTGAAACCTTGTTGAAGATGCAAGGCTCGTATTTTGGATATAACTTCCATGCATTGATAGGCATCTGTTTGTTGTAAGGTGAAGGTCACCCATTAAGGTCAAGGTCCCTTATCAAGGTTAACTTATTGTAAAACCTTAATACTCTGCTGTTATTCAAACACCGTTCAAGATACATGGGTTATATTTAAGATACAGGTTCCTTGATTTGATAGGCATCAGTTGGTTGCTAGGTTTAGGTCGTCCATCAAGGTCAAGGTCACTTACCAAGGTCACTTTTCCATACTAAGGCTGTTGCAGGGGCATGGTGTTTCACAAAAACATCTTTTTTTGTGTGGTTTCTATTAGAAAGGCTTGGTTTTATTTTTTCATATGTTGTAAGTCTAGCTCTACTATGATTAAAAAAGATGTCTTGTCATTTTAAACATTTTAGTGTCACTTACATTGTCAGATAACAAATATCTACTTCTCTATCTAGTCATTTTAATTGTCAGATAACAAATATCTACTTCTCTTTCCCGTAAGCCAATAGTCAAATTTTAAAATTAATGAGAAATGAGAAACTTTATTGAGAAATAATGCACAGCACAAATGTTGTCAACTGAAATTTCTAGACTGATGTAAAGCATTTTCCAAACGGAACTGCACAATCATCTTATTTCTCCCTTGAAAAAGGAATAAAGATTTGCATTGATCTTTAACCCAGTACAACGAAATTTTAGCCAGGTCCAAATTCAAAGAAGTTACAGAATACAATTTATAGTTTGTTGGAATTTAGAAAGCCTTCATCTTATGGGTTAGAAAACTTTGTAGATAATGAAGAAATTGCGTATAACAAGCAATTTCTTCATTTCTACAATATTTTTTCAGGCTATGTTCTTGAGGGGCATCAAAAAGCGAGATTGTGTGGGAACAGGTTAATGTAAAGAAATGATACGTATGAATCAAGACCATAAATCAAGGAACAATTTTACTCTTGGCTGAATTAATTTAAGTTGAACTCTCTGGAGGTGATTTATTTTGGTTATTTGACAAATTTTCAAGAATCCATCAGCAATTCATAATATATCACATTTTCTAGAAAATTGTACACATCTGAGTTTGACAAATTTTATTTTTCATTATAAACTAATGAAATAGATTACACTTGAATAGGAGTAACCTATTTCAACATAATGACTGGTTTTGACGCGCCTCAGGAAAAGAGCTCAGGAAAATATTGTAGTAAATGAAGAAATTGCTTGTGGCAAGCAATTTATTCATTTCTGACAAATTTTTCTACCAAGAAAGGATGAAAAAATGATCCTGTTGCCTACAAGTTCATTCAATGTGGACCAGTCTAAAATTTTGTTTTGTGGTAAAAGATTAGCTCTGAAGGCTCAGTTTATATATGGTAAACCACGAATGTTGGGTGTTGTAGGAGCTAGCAGATGAGGTTTGGAAACTATTCTTGCTTATTCCTTCCAAAATTTTGACTGCTGTTGAACTTATGTTTTTTCCTTTAACCCATTTCCTCACAATGACGCTTTTTAACACCCCTAAATAAAAAACAGTAGTGAAAGCATAGTGTAAAATGAAGAAATTGCTTGAAACAATGCAATGTTTTCTCAAGCAATTTCATCAATGTCCACAATGTTTTCTACCCAAAAAGGGGAAGAATTCCCTGAATCCAAGAAATAAAGTTCGGGGTCTGTAACATCTTTTAATTTGGACAAATCTTAAATGTTGTTGTGTGTTAAAAGATCAAGGTCATTCTTTACAAGCTGGATATGGTTTAGTCCTTTGGACAACCTTTCTCTCATTGCAAGTTTTGAACAAGGAAAATATCTAGTTTCTTGGACTATGAAGAATATCATTTCAATTTGAATCAATGTCAGAGGGTTGTCAAGAAACAGAGAAAATGGCCAAACAGACTCTAACAGATTCATTCTGTGAACTGACATTTGTGATATTGACAATTCATTATTTTGCTGTAGATAAGCATAGAGACTCTCGCTAAATCTATCAATGACGCGGCCTAATTGAAGTTCTATGGATTTTTTTACAGCTTTGGAGTTTGCCTGGAGTACTCTTGATTGTAGACAATAGACAGTATAATTGAATATTGGAGATAATTATAATCCGATCACGCAAAGCCCTGACTTTTGCCAGCTCTTTGACATGAGTTCAGTCTAGACCCCATAGGTAAATTCAGTACCAATTAACATGACCATACCATGCCCCAGCAATGACATGGTAGAAGGATAAATGTTCGTAAGGAATTAACTTCATATCAAAAAGGACATTTTAAGGAATTAATCGATTACCGGAAGACAAAATTTCAGACAAGACAAATAATAAAGACAATGATTCAAAGTGTGCTAAAATTGAATAAGCCTGATGGGGGATAAAACATTGTGAGAAAAGGAGATATTGCTTGTCATAAGCAATTTTCCTTTTAAAACTGTTTTTCTAAAGCTACTGGTATTTGCTTCAGTGGGTAAAACTGTGTCATAAAGTTGTAATGAGTTAACTAAATACTTTTTGTTATGTTTCTGTTTAAGTAGAGAGTTAAGGAACATTTTGATTGAAGGTTGTGCACCAGTTCATTCGACCTATTGATGAAAATCTTTCAAATATTTCTTTTGTATCGTCCCTGGCAGATGATGTAAAATAGCAATTACTGTTGTCAAATTTGACAAAATTTTCAGAAAATTTTCGGAATGATATCAGATTTGGGTGGGAAAAATGGATTTACAGGGGAGTTAAAGAGAATTTATTAATCTAAATTTCTGGGGAAATTTCGCAGGATGACTTTCCAGTGTCGGCAGAGCGTGGATTTCTAATTTCTAAAATTCTCAATTGTTTTGTTTTATTGAATTATCAGAAGTTTCAATTTATGTGAATGGTCGGATGATGGTTCTGTTATACCAAAATATCTGGTCCGTTATCCAGGAAATACCTGCTCAAATAGCGATACTTCTTGACATTGTAAAATTTCAAATGTTTGCATTACTAATTACTATGCCCCTCAAGAAACATTGTGAAAAAGGAAAAAATTGCTTGTTGCAAGCTATTTCTTATCAATAATGTTCTCTACCCAAAAAATACAGATTTAAAAGAAAAAAAAAATCAACTAAAAAATGTTTTTTCAACTTCTTTTAACCCATTCCAACTCAATCCCTCCTTTTAACGCCCCCCAAGAAAAAAACTTTAGAAAACATTGTATCAAGCAATTTCTTCATTATCCACAATGTTTTCTATCCAAAAAGACGAAAAAATTCAAAATTCCATCAACTTGAAATTGTCGTCTGCAGCTTCTTTCAATTTGGACCAGTCTAAAATTTTCCTGTGTTGGAATGGGTTAATTTGGATCAGTGTATAATTTTGTCATCTGCTAATGGGTTAATGTACAAAAACAGTTGTAACTAAAGTCTGATTTTAGAGATTGACATTTCAATGAAACAGAAAGATTGTTTTTCTAAAATTTGAATGTTTAGATTTGTCATTTAGGCAGGGTTTTCTGGATAATAGATCATTTTGTTTTATAGACACTTCAAAAAAGTTTTTTGCTTAGAGCAGAGGAAATGCAGAAAATATTTCAACCAATTTTTTTGACGCAGCATAGAAATTTGATACTCTCTCCTCTATATCTGCTCTATTGTACTGTACAGAGCTTTTAACCCATTCCTGAACAATCCTGCTTTTTTATCCACCTCAATTACTAATCTTGGGATAACATTGTGGGAATTGAAGAAATTGGGTGTAACACAATTGCCAGATAATGACAACCTTACTTGTCCTAACCATATCAACAAGCATTTTCTTCTTTTATCGCAATGTTTTCTCAGAGTTATTTATCATCATTGAGTCCAAGTGCAGGATTGGTAAGGGTTAATTCTTGGTAAGGTGACAGCCCCTAAACCAAGAATTAGTGTTGGCCTTTATGAACATCTTTGGGGGAAAATTTTTTATATATATATATATATATAATCCCTTCAACTCATGACAATTTAAGGTATTATGTTATTGTAAAATGTATCAATTGAAATTGTCTTTCATTTTCATGTTTGCAAGGTATAAAACGTTCAGCAAGCTACACAGACGGTAGAGGGGATGCCCCTACATCAATTTTAGGGGACTTTGGTATGGAAACATAATCAGACTATTTATTGCTTTAATAAATGGAATATAATCTGTTCATATCTTCTGATTTCTTCAAAAGTTTGAAACTATTGTATCATAATAGTTTATGACCAAAAGTATGAAGGCATCTTGATGAACCACTAAAACATCTTAACTTTTACTTGTTGAAGGGGTATTTTCAATATTTTGGAGGACCTAAGAAGTCTTAACTCATTCCCACACATTCCCTCCTTTTGATGCCATTCCCATACAATACAGCTTTTTGACACCCTTCAAGAAAAAAAAGAAGCTTTTGAAAACATTGTAGAAAATTATGAAATTGCTTATTACAAGCATTTTCTTCATTTTCCACTATGTTTCTACCCAAAAGACAAAGATTTTAAAAATTTCATTAACTGAAAGTCGCCGTGCAACTTCTTCCAATTTGCACCAGTTTAATATTTTGATGTCCGATAATGGGCTAAAGGTGAAATGGTCCCTTATTCATTGAAGAGTCAAAATTTATATGAAAAGTTGATAATTAGTTTCTATAGGATATATTCCATTTATAAAGCTGTGATCACAAATTACAAAGTTGAGTATCTTTTGTTTGATATAGTTCATGTTATATTGGTTTGATTTTCAGCTGAAGTTGTCTTTTCATTTGTTTTTTCAGTTCCAAATCTATTACTGCAATTGTAACTAGTATTTTGTTCAAGATAATTGAAGAGCTCTGCTATTTTTATGCTGCCATATTGATAGATTAAGGGCACAATGCTTTATCATTGATTCCATCACCATGTCATGATGTCTGTCTTCAAAACTTAACTAAAACAATTAATTATTTTCCATTTTTTCTATTATATGAGATAAAAGGTTTACATTTGATATGCAGTACCTTTCATTGGTGCAACTAACTTTAACCTCGGTCATATATATGTTTTTACTGAAGACATGTTTATGGAATATTGTGATTACCAAAAAAGTCAACCTATATCACCTAAGGTATCACTGAGTGCTTAACATGAGCTTTTGTTATCATAAATTTATTTGGTTTGGTGCCAAAAACTATAACCTCAGTTATATAGTTATATTACTGAAGACATGTGTATGGGATATTATGTTTATTAAAAGAAGTCAACCTGTATCATCTAGGATATAGTCAAAGGGCTTAAGATGAGCTATCTTAGTCTAGCTATGTCTGTTGTCTGTCAATATTTTGCATGCACTCTAGAGGCCGTAGTTATGACTTGAATGTCTCGAAACTTCTGATCATAATGCTTGTGAAATTGAACCCTCAGATGAGTTCAATATTGTCTCAATTGTCTTGATATTTGTTGAGAATGTTCTTCTCATTGTAAGTCCAGTATTGGGTCACTTGGAGTCAGAAGGTTACTAGATTAAATCTTAGAAATACCTCTTTTGCACTTTTGAGGCTACCCTTTTCATTAAGTCACATGTCTTGATATTAGGTCAAAAGTTTTGTATTGAGAAGTTTGATATAGGGTCACATAAGTCAAAAAGATGGGAATAAGTCAAATCTAGGAAACAAATCGTATACAATTTAGAGACTTTATTTTAAGCTTGGATTTCTTACAACTTTGTGAGAGTGTTTTTGCTCCTCAGAAAAAAAATTTATATTTGGTCACTTGAAGTTAGAAGAACTTGTCACTTGTGCTTTAGTTGGACATTGGCAGTTAATGACTCAGGTGAGCTCTTAACCCTTTCCCGTTCAAATACGGAATTTTACGTTCCTGTGATTTTATAATCGAGAAAACATTGTGGAAAAAGAAGAAATTGCTTGTAACAAGCAATTTCTTCTTTTTCCACAATATTTTCTACCACATAGGATGGTTTCATTTCAAATGGCATCCAGTTTTCATTGTCGTCTGCAATCTCTTTCAATTTGGACTAGTCTGAAATTTCCAAAAACGGGAAAGGGTTAAGGGCTAATAGCCCTCTTGTTGTAAGAATGACTTGCAGCTAATTGACGGATTGCTGTCCCAGCCATCTGACTTGGATAGGGAGTTTGGTTTTGATATTGCCCCATTCCCACTCAATGACACTTTTGTAATTTTCAACAATGTTTCTACCCACATAGTGGAAAAATCTTAAATTTCATAAACCTTTAATTGTTGTCTGAACTCCTTTCAACTTGGACCCATCTAAAATTTGCCTTGTGGTAATGGTTTAAACGGTCGTATTTTTCAAAAACTTACGGTCATTAATATGTAACCAAAAGTAAAACGGTTGTTTGCAAGTTCAACGCAATTTTAACTTGACGAAGCTGTATGAAGGATGTTTCAAGTCCACAAATCGACAAAGTATTTCTCGTAAATGACGGCTTATACTGGATTTCAAAGATCAATTCTGGTCTAAATGTATGATTTGATTAGTCTATTGACTCTTTGAATGATATCCACCATCTGTCAATTTGGCAAATATTATCAGTAGAATACAAATTCACCATAACCTAGCATTAGTTTCAAAGTTTACATTTTTCTACTTTCAGTGGTCTTCGTAAAAAATTGTAAATAAATCCATGTCTGTGGCAGGTCTCAAATTCCAGAGAAAATCCTAAGTGATATTTGTCACGATTAGTTGTGCATTTTAAATGGTATTGAATCAGCAGTTGCCGGCATTTTTTGAACTGAAAATTAGTTTTCAATTACCTGGTTTTTCAAAGTTCATCTGGTCTGCCCTATGAATATTTCAACAGCCACATTCTATCGATTACAAGTTGGAAATTATTTGAATGCCATTTGAGATTACCTTTTCTTTAACTTGCAAAGAAAAATTATATTCACACTGCCAAGTACATTTTGCTTTGTATTATATGCCGAAGACTCTATGAACAAGTCTAAATCCACTACCACTGGACCCTGCCTTCTGACGCCCCTCAAGAAAATGTTTCAGGAAACAATGTGGAAAATCTAGAAATTGCTTGTTACAAGCAATTTCTTCATTTTCAATATTGCTTTATACCTAGAAAGACAGAGGTATTTGGAGTTCAGTCAACTCATAATTTCTTCAATTTTGGACTGGTGTAATTTTTTGTTGTTTAGTAAATTTGGTTAACAGGCAGCATTGTATTTTTAACTTTTTCCAAAATTTATTCTGTTATAATAGCTCACATCTGGTAGCAGGTGCAATTGTACCCAAGATATTTGTATAATTACAGAGGAAAAAAGCATAAGCCTGTTTATATAATTTAAATCATTTTAAATTCAGAATTGTGCAATGTAAAGACTTTGATCAACCTGCCCATTCACACAGACTGATCTGATCCATGTCTTCACTCTGCTGAGTATTTTTTATGCACTGTAATTATGGTTTGTGGTCAAGCATCTTAGTGTCACTTTAAGAAATGAAGAGAATATTTTTTTTGTTTTTATTGATGTATGAACCCAAAAACTTTACTCTGTATGAATATGTAATGGATTCATACATTAGCAGTTCAAGAACTCTACATCAAGTTCTTGAACTGTCATTAAACATTCTTGAGCACTCAAGAACTATTTCTAGAACATTCAAGAACTGGTTCCAGAACACTGAGTTCTTGAGCTGTCATTTAAGGCTCAAAAACTAGTTCTTAAAACATTTTTCAAAGGGTAATAAAATCCTTTCCTTAATTTGCATTAAAACCAAAGGACTGAAAGCATCAGGAGCACTAGTTGTTGGTCAATATTTATTTTGAAAATTAGTTTTATAAACAATCATGGCAAACTGGTGGTGTGCAGGCTGACCTTTTTCTATATGCCTCCCACCAAAACACGAATACTCTAGGTTCATGGCAAGGGTTTCTATATACTTTTTCTAATCTGTAAGGAGAGAAATATGTGAAGGCAGATACCATCAGGTTTTGTTCTATGCATCCCTCGAGAGTTTTGTATCTTTTGATCTACAAAGGCAATTTTAACTGATGAAATACTAATTTCAAAGTATATCTCATGCTTTATTCATGAAACAATCAAGGTAGTAGAAGAGCAAACTGAGAATTTGCTTAATGAAATGTAATGGTACTTGGCAGCTGAACAGAATCCTGCCTCCCTGATTTTCAGGTAGATTCTTTGTCTACCCAGCATATAACCCTGGGAGTACATGCTAAAGTTTACAAGTGATCTCTGTATACAATATTATAAGCTTAAGATAATTTTTAAAACACTTGTCATGCTGAACCCAGAATATTCCTGTTTTTGCTGCGGGTATGTGCACATATGCTTGGGCTGATCTTAGTCCACATAACCTATTATGTCAATTAATTTTCAAAAGAAATGCTGACTCGCAACTAGTGATTCCAGTGCTCTCAGTCCTTTGATTTGATTGAAATTCTGAAAAGGAATTATTCAGCAAGAAAATGGTTAAGTAAATCTTGGTGAGCTGTTTGTTTATATGCCACTTTGAGTAATCTTTTAGTTTTTTCATAGTGATGCTCACTTATTCATGTACTTTCTACATATCAACGTAAATCATTCTCTTTGTACACACACACCTAGAAAACGCTTTTGAAATTATTGTAGAAAAAACAGAAGCAAATTTTATCATTATCCACTTTATTTACTACCCCTAAAGACAATTAATTTTAAAATCTGATAATCTATTGAAAATTGTCATCTGCAGCTTCTTTGAATTTAGACCAATCTAAAATTTTCTTTTTAGGTTAGACTAAAGCTGGGGCTCTTTATGATTCACAAGATCATACACACAAACAAACAATGTGTCAAGATTTCAAGTCCATAACTATTGAACAATACTTTTCAGATCACATGGTCTACCATTCTAACCACTGAGAAATATATATTACCTCTTGTCATCCTGTATAATATACTTTTATGAACTGTATTTAGGTCAAAGTGCTGAAAGAACAGGAAGCACTAGTTGCAGGTCAATATTTCTTTCAAGAAATGATTCTAAAAATAACTCTGGCTTGACAAGGAAAAATTGGTTGTATAGATCTTGGTCTATGCCTCCTGCTAAAACAGGAATATGCTGGATTTCAAAATGACATTGTGTTAAAAATCAAAGCTGAATTATAAAACTTAAAAGTAAAGAGAATTTTATAATGATGTAACAGTACCGTTTTTAACCCATTACTAGACAATATAATTATAGACTTGTTGGAATGGGTTGATACAGGAAAACAATAATGTGTGTGTGTATATATATATATATTGTGTTTCAGGGGAATAGTTTTCACTTGAACTTATGCCACTGTCATAGCACTGTTGGTAGTGCATCAGGCTCCTGATCTTCAATAATTGGATGTCAAGGGTTTGATCCCTGATGGCAGCACATATCCTTTCTGACATTTGTCTATCACCAATGGGTGGGTAATTGTAAACTTAGTGGGATAGCATCTGGAGGCTAGGAAAGGATGTAGAGGTAGTACTGGTGTGAGAAATACCAGGAATCCATTGTTAGGTGCTCCAGCTGCTGCGATATGACTGAAATACTGTTGAAAATGGCTTCAAACCCCGTTCAATCAATCAATTGACTTGCACATGTTAATTGACACATGATTAGTCTGAATGATTATGTTGTATTCCTGGGAGAAATGAAATTATGTGTTGGTTCACCAGTCATCATTTTATAACTTAATTTCTGTTTAGGGTGGTGGTAAACCCGAACATTCTACCAACTGATGTGCCATTAGTTCCTCAGTAATTTTGAATGCAAGAATTTATCAGTGAACACCAAAGCAGAATTAACGAGAAAGGCAGATAGTATAGTTAGCGGTAGATACAAATTTGCTGGGTGCATGATGCCTCATAAAACATGATTAGCCAAGATGTATAGGGCTTGCCTCATTCGTTGAGTGGCAGAAAATTAAACAAGACAGAAAAAAATGATAAGTTTTTTTGCCTTGTCTTGCAAGTAAAACAGATATTGCAAAAACCAGCAGGATGCAGGGGAAAATGTATTTGGAAGTGCTGTAGAAAAGGTGACATTCCTGTATAAACTCCTGAAAATCATTACACTACTGTGGGAGTTTTTCTGCCTTGACAAGAGGTAACAACAAAGATCAGACTGCACGTCTAGTCTGTGTTTACACCACTTGTTTTTCTCCTTTAAACCAAAGTGGTTTATGAAAATTGGTTTTCAAAAGAAATATTGACTAAGAATCAAGCCTTCAGGCCTTTTATATCAATTCAATTGTGAAAAAAAAATTATGCAGCATGACAAGAGTTAACCCATTCCAACTCAATCCCTCCTTTTTTCGCCCTTCAATAAAAAAGCTTTGGAAAACATTGTGGAAAATGAAGAAATTGCTTGTATCAAGCAATGTCTTCATTTTCCACAATGTTTCTATCCAAAAAGGTAAAAAAAAATTTAATTCCATCAACTTGAAATTATCGTCTGCATCTTCTCTCAATTTTGACCAGTCTAAAATTTTGTCGAGTGGGAATGGGTTAAGAAGGAATTCCATGAAGTCTCAATGATTCAAAAAGAACTAATGAATTGAAATGGAACTAAAAAATCATGAATATTCAATTCAAGTAGGTCAATCAAAGAAAATTAATGGCAATATAGGTTAGGTGTGTAGAAGAAAAGGTTATTCTGACTTATTTGCCACTGAGTTGGTAGCTTGTAGGACATGTGATTACTAGTATTTTATCCCCCTCCATGGCAAGTTTCCTTTCTGGCATTTGTCTTCCACCAACGGCTGGATAATCATAAATCTTAAGTGGGATGAGCAACTGGAGGCTCAGAAAGGATGTGATGGTACTAGTGCGAGAAAAACAGGAATCCATGGTTGGGTGCAACAGCTGCTACAATATGACTGAACACTGTTAAAAGTGGTGTTAACCCCAATTAAATCAATTGGACATAATATATTGCATGTAACAAACAATTACTTACTTTCACATGATTACTATTTTATCACTGTATCTTCTACTCAAAAACATAGAAATAATGGATTATCATTAATTGCTGATGGATTGGAAGCTTTTCACTCTAGGGAATTTGATGAAACAGGTTCAAAGCACCAAAAGTCATAATTTTGTGGAATTGGCTTTGAAAAAGTTAGTGACTGCTGTACTTTGTTGCTTTGACCAGGAGAGAGATGGTACTGGTACTTCATGAAACATTGTAGCATGTACTCATTAGGGTAATCTTATAAACAGGGTGCTAACATGTACCCATTTTTATTTGGTTTCTTGGAAAATAATGAAAATCTTCGAATTTAAAATAAAAGTTGCCATCTTCTGTCTACCTGTGGTTGGAACATCATTAGTTGATCAAGCAGGTTGCCATAGAATTGGCAAAAAGTTATCTTAACACTTGTCATGCTGAACCAAGAATATGCCTGTTTGGGCAGGGTCTTAGTCTACAACACTTGCTTGTCCCTTTCAAGCCAGAGTTGTTTAACTTTTTCCCACACAATGACGCTTTTTGACGCCCCTCAATATATTATTGGGAAAACATTATTTAAAGTGAAGAAATTTCTTGTAACAAGCAATTTCTTCATTTTACACAATGTTTTCTACCCAGAAAGTTGAAAAAAATCTAAAATTTCATAACCTTTGATATGTTGTCTGCAAATCCTTTTAATTTGGGCTGGTCTAAAATTTAACTGTGTGGTAATGGATTAATTAATTTTAACCAACAATAAGTGATTCCAGTATTGCCTTACATCTTCAAATTCTGTACAAAATTTAATTACTGGCTAAGTAAAATGAACATTACTTGACTTTTTCATTAGGCTTGTCCAAATTGAAAGATATTGTAGATGACATTTCAAACTGCACTGGAATTGGAAAATATTAGTGCCAAATAGAATAGAAAGCATTGTGAGAAAATGAGAAATTGCTTGTCTCAAACAATTTCTCTCATCCAACAAATTGTATGTCTTCAAGGAATCAGAGAAGGTTATTGTGAGGTAATGGGTTAATGATAATTGTGAATGGTGACGAACAAGCTGAATGTAAATTTCTCAAAATGCATGACCTCATTTACTAATGGCGCAGTGGGCGTAATGGTGATAACGTTGGTGTAATGACAAGGAAAATTAAGCTTCTTTGATTGGATTACAAGATCTGTTATTTTTCCCTGACAAAACATTTACCATTTCCTGTCTGTCATAAACAGCCTGCTGCTGACTATTCCCAAGATTAGAGCCATGTGGATGGAAAGAGAGGAAATTTGAATCTATCATGGCTTGATGTTATCAAGTTTCATTCGTACCTTATTGAAAATTAATTGCTTTACTGTTCTAATTGTTTAAACAAGGTAAAGACACTTAAAATAGTGTAGTGATTAACCTTCAGTATGCTGTTATTACTCACTAGAACTGATTCTGCAAGACAAATGACCAGTCGCAGCTGTCAATCAAATATTCAGTTGACCAATGAAATCATACATTTAGACTGGAAGTTAACTTTGGTGAATCATCTTTGTTGGTTTGGTGACTTAACCCTTTCCTATTCAAACCAGGGATTTTTACGTTGATATGATTTTATACTTTAGAAAACATTGTGGGAAAAAGGAGAAATTGCTTGTAACAAGCAATTTCTCTTTTTTTTCACCTTATTTTCTACCACATAGGATGGTTTCATTTCAAATTGAATCCAATTTTCATTGTTGTCTGCAACTTCTTTCAATTTGGACCAGTCTAAAATTTCCAAAAAACAGGAAAGGGTCAAACATTATAACTTATTCAAGCTGCAGTAAGGACGTTTAGGTCTCCAACAAACCATTATACTTATTTGTTACATGCTAATGGCCATATATTTTGTATGATAACACTGTTAGAATTAGAGGTGAAACTTCCCCTCCAAGTAAATGGGCGGGACAAAATGAGTCTGTGGGCAGGGCATGTGATTGGTCAATTGACAAAACACTGGCTACACCGACTGACCTCTGACAAGCAACTTGATGGCAATATCAAAAATATTAGTTTGCAAAAGATATAGCTAGGAACATGAAATAGAGCATATCGCTGGTTGGCAAATCAGGAATTTTACCTTGTAGTGATTTTTTGCTTGAGAAAACATTGTGGAAAAAGAGGAAATTGCTTGTAACAAGCAATTTCTCCTTTTCCCATGATATTTTCTACCACGCAGGATGCTTTCATTCCAGAATGCATCCAATTTTTAAATTCAACTTCTTTCAATTTTGACCAGTCTAAAATATCAGAAAACAGGAAAGAGTTAAATATCTTTATTACAGCCTAAATGAGCAGTAATTATGACATTGCCCAACAAATGTTTGTGGCTAGCAAAAGGCTAGCAGGCTATTGTTGTGAAGTTTTGCCTTTCATGTGTGTATGCACCTATCAGTGCATTTTTGTCGAGCCCCCTTGCAGTGAGCAAGACATAGTTGTCACCATAACAAGTCAGTGTATGTGCGTTAGTCAGTCCGTCTAAATTTGTCCGGACAATTACTCCTACATTTATGGATTGATTTCAAAATAACTTGGCACAATTATTCTCCATCATGAGTAGATGTGCCATTTGAAAGAATTTTTTGGATAGCTTCAAGTTCTAGGTCACAGCTCAAGGTCAAACACTAAAATTGTACTTTATTATTATTATTATTATTATCTTTTATTTCCGCCATGTAGGCGAGCAAAACTACAAAATACATAGATATACAAAAAAGAGCACAATAAAGACAACACAATGAAAAGAAAGACATTTAGATACAAACATTGAAACAAACATCGGAATTTTAACCCTTTCCAATACAATTGTGAACTCATGAACTTTATCTGTAATTTTTCAGTAAGAAAACGTAATTTGAAATTGCTTATGACGAACCTTTCAGAATTTGGACTAGTCTATCGATCTAAACGGGAAAGGTTTTAAGTGTGCCACTCCTTCACCCATACTTGCTGTATTAATTGCGAAACCGAAAAGAATACAAAACAAGGATGAAGTAGACACAAATTGAAAGTAGCGAGATAACGAGAATGTACCCTTGTCAACCGAAAGCGAACAACAAAAGCACCGCTCAAACGGTAAACAAAGTTAGAAAAACATATACATGTAGTTAAAAACGAACAAACAAACAAACAAACAAAATAATAATAATAAAAAAAACAGAAAACACCAAAAGACCTAAGATGGTTTTAGAACATCATATGTCGCTCTACCTGACGTATTTATAACTGACTTACTGTTTGTTCTTAAACTTTATTGAATAAACGTTTTAAAGCTTGTATATCGCAGATCGTTGGTAGACGACCAAAAGCCCACAACCAAAGCTGTAGCTACGAGGTTTCAATCGCTAAACAACGTCACGAATACTATAAATATGCCATAATCATGTTACAGATGAATTATAAATATACCAAAGTTTACTTAAAATAGGTAGAACAAAGAATAATGAGTTTTCAGACCAGAAACCATTCTCTATAATATTTTCAAAACCTGATACAAGAGTAATTATCTTAAAAGAGTCCGAGAGTTCTAGAAACCTGTTGAAAAGTGTTTCACCGTATACTACTCGTATTTGACTAAATAAATAATACCTTATATTGGCTGTTGTATCACATTCAAAAATAATATGTTCGCAAAGTGGTATATTAATTATTTTTGTCCATTTTGCACAACTATGTGAGAAATCATCACTGAAACATTTAGCAATTATTTTAACTCCGTTATAACAGTGCTTTGAAAACGAAGGGACACGGCGACTTATCTTCCAAAGTTTTGAGGCATCACTTAATTGGGGTTTAAAGAACAAAAAGTCTTTAAGAGACCGATCTTGCTCCAATCTAGCTTTCCAAGCGGTGAAAGCTGAGGTTTCGACTGCATTACGGGAAAGAATTTTCCATTGAGTTTTTGATGGAAAAAATCCATAGTTTATATAATCAAGCAAGTAATTCTCTAAAGAATATTTTCTAATGATTTCAACAATATTTGGAATAAAACCAGACTTAACATTGTTCCCAGTATAAGAAGATACCAGTCTATAATTAAATAGGATCTTCGATATATGACCGGTTACTAGTCTACATAATTGACCAAGAAATAACAACTTACGGTACTCTATTTCGAAAACTATAGGCATAGAGCCCATAAGGCTTAAACAAATGTCAGTGCGGGTATAAGTGGGAAGATCTTGAATATATTTTATGCAAAATCTATGTGCCTTTTCTAAATTTAAAATTTGCGAATTGGTTAAATCCAATAGAAACTCACATCCATAAAGAGCTTTAGGGAAGACTATAGATTTATAAATTTTGAATGAGGTCAAAGGATTTAAACCATTATCATGCAATCCTATGTTGGTAAGACTAAGTAAACTACCTCTTAATTTATTACAAGTTTCATCTACCTGAAATTTACTTTTCATTGATTTATAAACGTTAATACCAAGATGGGTGTAGCAGTCAACTTCATTGATTTTACAGTCCCCAAGAAACCACGATCTATCATTTACATGCTTTTTATGTTCATTAAAAACCATCACTGCACATTTTGAGGCATTATACAAGTATCTCCATTTACATGAATACTCATAGCAAATATTCAGCATACTTTGAAGTCCTTTTTGAGTTAAAGATATTAAGACCATGTCGTCTGCTACGCTAAGGGAACTGCAGTCAGATCCTGCTATACATAAGCCATAACCAGAGTCAGATAATTGTTGAATAAGGCCGTTTATATAAACTAAATACAGAAATGGGCTTGTTTTCCCCCCTTGTCTGGTTCCCTGTAGAACTGGGAAGGTTTCATTCGAGATGTATCCTTTATAACGTACCGCGCTCTGCAGATCAGAATAAATACTCAACAAACATTTTAAGATTTCATCATCAATACCACCTTCAATAAGCTTATAAAAAAGACCGTTCAACCAAACTCGATCGAATGCTTGTTTACAATCAAGAAAACATAAAAACAATCTACTTTTATTTTCTTTTGCAAAGTGTATACACTCGCGAAGGCAAAATGAGGACATAATACAACCAAGTCCGCTCTGAAACCCACCTTGTAGACTATGAACTTTCAAGGAATTAGTGGTTTGCAGTCTGAGCAGAATAACAACTTCAAAAATTTTTAAAATACATGACGTGAGTGTTATCGCCCTGTAGCTATTCGGGTCCTTTCTATCCTTATTGCCTCCCTTGAATAATGTAAAAATTACCCCCCTTTTCATAAGTGAAGGTACCTGAGAACATTTTATCATAGCTGTAAGGAGTTTAGCCAAAAGTCGCCTAATCAAATTCCCTCCGTGAATAATGTGCTCATAAGTAATACCATCAAATCCAGGGGCTTTTTTACGCTTTACTGTCAAAAGTGTATGATTTATAGTTGCAACAGAAACTTTTGGTGAATTATTATCTTTATTGCAGTTTAAAAAATATAATTTCTTTTCAAATTCTTTATCAACATACTGTCTAAAATCGTTGTCGAAGCAGGGATTGTCATCAAACGAGTACAATTCTTTAAAATACTGCTGCCAACCATTTAATAAAGAATTATTATCCCGACATGCTTTACCCTCGAAGTAGATTTCGGCACCCGGGGCGTTATTTGACGACCGTCTCTTACGATTAACTAACGCCCAGAACTGCTCTTGATCAGCCTCAGCCGCCTGATCTATGTCATCGTACAACTTAACAAAATATCTGTCCACTGCAATACGGTGCAGCATGCGAAATTCTCTTTTATAATCTTTTAATGTCTGAAATATAGGTCCACACCTGGGGGATCCAGCTAAAACCCATTCACGTCTGTGACGTTTCATAGCCGTATTCAAAGCCGTTAATTCGTCATTCCAGTAAGGTTTTAAATGACTATGAAATGGCCGAACAGGTATAAAATTATCTGCTGTATTTCTTAATGCACTAACGATAGCATTATACATTCTATCAACGTCCGCTGTAGTGATGACGTCATACTTGAGTAAGGCAATTAAACCCGCATCATGGTCGAGACTATTACGGTAATTATTAAGATGAGTTTGAGAGACATGAGACCATTTTATTCTCCGGGTAGAACAAGAACTATTCGGACAAGAAGTATCGGGTAATTCTAAAACACATTCTACTGCTCTGTGATTTGAGTATAAAAGAGCGTCATCGTTAACAATATTACACGCAATAATTCTATTGATGTCATCGGTACTGAGGATTATATTGTCAATAATACTTGATCCTATTGAAGATTCAAAAGTTGTAAGTGCGCCTCCACATTTTCCAAGGGGCGTAACCGCTGAAAAATTTAACTGATTTAAAAGAGCCTGAAAGCAATTATCTCTCCTGTCTAGCGGTTTAGCAAAACTAGCACTGTTTAGATGACAATTAAAGTCACCCATAAGTATAACCAACCCTTTCCACCTGTAAGTAGATATGGTATCATGGATAAAATCAATATATTCACTAAAAACAGAGTAAATGTGGTTTTTGGAGGGCATATAAACTTGAAATAAGTATATGAAATTGTTCGACGACAACTCCACTTGAAGACCTATCATTCGGTCGTTTTTTATTGGCAAGAGTGTGACAAATTTGTCGAACTTTTTCTTCCATAAAATTGCCACCCCGCCCTTACCAGGACCTCTTCTATCATTGCTTACCAAATCCTTATCGGATAACGCATTTCTCCAACAATTATGGACGGATTTAACTTGGCACAATTATTCTCCATCATGAGTAAATGTGCCATTTGAAAGAACTTTTAGGATAGCTTCAAGTTCAAGGTCACAGCTCAAGGTCAAACATTGAAATTATGCTTGTCTGGAGCATTTCTCCTACAGTTATGGATGGTTTTCAAAATGAATTGGCACAATTGTTCTCCATCATGAGATGGCTTGACAGCAGTTGTCCTGGGACAACCATCTAGTTTCTGTAAAAGTCTTCTAATCAGAATCAACAACTGAAGGCCTAATTTAATTTTAGAGTTGTCCTTATGTTGGGAAAAACAGTTCACCAAGGTTTGGTCTACTAGCAACCATAATGTACATAAACTCTGCTTTGAATGCAATGCAAACAATCAAAACTAGATCTAATGGAATTTGCCATTCCAAAGATAATTCTTTCATGCACAATGGATCAAGATATTTGTGTGATTTCTGGAAACCCAATCATTTAAAACCTCTCTATTTGTTGCCAATACAGCAATATGAAAATAAAACTGTGAGAAAACTCATGAAACATTTACAGTGTTAATTTGCTATTCTTTGATGTGACGGCGCCAATTACCAGTCTGTTAATTTCTGTAATGAAGAGTCAGAATTTTTGCCTTCACTTTGTGACATTTCCAAGCGTGTGATCAAGTCTACTGGAATTCTTGTGCTTGCTTCTGTAGAGAATTAACTTTTTATCACGGCTTGAAACGTCTGTACTATGACCTCCAGATGATTATAACACCCCCCCTCAATATTAGCTACTCCTTCAATATCCATACAGAAAAAAACAAAGTCTCATTAAATGACTATACATAATATGATTTAATCCATCCCCACTCACTGACGCTTTTAAACGCCCCCAAGAAAAAATCTTTTGAAAACATTGTGAAAAAAGAAGAAATTGCTTATTTCAAGCAATTTCCTCATTATCCACCATGTCTTCTATCCCAAAAGTAAAAAAAACTCCAAAATTTAATCAACTTGAAATTGTCATCTGCAACTCCTTTCAATTAAGACCAGTCTAAAACTTTACAGTCTGGAATGTGTTAAAGAATGGTGTGGATTTTGTTCGGTGGTCATTTTTACCTTGGCTATTTTCAGAGAAACCGAATCATTGTCCGCATCCACATTGTCGTCTAAAAACTTGGACATTTTGAAATATTACAGAACACATTCGCTTGAAAATTGGAATGTATGTTCGCTATGAAAAGAGCTATCTATACCAACAAGGGGAATAACTCTAGATGTGTTTGAAAATTATACCCCTTCTTTAGACTTACAAATTTTACCCAATATCAAGCACTTAACCCATTCCCACTTGACAAAAATTTAGAATAGTCCAAATTGAAAGAAATGTCAGACAACATTTTAAGGTTTATGAAATGTCAGATTTTTTCAATTTTCTTGGTACAAAACACTGTTGAAAATGAAGAAATTGCTGGACAGAAGCAATTTCTGCATTTTCAACAATGTTTTCCAAAGCTTTTTTTCTAGGGGGCATTTAAAAGTGTCACTGAGTGGAAATGGGTTAACCCATTTCCACACAGTGACGCTTTTGGACTCCCCTCAAGAAAAGCAATTGGGAAAACATTGTGTAAAATGAAGAAATTGCACAATATTTTCTATCCAGAAAATTGAAAAAATATAAATTCCATCAACTTAAATTGTCGTCTGCAACTCCTTTCAATTTGGACCAGTCTAAAATTTTGCCTCTTTTTGGAGCTCTTATTTTAGACAAGGAACAGTTTTGGGATGAATTCACATCCTTAAATTATCGCTTAAGTTTAAAGCATGTGCAAAGGCAATAACAATATTTTAGATGATGATTACTTGGTAATTTGAATTGGAAGTGTCTTTTGCAGAACTCAAAAAAGAACTGAAAAGAAATTGAATAGGAAGTGTTTTGTAAGAAAACTTGAGAACATTTGTAAATTACGCTGTCAAAATGAACAGAATTATATCGTCGCAAGAAACCTTAGAATCAATACAAAGTATGTGTGACAATTTTGCAGGGTTCTCTGTTATAATGTCATCATCGAGTCCTAAATAGAGAGGGGGGTGCACAATATTCAACCCTTTCCTGTTTTTTTTTAAATTTAAGACTGGTTCAAATTCTAAGAGGTTGCTGATAACAATGAATTTAAATTGGATGTAGTCTGAAATTAAATCATCCTTTTTTGTAGATACTATTGTAGAGAGAAGGAGAAAGTGCTTGTTACAAGCAATTTTTTCTTTTTCCACAATGTTTTGTCAATTATAAAATCACATTGACATAAAATCTCAGGTTTGTATAGGAAAGGATTAAAGTACATAATTTCAAATACCTTAACTCATTGCCAATGAATAAAGTTTTTTGACGCCCCTCAAGAAAAAAAAGTAAAATGAAGAAATTGATTGTAAAATGCAATTTTGTCATATTCCACCATGTTTTCGACCCAGAATGTTGAAAAAAACACTAAAATTTCAAAACTTTGAATTGGCCTTTCACATCATTTGGTATCATAAAATATCAAATTTTTTCCTCTAAGGCTCAAAACCAGTATAAGATGTGGTGTAATCATTATACATCCAAGTGTATCAACCCATTCCCACACAGTGGCGCTTTTAAACGCCCCCAAGAAAAGTAAGATGTGGAAAGCATTGTGGAAAATGAAGAAATTGCTTGTTTCAAGCAATTTCTTCATTATCCACAATGTTTTCTATCCCAAAAGAAAAAAAATTCAAAATTTCATAATCTTTAAATTGTCGTTTGCAGCTACTTTCAATTTGGACCAGTCTAAAATTTTGGTGTGTGGGAATGGGTTAATGGGTAGTCTGAATATGTCTACCATTCATTGCTTGTTTATGATAATTGTGTTTCACTCCTTGTCAAATGTTTTACAGAATGTTTAATTTTTTTCTTGAGGGGCATCAAAAAGCATCATTGTGTTGGAATCAATCACAGAACATACTTCATATCATTGTTGGGCAGCCAACATGTTGTTATTACAGCTTGACATAAACTGTAGTTACAACGTTTTTGCTGCCTAAACCATCATTATTTGTTTGGAATGTATGGAATGAAAAGTAGTTTTACTTACAACTATTAGTACCGTACTTATTATACATTCTAATTAACATATTTTATTGGATGATTAGCTCAG
Organism: Fragum fragum; assembly: GCA_946902895.1. Taxonomy (NCBI): domain Eukaryota; kingdom Metazoa; phylum Mollusca; class Bivalvia; order Cardiida; family Cardiidae; genus Fragum; species Fragum fragum. The sequence continues at coordinate 25,917,612 of OX336367.1, forward strand.
AATATTATGATGTACTTTCCATATATGGATACGTGACAACTTTAGACTGCTGTTATTTGATAGTCTTAATCCAAGTCATTCCTGAAATTTTAGAAATTTTGGAATTTTATGATTTTATGACAGTACCAAAAAAATGAAATGAAAGAAAGTACAATGTACAACAGTTTCCAATTTTCATAATTGAGTATATATTTTATCTATTGCAAACCAGTGGTCAACAGTGTCTGTTATTTAAGAGATGAAGAGAATATTTTTTGTTTTCATGGAGGTATGAACCGAAAAAACTAATCACACTGTATGAATACGCGAAGCGGATTCATACATTGTGTGATTAGGTTTTCGGTTCATACCTCCATGAGAACAAAAAATATTCTCTTCATTTCTTATAATTTAATAGTATCGAGCGAAAAAAGCAAAAAAACCTACATCTTTTGATACCTCTTTGTATGGGACTATTTTGTGTGGAAGCATACAAAATAATTGCGTACTCAAAATTTTGTTCATGGAGGTATGAATTCAATTTTTCGACCAATCAGAACGCTTGTTTTTGATAGACGAAACTAACAACTAAATTATATTGGTGTGAATTCTAGCAGTCTGAAGATTGTTTTTGATGTAAATGAATTCAACTATGGATTAAATTTGGCCCCTCTACAAAGGAAAAACAGTTGTCTCTATGTTTTGTAAAGAAAGGTGAAAATAAATATATACATTTGATACTACATGCATTCTTTTTATGAACTGGTTTATGGTGTAGTCTAGTGGTTATATGGTGGAAGACCAGTGATCTGAGAGGTGCCAATGGTCATTGATTCCATTCTCAGCAGCACATTGGAGTGAATTTGGGTAAGGTGTACAGAGCTCCAATCTATTACTGGTGATACCCAGGAAATACATGAATAAGTGGATCTTGCTGTGAAGTAACTGATAGATTAACCCTTGTCATGCTGAACCCAGAATATTTGATTATAAATATTAACCCTGAAAACCAGATCTACAATGCTATCAGCCCTTTGATCTTAATACATTTTTAAAAAAAATTATTCAGCATGACAAGGGTTAATCAAAGTAGCATTAAATACCATGCCAATTGCAAAATCTACAAAATTTTTACATGTATTATTGTCATAGCGTCCTATTGAAATTATTAATTGAATTTTAATCAAGACAATATAGTTGAATTCATAGTGAACCGTAATCATTCTTGACATATAACTGTATCATCATTAAGTCAATACTTTATCATTTTTATTAATTAGCATGTCATGATTTATATTATATTTAATCTCTGGCACTTTTATACAAGGTACTCCTGGTCTAATGGTAGCAACAATGCCAGGTTTGAGCCCTGGCGCACAACTAACACTTGGAGCATCGGGATTGGGAGCCCAGGCACAGCTTTGTGGTACAATTGTGTATATTTTCTCTTTAGATATATTTACCATTCTTTCTCATTTTCTTCTTCATATTACTGGAACTGTCTGCAGCTGTATTGTTAGCAAACCAATTCTGAGAAATCTGTTGTGACAATCTTGTTAGTGTATGACATTTTCTCTGTGGTAAAACTTAGTCTTCATCTTTACAAAGAAAAAGAGCTTTGTTAGGCTTCCTTGTCATTTTGCAAGTAATATTATTTCTTATTATCTTAAAGCCATTATTGTGTCTTTTAACTATTCATTTTTATTTGGGAGCTTTTTTCTCAAAATATATCTGTTTCAAATATCTTTGATTAAATTTACTTTTAGTCTCAAGAGGAGAACCTAAAGCTTCTCAAATAACCATTCCCACACATTGACACTTTTTGATGCCTCACAAGAAAAAAATACTTGGAAAACATTGTGTAGAATGAAGAAATTGCTTGAATCAGGCCATTTCTTCAATTTCTACACTGGTATAAACACCAGAAAGATTAGCAAATTAAAACTTCATGTATTATGAAGTGTAATCTGCAACTCCTTTCATTTTTAATGAGTCTAAAATTTTGCCATCTGGTAATGGGTTAAATACTTTTAATTGAAAAAAGAGTGCTTTATGTGCTTGGGGGAAAACACAAAATGCAAGCTTCAATAAGTTTTGGGTTTGACTTTGGAGGATTGAATGTTACCATCAAGTTATCATGCAGTTTGCACTTTCTGTCAAAGAAGTTGCATTCTATAACAAAGCTCTTTTTCTCCTATTTATCTACCCAAGGCAAACACCTTGTTTCTTCTATGATCTATTTCTGAAGACTGTTTGAATCACAGTTCTGCAAAGTATATCTCTAACAGAATACATATCTGATCTAATTAGATTAATTAATACTCCCCTTTATTTGACTGGGTATAATTAAAAGATTGCTTAATTCTTCTAAATTATATATCTAATTTGCAAAGATAGAAGATTCATAAAAGCTCAATCTGTGGTTTAAGTCTCATAATTATGTGATTGAACTTATTTAAAAAGCAATCTCTCTTTTTCGTAAAGTAAAAGCCAACCTATCAAATATATTCTAGAACTTTACACCTAGATTTTGTTCTTCAACCCATTTCCACACAATAGTGATTTGTTATGCTCCCCAAGAAAAGAAATAAGGAAAACAATATTGAAAATGAAGAAATTGCTTGTTGCAATCAAATATTTCAAAAAAGAAAAAAAATTATTCAAAATTCTCTCAACTTGAAATTGTCGTCTGCAACTTTTTCGAATTTAGACATCACCTTGCTGGATATGTGGAATATTAGCCAGAATAAAAAGAAAATTTTAAAGCATACAGACAGTGATTTCATCACATATGGATTATTCCATTGGTACAGCTAAACAATAGCAATGCTGGATTGTTGACTCTGTAGACTGGTCAAAATTCTAAGAAGTTGCAGACGACAATTTTCTTGAAATCTGAATGTAAAATGAAGAAATGGCTTTTGGATTGTAATGGCTTTCATTTGAATAAAATTCTAGAAATATTCTACAATAATTGAGATTAATTATAAGGCAGTTCGATTAAAAAATATTTCTTCAACAACATAGTGTTGTTTAAGTGTTCTTCTTAACCCTTGTCATGCTGTATTAATCACCTTACTGAACTGATGTAAAATCAAAGGACTGAAAGTACTGATATGACTTGTTGTTCAAAAATAAATATTTTTTTTAGAAATCAATTTTATAAACAACTCTCACAGAAAAGGTACTAGCAGGCTGATCTTGGTCTTCATCTCCTGCCAAAACCGGAATATTCCGGGTTCAGCATGACAAGAGTTAAGCTCTGAATTTCTTTGATAGTTTACTATACATTTGCATGATGTTATTTCTTTAATCTTATCAAATCTAGATGCTTTGCTTTTGAGCATCTAGGTATGAAAAATCCTTACTGAATATCTTTTTTTTTTCCAGAGTTTAAACTTCTTTTTCTATACAAGGTTGAAAATGATGTATGATCTATCAAAAGTTTAATGCATAGGGACTAGGAAATTGGATTCCAAAAGAAAAAAATCTTACCCTGTTCCTTATGTAATTGCCACACTCTACCAAGACTGGTCAATATGCAGAAAAGAGGAACTCATCTGCAGCTAAAACTAAAAATTAGTCAAGATTGTCAATTTTGGCATCAATAAGAAACTGTTAACCCATTACCACACAAGAGAAATTTAGACTGGTCCAAATTGAAAGGTGTTGCAGACGACATTTTAAAGTTTATGAAATTTTAGATTTTTTCAACTTTCTCGGTAGAAAACATCTTGTAAAATGAAGAAATTGCTTGTAACAAGCAATTTCTTCATTTTACACAATGTTTTCTCAGTTGTCTTTCTTGAGGGGTTCCAAAAGCGTCATTGTGTGGGAATGGGTTAAAGCAATTATTTTAGCCTCCATATTCACTAATGGCCAACAATTGTGGTCTGTATGTGTAAATCATGTTCAACCTTGTTATAAATTTAGCTTGAAATACTCTGAAATTCCCAGATGCTTTAATTTTAACCCTTGTCATGCTAAAATAAAAATTCATATTTACATTGAAATCAAAGGACTGAAAGCACTTGAAGTTTTAGTTGAAGACTGATATTTCTTTGAATATTTATTACACTTTTAAAACTTGAATGGACTGATCTTTGTTTATATTCCCCCTGTCATAATGAGAATATTCCATTCTCAGCATGACAAGGGTTAATATCTGAAAAGTATTGTTCTCATTATCTTATCTTGATCTGCACCAACTATTCTTATCTATTTCATTCAAAATTACAAGAAGGAAAATCTATTTGAGACCAAACCTATTTTAGCTCTCTACTCTTGATTATAGAATGGAATAAGAAAAGTTGGTGAACAACAGGCCCCCTCCAATTGCTTTTTTTCAAGTGTTGATCTGCAGATTTCCTGTAAAAATTTGAAGCTTTTTGCTTCTTGTCCTATTATTAAATAATGAAATGACAAATAGCATGAGTGATATTGTGTTTCTTCATTATTTCAATCACTTAAATACAAGTAGTTCACAGAACACTTGTTAAAAAGGACAACATTGAAATCAGACAAGATTCAGGTCTGTATTCAACAATCAGTCCAATTTACTAGTTATAATAACCCGTGTCTTGCTGAGCCAGAATATTACAGCCTTTGCAGGTGCATTCATATCTTAGACTACGCTACATATTTTATATCTTGTATATGCCATTTTTTTGGATGAAAAAAAGAAAAATCACTCACAATTGAAGCATTTCAATCCTTATAGCCATTTGATTTTAATGCCTTTCTGAAAAGGATTTAATTCAGAATGGCAGGGGATCTGATTGAAATCGTCACATGTCTCAGCCAGTTCTAGTTATGGATTTGAAAGACATAACATTAAATTGTACAAGTTATGAAATACAGTTCCTGGTTTCAGATGATTTGGTAATGATTCCAAATTCCATGATACTTGTCATTTCAAGACTTATTTCTTCCTCTATAAAATGACTGTACGTAGTTTTCTTCTTCTAAAATGTATATGACATCACTCTTACCTATTTCTCCTCTTTCTGTCTGTTTTAGCTTCTAGCATGCCAGGATTAGCAGGTAAGACCCACAAAAATCTGTCTTTAAATCATTCATGATTTTATCCCAGATCAACTAACAAAATTTAATTCTGGATCAAAATTTCTAGGACTTATAAAGAAATATAAGGTTGCACTGAAAAGCAGGTTTATACAGAATTGTAATAAGGTTTAATATCATACAAAACTAAGAATATATTAATTTCTCATCATTTAATTCATTCACCCAAAATGATGATTTTTAAATCCCTTAAGAGAGAAAAGAAACTTTGGAAAAGATTGTGAAAAATGAAGAAATTGCTTGTGACAGGCAATGTCTTCATTTCCAACAATGTTTTCTACCCTTGAAGACAAATATTTTCAAAATCCCATCAAATTTATTTTGTCGTCTGCAGCTGCTTTGAATTTGGACCAGTCTAAAATCGTGTTGCTAGTAACAGGTTATTTCATAGGTTAATGAAAAAGAGTCAAATAAGCAGATTTGACCAGTTTGAGACAGCTGTTTTATTGAACTGATTTAAGTGCTAGGGTGTAAAATCCTGTCAAGAATCTAGTCTTTCATCCAATCAGATGGCAGGAATTGTGATAGACAAAACTAAATGGAAACAATTTGATCTTTTTACTCTCATTCTAAATACCTTCAAGTTTCATGAACTGAACATTCTCTTTTGCATCATGACTTTGGCATACTAAGATCTGCTGCCAAACAAAATTCATCTGAAATCACCTTGACGCAGGTGTGATTTATTCATATTACCTCTAAGCTGAGACAACAAAGTTCTATCCAAGTGAAGCTGGGATTTATCATGAATGATGCCTTGAATATGTTTGTTGGCTTGTTATAATAGTGCTTTACTTTTAACCTATGTTAACCCATTACTAGACGGCAATATTTTAGACTGGTCCAAATTGAAAGGAGTTGCAGACGACAATTTAAAGTTTATAAATTTTTTTTACCTTTCCAGTTGAAAACATTGTGGATAATGAATAAATTGCTTGTAACAAGCAATTTCTTCATTTTCCACAATGGTAAGCTTTTGTTTCTGGGGGGGGGGTGTCTCAAAGTGTAATTGAGCGGGAAAGGGTTAAAATTGCTATGGTAGATTTTACCCCTTTCCACTTGACAAAAATTTAGACTGGTCCAAATTTGTAAAAAGGTGCAGACAACAATTTCAAGTTGATGAAATTTCAAAAATCTTTGTCTTTGTTTGTGGAAAGTATTGTGGGAAATTAAGAAATTTCTAGTCATAAGCAATTTCTTTATTCTTAAATCAATATTTTCACATGCTGTTTTTTGACGGGCTATCATGTGGGAATAGGTTAAAGTATTGGAATACTGTTAAAACAGCAAGCATTTGCAGCTCAAATACTGGTTAGCCCATTCCCAAACAATGACACTTTTGGGTGCCCCTCAAGAAAACAATGAGGAACACATCCTGTTAAATGAAGAAATTTCTTGTAACAAGCAAAAATCTTCATTTTACACAATGTTTTCTATCATGAAAGTTGAAAAAATCTATAATTTAATAAACTTTAAATTGTTGTCTCCAACTTCTTTCAATTTGGACCAGTCTAAAACTTTGCCATCTGGTAAATGGTTAATAGTAGAGCACTGAATGCTTTAGCTATATTCAACTCAGTTAGATAGCTGTAGATGCCTTATAATAGTTTGCTTCTCACAATACTTACAGGAGCTGTAGATAAAAGTGGAGTGATTATGTATCCACTGTCTTTTTTCCAAATCCTATGTTGTTAGCTCACCTGAGCACGTAGTTCTCAAATGAGCTATTGTGATCCCCTTTTGTCCGTCGTCCGTCCGTCGTGCGTCGTGTGGCGTCCGTCAACAATTTCTTTAAATGACATCTCCTCTCAAACCACTGGGCCAATTTGAACCAAATTTGGCAGAAATGTTCCTTTAGTGGTCCCCTTCAAAAATAGCTAAAAGAATTGAAATCCTTTAAAAACTCTGGTTGCCATGGCAACAAAAGTGAAATTTTAAAATAATCTTTAAAAATCTTCTCCTCCTGACCCAGAAGGCGTAGAGCCTTGATATTTTGCATGAAGCATCAGTATATTGACCTCTTTCAAAATAGCTAAAATCATGATCCTCGGGTCCCCAGGGGTTGAGCCCCAGGGGGGTGGGGTTTATATAGAAATAAAGAACGATTTTTTAAATGACATCTCCTCCCAAACCACTGGGCCAATCTGAACCAAATTTGGCAGAAATGTTCCTTTAGTGGTCCCCTTCAAAAATAGCTACAAGAATTGAAATCCCTTAAAAACTCTGGTTGCCATGGCAACAAAAGTGAAATTTCAAAATAATCTTTAAGAATCTTCTCCTGACCCAGAAGGCGTAGAGCCTTGATATTTGCATTAAGCATCAGTAATTTGATCTCTTACAAAATAGCTAAAATCATGATCCCGGGTCTCCAGGGGCGGACCCAGGGGGGGATAGGCATGAAGCATCAGTTCACAGACTTCTTTCTTATTTCTGAAATTATAACCCATGGAAAAAGTTTTTTCCTTCTTTCAAATCAGCACTAAAGCCTTGAAATTTGTAATTTATACTTTTGGATCCCCAGGTTCATAGTCTTTATATGTAATTGTGGCCCACTTGTTTCATAATCCTAACCTTAACATGAAACTAGACTGTTGAAAGAAAAAGAGCCTTTATCTCAGGTGAGCGCCCCAGGGCCAACGGCCCTCTTGTAAGTACTCATTAGAATCATCCTAATGAGACAGCTGACCAATCAGTTGCTCTGCCAACCTACTCTGCCCTTTGACTTAGACAGGAAGTTCAGCTTCGATGTTAACGGTGTTATTTTGCAAAATTTATTGCCAGTAACATGTAACAAAAAAGAAAAAAATTGAATTGTTGGTTGGCCACCCAAATGTCGTAACTACAGCTATAACGATGGTTAAGTTGCCAAACCAACATAATTGTTTCACACTACTGCTGGCCAATGTCGAAGTTCAAATATAAATACTGGGCTTGACCATCATTGACATTCTTAATGCTATCTGCAAACAAGACAGAGGCAAAGTCTCACTTACATTTGTCTAGGGCTCTTTTAATTAACACAGCTTTTCTGTTATTTATCCTCCATACTTGCTATCATCCATGTATTCACATATATTAAGTATATTCACAAATATTTCAAAAACAGTTATACCAATTATATTTGTTCTTTGTTGTGGCTTAAAACAAAACAAAAAGTATTTTATATATTCAAAACAGTTCAATTTAATGTCTGCCAAACCATTTCAAGTTGTTTCTCTTGGTTAGTATTAGACATGTGTAAAGAAGACAACAAAATACATCCATAAGTTAGACTGGTTTTGGTCATTAAAAGAAGACCAAAACTTTATGCATGCTTAGAATATATTCAAATTTTATGAGAAATTGAATATTGCTTTGTTTTGCTTGTGATAGTCTAAAGAACGGTTTAGATATATTCCAGCATTGTATTTTTGGCATGACCACATAACCTCTAGAATTTTTAATTAGAATTCCTTGCCTTGAAGAGGCTCTTGCCTCGTGTAAACTGTTCTGGCATTTTGGCAACAGCTGTCTTGCATGGTGGTAAAACCATTTTTTGAATGTCTATAGCTCAACCGTAAGCCAAGTTTCAAGCTGCACATCGCTCAAAAAGCATGAAGAATCATATTCAAAATCCTTTTGCCCTTTTCTGAAATATATGCAGTAAATGAAGAGAAAACAGGAATATTGATAACTAAAAATGACTTAATTTCAATGAGAAATTTGTTGAACGAAGCACTAATTAAGAGTTAAAATGATCCAATAATAACAGCATTAAAATGTTAAGTAGTATGTCTCAAGAAAACATAGGTGGAAAATTCAAATTGGACTTCCAAGTCATAAAGGAAAATGAATTAGCATGAACTTTTTTGAAATATGGAAAAAATCTTATAAAAACTGCAACTATAAATGCATTGCATTAATATTGCACAAAGTTCAGTCTACTGTTCTATATCTCCCTTGGAATTTCAGTCTTGTTTTTCTGATTATTTTTATCTTTAAATTCTGTCCTTGGATGTTGCTAAATTCTTGACATCTAGTGATTTTCTTGTGCATCGTTACTAATTAGTCTTTATCCTGCTGTGCACATTGATTTTGAAGAAAACATGGCGTTTAAGATGGATAACAAGCAATAACAAGCAGTCTTTGGCCTTACAGGCTTTGTTCCTTTAAAGTAATTGTATGCTTCAGAAGCTGTAGATTTATCCAATCATAGGTCATAGTACAGCTCTCTAGTATTTTAGAAAATCTTGGAGACTCACTATTGGAACTTTTTTTAAGTTTTATTAAAACATTACCACAATTCTGCCTTTTTATGCCCCTGAAAAATAATGTGAAGTTGCTTGTAACAAGTGATTTTCCTTTTATCACAAAGTTTTCTGCTCTTTGTGGCATGTATTTTTCAATATTAGTCCATTTTGAAACAGTCTGCAATCTCTATGAAGCTGGACTAGTCTAAATTATTTTTTGTAATGCAGTAAGATCAACTTAGTGGTCATCAAATATCTGTTGTAAAAAATTGAAATAAAGGTTCATATTATTCCAGGTCTATTCTGTTTAAAAATACTTCTATTTGATATGATAAATGCACATAAATTGATTGATATCCTTAATATGCTAACTTGCCACTTTGTTCCCAGCTTTTCAAAACTATTGTGCCAGCAGGAAAAAGCTTTAAATCTTTCTGAAACTTTAGTTAGCTTAGGTAAAACAGAGCCTTACTGAAGCCCCTCTCAAATTCTATTAACATTTCAGTGAATGTTTAATACTTCGTCATAATTTTATAAAATGAGAAATTGGTCTGATTTTAAAGAATCGGCACTCACATAATTTTCATTTAGATATTTTTTACTTTTGATCTAATAACATGTCTAGATATTTATTGTGCTTAAAGTTAGGAAATCTTGAAGTGAAAACTTTTAGAAATTTGCGTTGAAAAATTAATATAGATTCCGATGTGCAGTGTGAATCTTGCATACTTTTAGGAATTTTTTATTTTGAATATGAATTTTTTTTTTTTTTTTGAGAAAATTTACTTGCATAAAAATTTACCTTATTACAGTTCTTACAAATGTACATTATAAGTATCAAGTTGTTTCTAACCCATTCCCAAGCAATTCCAATTTTCAAAGCCACTCAAGAAAATAGCTTTTGGAATCATTGTGGAACGCAAAGACATTTCTTATTACAAGCAATTTCTTCATTATCCACATTGTTTTCTATCCCAAAAGACAATGATTTTTTTAATTCCATCTTCTAAAATTGTCTGCAGCTTCTTTGAATTTAGATCAGTCTAAAATTTTGTCATCTGGTAATGGGTTAAAAAGACACTGAAAAAACACAATTACTGAATATTTTAACATATAAGAGTTTACCAAGTTCACAATTCTTTAATTTGAGAGTATATTTTTAGCAGATTCGATGGTATACCCCGGTGCAGGACAGTTTGTGCCAGTTTTGGACACATTATTAACACCAAGTATAGTTATTTTATTACTTAAATTTCCTTCAATATTTTTTTTACTGTTTAAGATAAGAACATATTTCGAGCATGCAGTAATTCATGATCATAACTGATGCTATACAGTCTAAAGGCATTATTTTTAATACTTTGACATTGATTTGGCCTTCATTGATTAATTAGGGCTTTGTGTAGCACTAAAAAATAAGTGGCTGTCTAGATGAAGGCACTTTTTTAACCCATTCTCACACAATGATCTCTCATCGTAAAGAACAGTGGGGAAAACATTGTGTGAAATGAAGATATTGTGCAAGCAATTTCTTCCAAGCAATTTCTTCATTTTCTACATTGTTTACTTCCCAGAAAGTTGAAAAAAAAAAAATGGAAACTTCATAAACTTAAAATTGTCTACAAATCCTTTTAATTTGGACCAGTCTAAAATTTTATCATCTGGAAATGGGTAAAACCAGTTTTGCTCAAGCCCCTCTAAATTTAGTCTGGAAGACTACGATGACTCTTGAAACATCACCTTAAAAAAAATATGAAAATGAGCATAAGCCTTGAAAACCAACAGGTATTATTAATGGATCAGTTTATTTTTACACAAGAGTATTTTACTAGTCATTGTTTGAAGTTGCAGAGTTGCTTATAGGAATGTTGTTTTATGGTGTTGGTTGTTATGTTTTTAAGAACAGCACATTTTGTCTGGTTGCACATTGGTTATCAGCAGTTTGCAATGTTTTATATGTATACTTTTAGATAGTTTCTAACAAAATAAATTTGACTTGTTTATAGTGGCTGAAATGCTGAAATAACAGCTCTGCCATCTGTTTCTGGTGAACAGCAGTGTTGCATTGCTTTTCTATGGTGTAGACAAGCAACACCAGTACAATTGTACAGATGCAAGCTTCTTTTTACATAAAACATGCAGAATGTTTGTTTCTAACAGCATGAGTTGTTTTTAGCTCTCTTGGCTGATGTCCACCGGAGCTATCTTTATGGTGTTGTGTCTGTTGTGCATCTCTGCATCTGTCAAGGGGTTTGTTAACCTTTAAAGTTCACTGGAGCATGTAGTGCTCAAGTGTAGTGCTCATGTGAGCTTTTAGGATCAATTGATGTCTGTAATCTGTCTGTCAGCCATAAACTTGTGCATTTAACAATATCTCCTCCTAAATGTCTGGTCCAATTTTAAAATAATTTCATGGATATGTTCCTTGGGTGGCCCTTTACCAAAAAAACTCCTATCGCTTCAGTCCAATGAACAATTAGGCAGTGAGGCCCAAAAAAGGGTTCATTTTGTAAATTTTAAGAATCTTCTTGTCTTAAAATACAAGGCCCCAGAGCTTTTCATGTATAGTGTGTAGCATGCATGTAGAGGATAAGTTTGTTCAAATAAAGACTCATGTTACTAGTGAACCCTGTCTTTGGGAATTTAGTAAAAGTCACTCAAGTCAGCAATGAACGGCCATCATAGCCCTCTTGTCTTAACCCTTTCCTGTTTTTAGAAATTTTAGACCAGTCCAAATTGAAAGAGGTTGCAGACAACAATGAAAACTGGACGCCATTTGAAATGAAACCATCCTATGTGGTAGAAAATATTGTGGAAAAAGGAGAAATTGCTTGTCACAAGCAATTTCTTCTTTTTCCACAATGTTTTCTAGAGTAAAAAATCACAGGAACGTAAAATCCCGTATTTGAACAGGAAAGGGTTAGAAAGAAAATCCTTAGAAACTAAAGTGTGAATTTCAACATAATGCCCCCAAAGTACCCTAGGCTTATGTTCATATATAGTATACAATGAAAACTTTGTTAATACCTGTCCATCTGACATAGTAAATGAATTTTACATAACTTGACTTGACTTTTGTAAAACATTGAAAAGTCTGAATAGCTTCTCTAGAACTATTTCAAAGATTTCAGTGACTAATTTTATTAGCCAGAAATGGCAAAGATGATTCAGTTTATATTGCATTTCTGAAAACTACCTTTGCTCAATCAGTACATTGGAGAGATACAGGTACTCCAGCAACTCTTGTTTTAAATAAAAAATTTAATGATGGGGGGGGGGGGGGGTTCATTCAATTGATGATGAACTTGATAAAATGTTGTATGCATAAAATAAATAGCATTGTTAATTCCAACATGTTTTTTGTCATATTAAACCCTTTGTAGGTTCTGTATAATGCACTCTCAAAATGAATAAATGATTTATCAGAATATATTTCTTGAAAAAAAAAAATGAATTAAACAGTTAAAGGTAATATACCAAGTTATGTCCTTTTCAGAATTATTCTACAGAGCCAATGATAAAAGGTCACTGCATTTAACTCATTCCCACCAGTGACAGATTTGAGGGTGGGTCAGGTGGTTCGTTTTACACCCCCCCCCCCCATAGCTTATTATTTTATTTTTGTTGGGGAAATGCAATAGGTAAAAATTTTGTAATAGGAAAACAAACCTACCATTAGTAATTGTGAACCTCCTTTACAGAAATCCTTGTTCTTCAATTGCATTTTTTTCCGTATTCACAATATTATCTACCAGGAAAGATAAAGTTTCTAAAATTTCATAAACTTGATATTGTGGTCTGCAACTATCTTCAATTTGGACAAGTCTAGAAAATTGTCATGTGGGAATTGGAAAGTGTAGTGTAATGTAGAATGTCAATCAATTAGAGGTCAGTAATTCATTTAAGAGATGAAGAGAATTTTTTTTTTTTCATGGAGGTATGAACCGAAAAAACTAATCACACTGTATGAATACGCGCAGCGGATTCATACAGTGTGATTAGTTTTTTTTTCGGTTCATACCTCCATGAAAACAAAAAATATTCTTTCGCGTATTCATACAGTGTGATTAGTTTTTTTGGTTAACCATACCTCCATGAAAACAAAAAATATTCTCTTCATTTCTTATAATTTAATAGCATCGAGCGAAAAAATCAAGAGCTTTACAAATTTTCATACCTTTTTGTAAGGGACTATTTTGTGCGGAAGCATACAAAAATGCTGCATGCTCAAAATTTTGTTCATGGAGTTATGAATAATTTTTTTTTACAAATCAGAACCCTCGTTTTTGATAAACAAAACTAAAAATTTAATTATACATGTATCAAGGAATAATAGCAAGACTGCTCTTAGTGTCTATACATTGTATACACTGTTAGAACAGTATCACAATTAACCCTTGGTATGTCCAATTTACAGGTCCAGGCCCTCAAGGACTAGGCAATATGGGTATGGCTATGCCAGGTATGGGCATGGGTTTGGGTTTACAGAATGCCATGGGTAGACTTGGAATACCGGGGATACCACAGCAAGCTGGGAGTCCTGTCATTCTTGTTTCCAACTTAGATGAGGAACTTGTACGTATATTTATCCTTATATCTATAGACTTTCTTAACTTTAATCTTATTTCTGTAGCAGAAATTTGTCATATAGCAAAAATTGTATCTTTGATGATTCATGTTTCGGACAAATCTTCAAAACAAATTCTTTTTTAAGTCAAAAATTTTGATACAAATGGTATTTTCATCTATGAATGAAAATGTCATGTACCTTTTTTTCCCCCAGGAAATGAAATATGTACAAAGAAATTCACATGTAATTGACAAATTACATATCTTCACATACTACATGAAAGCTTGATATCAAGTGTTTTTCAAAATAGAAAATAATCATAAATAAAGGTAAACGCCTCAAATTTTGTGCCATCACATTTGTTGTCTTAACCCATTTCCAAGCAAATAAGATATTAGGCATGTACAAATTGAAAAAGTTGCAGATGACAAAAGTTGTTGAAATTTTTAGAATTTTAGCTCACCTGAGCACAAAGGGCTCAAGTGAACTATTGTGATCACCTTTTGTCCATCGTCAGGCTGTTGTCTGTCAAAAATTTTTTTAAACAACATCTCCTCCATAACCACTGGGCCAATTTGAACCACATTTGGCAATAGTGTTCCTTAGATGGTCCTTTATTAAAATGGCTAAAAGAATGTAAATCTTTTTTTAAACTCAGGTTGCCATGGCAACAAAAGTGGAATTTTAAAATAATCCTTAAAAATCTTCTCCTGAACCAGAAGGCTTAGAGTCTTGTTATATCGCATGAAACATCAGCATATTGACATATTTCAAAATTGATAAAATCTTTACCCTTTTGTTCCCAAGGACAGAGCTCCAGGGAGGTGGGGCCTTGAAATGAAGAACAATTTTTGAATGACATCTCCCAAACTAATAGACCAATTTGAACCAAATTTGGAAGAAATGTTCCTTAGGTGGTCCTTTTTCACAATAGCTGAGATGATAGAAATCTAGCGGAAGAACTCTGGTTGCCATGGCAATGAAAGTTGAATCTTTAAAAATCTTTTCCAGTCCAGTCCCATTTGGCCTTGAGCCTTGATACTTAGCATGAAGCATCAGTTCATCCACTTCTTTCATATTTTTTTATAATTACAGTACGGAACATCGTTAATTTGACGATTATTTCAATCACATTCTGGGCAATCACTTTCAATCACGTTCAATCAGTGTTCAGCGTCCAATCAGGTAACAATCGCGTTTTTTCAATCTGGGACCAATCAATCTTCAAACGAAAGCGTTCAATCAACAGCGTTCAATTATTCTGATAATTTACATAGCAATATTGATTTTGGTGATAAATATTTTCGTTAAAATTAAATTCGGTAATTTGAATAATAAGAATAACGATAATATTTTTTGTTTAAGATGATTTCCAACATTGTAGGGATTCATAGAAATTTTGCAATGATTGAGGGATCGCATCTTTACAAGAAAGCGTTCAATTGGCTCAGAGTGGAAAAGCGATCAGCATTCAATCACAATCATTCAATCACGATCGAGTACTGTATAGCAATTAGTCACAATCAGATTGTCAAATTAACAATGTTCTGAACTGTATAACCAATGGATCCAGAGGGAGGAAAAAGTGTTCTTCTTTTCATATTAGTCCTCAAGCCTTAGAATTTGGAATTTAGAATTTGTATTTGGGATCCCGAGGTACAGAGCCTTTATAAGTATAAAGTATGGTAAGGCCCACTGGTATCATAATCCTAATCTTAATATTAAATCAGTCTGTTGAAAGAAAAAGATCCTTTATCTCAGGTGAGCGAGCCATGGCTAACAGCCCTCTTGTTCAACTTTCTGGGCAGAAAACATTGTGAATAATGAAGAAATTGCTTGTTGCAAGCAATTCCTTCATTTTTCAAAATGTTTTCCCAATTATTTTGCTAGAGGACATCAAAAGCTTTCATTGTGTAGAAATGGGTTAACTAATTACCACACAAGCCTGACTTCCTAAAGGAATATAGTAATGGAAAACTTTGTCGAAAATGAAGAAATTGGTTACTAACCATTTCTTCATTTCACACAATGTTTTCTACCAAAATGGACAAATGCTTGTAAAATTTCACTTACCTTGTCCTTTGCAATTTCCTTCGATTTTGATCAGTCATGATGTAAATTCCGTCTATATAACTGCTTCACTATTTCCCTAACCTATCTATACACCCTGTATTCTTGCAGTAATTCTTAAAGAAGAATTACGTAAAAGGAAAATCAGAGAGGGGTAAATAATAAGAAAACACTAAAAACAACCACAAAAAAACCCAAAAAACACTGCTTTCAGTAAATTTACTACATTTGTTCTCATCTGAGATTTTACTATAAATTGGAATAGAGATTAAATTTCAAGTTTTGTATTTACGAATAAGATTCAGTAAAACTATTTGACGAATAAAGAATGTTTGTAATGCTCTAGAGAATTTATGAAAGTATTAAGTTAATGACAAGAGCTTTAATTTCTCGGAGAAATTTTCCTTTTATTTTCTTAACAATCACATTACTTGATATTTTATGGCCAATTCTTGTTTTTGTTTTGAAAACTTGATAGGAATGAAATTGGATATAATTGGCAAATATTAGTTGTAATTGAATATAAAATGGTAATAGATTTTTAGCTTTCTGTAAACATAACCTAAGAACACCAAAAAGGTTGAAATTATTTCAATTGGGGGTCTATTTTGCACATCATCATTTGTTGAGGGGAAAATACTTAACCATTCTGATGCTGTATAAAATTTTTGTTCAAAATGCATTAAAATCAAAAGCTTGATGGCACTGTAGGTCCGGTTGTCAGAATCAATATTTAGTTTGGAAATTGATCTTGTGAATAATTCTGGCTTCAAAATGTAGGCTAAAATGTGAAGGCTGATCTTTGTCTCGAATGGGTTCAGCATGACATGGGTTTATTGCCTTCCCCTTGCTGCCAAATATTGGCCCTATATGAATATTTGATCATGATTCATTCAGTGATAACTATTCAAAATATACTCTTAGAAATGAATTACAGATTTTGTTTCATATCATAGTTGGGACAAATCGTCTCTGAAATATGATTATATTATTATTATAGATCTAGATGATCCAGCTAGTTTAGATATGCATGAAAATACATTGTATAAATACAAGACACAATAATACAAAGAATACCGTGTTGAAATTTTGTAACAATTTTACCCGTGCCATCTGTCTGTTGCGCATCAGACTCTTAATCATGTGGTCCAGGGTTCGATTTCCAGTTGTCGCAAATATCCTGTCCGACTTGTCTACAGGCAATGGATAGATAATCATGAAACTAAGTGGCATCTTCAGAGTAGCTTGAGGCTAGGAACTGATGTAGTGGTACTGCTGGTGTGAGAAATACCAGGAATCTATGTATAGGTACTGAATCTATTGCAATATGACTGAAATACTGTTAAAAGTGGCATTAAACCTCACTCAAACAAACAGACAAAGCTGTCTGTCTAAACAGAAAACAAAGCATAAAAAATATTAAAAGCTTAGTGGTATATTATTGTCATATTTCATTATCTTGCTATTCTTGTAGATTTAATTTTGACTAAAGATCTCAGAGGCTTATTAACACCAGCATGATGTTAATATATGCGCTTGAACATGGTAGTTAATCTCATTAAAGTGTGAGAATAAAAATGCACAGTTTTGGCTACTAAATGAGTTAAAGCAATGTTTTTACTGTCGAGATTTGATTACACATTTTAGCAAGTATGTTATTGAATCACTCAAATTTCCCCATATTAAGGACTTATACCAATACAATATGACTGATCTAATATTTTTACAATGCTTCACATAATGCAGGCACGTGATTATTAAAACTTATTGGCTTTATTTTGGGCTTTTAAGTCCCTAAAGTTAAAATTTAGACTACTTTTAACCCTTGTCATGCTGTATAAATTACCTTACTGAAGTGCTGTCAAATCAAAGGTCTGAAAGCACTGATAGAACTGTTTGTTAAATAATCAATATTGCCTTAAGAAATCATTTTCATAAACAACTCTGGCAGGAAAATTACAAGCAGGAGGTGTAGACCAAGATCAGACTGCACTTATGTGCAGGCTGATCTTGATCTACATCTCCTGCTAAAACCGGAATATTCCGGGTTCAGCACGACAAGGGTTAATAAATATAAACAGCTCTGTCAGGGCTACAGATAGGGGGCATGATTCGTATTTTAGATTAAAATATTTCACCAATACTGCCATTAATCCTATGTTGTAAGTACTCATTTGAATCAACGAGACAATTCAAATGAGTACCCACAACATAGGGTTTAATTGAGGAATAAGGATTTCAGAATGCTGTTACCCCCTCTTATCTAGACCTCTGTCTGTAAAGAGTACCTACCCAACAAAGATTTTATTCATTAAAATGTTCTGAATTTATACATTTATTCACCATTATCTTTATATTGCAATGTGTACTTATGGATATCTCTGTACTCTGGGAAAAGTAAACACTAGATTTAATGTCTCAATTTTCCAACTTTCATACTAATTTGTTTCTTTGGAATAGTTTTCCTTTTTTCTTGGGTGTCAAAGGTCAAATTACTTAACCTGGATTCCTTTACTGTATGGAAATATTTCTCTAGCAGTGTTTTCATTTTGACATTTAACTGAACAGGAAAGCAAGTTATGTTTGATTACCTCTTCATTTGTGTGTACATACAACTTGACTGCAGCCATACCTTGGTCAATACGACACTCAACTACCTTTTCAAAGTACAATAATATGCCCTAATTTTGTTCACAAAAAGTAAATTTGAATTGAACCAAATGTAAGGATCATATTGCACTTGCCAGGGTAATTAGGTAGAGTTTGTCTCTTTCTATACTTCTGTAGTTGGTTTGTGTTTAATTCTTCTAAAAGAGTAGTTTCCTACTTAATGCCCTGATCTAATGATGATCAGGGATTTATTTATGGCTTCTCTTTCCTTCTGTGTGGCTGGCTGCCTGCAAGAATTTGAACTCAGTTTTTTCAAAGAGCCCCCTGATAGAAGATTTTTTTGTTGATTTTCACATTCTCTAAACTTTTGAATAAAGAAATAATAGTGTTTGTTAAAGAATATGGTGTCATCTTGTTTAAACTAGGATCAATCTTGAATTTTATATATTTATACATTTATCAAATGCTATAAAGCTTAAAAGAAAAGCTGCTTGTGTCACCAACCTTCATCAGTGGCACAAATATTGATCTGGTTTTGCAATCATTGTCAAAATCTTTTGAAGAGGATGATTCTCTGAGGTCTCGCTTGATGATAACTAAATTATTACCCTATGATTATAATAAATTTTGTCAAATTCAGATGGCTAAGCATTCAAGGTGGTATGAAGCCATAAAGAATTATATGTTGTAAGAAGAATCAAAATTATCAGATGCATCCCTACACTCATTCTTTCATCTGGTGTAGGTGCAACTGTGGCCCTGGATACAAAATATTCTACAACACTGTATCTGTGCTCTCTAGTGAATATGTCTGATGATATTTATAGCTTACTAAGACTAAAAGGAATGAACAAAGGCGATAAAATAACACAAGCATTACGATAGAACACTAATCATGGAACTCAAAATTGAAAGCAAAGATAAAAAGGGACTTTTTCCAGGGTACAGAGCTATGTGTAATTCATTAAACGAGAGAGACCAGAATTTATATATTCAACACTTCTAATTTTTTCCATTGTATTTTTTCTTTTCCCATTGTTTCCCTCTGTTCGTGCTGGTGTACTACTTGAACGTGGATTCGTTTTTCCGCTGGGATCTTCAACTTACGCTCATCTCCTCCACTTTCTCCTCGATCTGGCTCTATCATGAAGGTCACGCCAGAGGCTCTTTTTACCCTCTTTGGTACGTTTGTAAGCACTTTTTTCTTTATTTACTGTTCTTACCAAAAATACATGGTCACAGAAAAGTGCTTACCGTATTTTGATTGTAATATAATGACATTTGCTTTATATAATGATGAAATAATGTCTTGTCAATTTTTCTTTTGAAATCAAGTCCTTAAAGGATTATTAGCTCTGAAAAAAATATTAAGTACTATATACTCATTACCAGACAACAAACATGAAATCTTAAAGGGTCTATGGCTTTTGTAGGGACAAAGTTTCTAACCAAAAGGAATCTTGAATTTTCATTGAAATCGTTTACAGACTCTATCCCAGTAATTTCAGAATAGGTAATAAGCCCGATATGAAAAGCATTGCTGAACAGAAAATAAAAATTGTTTTCAAAATTTATCTATGTTGGCAACATAACAAAATTTTGAAATTAGTTTAACGTTTTCTGTATTGCAGTGTTTTTTCAAAGCAGGCTAGTGACCTGTTCTGAAATAATTTAATAGGGTGTCTGCAAATGATTTAAACGAAAATTTCAGGATTCCTTTTCGAGAGAATTTTTGTCCCTACCAAAGCTGTTGAGACTTTAAAGATTCAAAGTTTGGAGTCAGAGATCGGCAAATATTTGAAAATAAAGAATATTTCTTGTCATCTATATTTAAGGGTTTAATACTGTTCTAAGTGCCTGTACGTTGTGTAGACAACAGAACAGTATTGCAATTAACCCATTCCCACACGGTGACGCTTTTAGATGCCCCTCAAGAAAAACAACTGAGAAAACATTGGGTAAAATGAAAAATTTCTTGTCACCAGCAATTTCTGCAATTTACATGATGTTTTCTACCAAGACAGTTAAAAATCCTTAAATCTTTATAAACTTTATAATGTCGTCTGCAACTCCTTTCATTTTGGACCAGTCTTAATTTTTCTTGTGTGGTAATGGGTTAACCCTTGATATGGTCTCCTTCCTCTGGGCCACTTGAACCTATGACTGTGTGGTAATGAGTTTGACAAAAGACAAAAGCTGCGTGCTACTAGTATCTTTGTGAATCTTCTCTGTGACCATGTGTTGAAATTAAACCATAATCGGATGCACACTGAATTAGATAGAGCCAATCCATCTTTTAATAACTATTGCCTCTACATAGTCAGTGAATAACAACATATTTTCAGATTTTAACATGTACAGATATATTTCTAGACAGGAAATTTCTGCTGCAGTGGATTATAACTTTCAAATTTTCAGTATATGAATAATGCGCAGCCCTGACGGACATTTAATTTTTGTCCACATATAAGAAGAAGAATTCGTCAAAAGACTTGGAATTGAACTGTTAACTCTGACATTTATGTTAAACATTTCATTAGTGATCAAGCTGTAGTTCCAATGTTTAGGTCACCAACCAACAATTCGCCTTATTTTATGTCTTTAACCACAGGTTTTGCATGACTGCCATGTCAGAGGCTAGTGGGCTGAATTGCCAGCCATCTGTCAACTGTTAAAAGCATCCCCATTAAAAAGGTTTTCTGTTATTCGAAAAATAAATCCTTCCATAAGTTAAAAAAAAATGTTGCTGCTGTCTCAGAAATATCTTTGTCATATCAAAATCTGAGTGTCCAATGATTGAGAAAAGATTTGATAGATATTCATGTGAAAAAGCATTAAAATGTGGTTTAGATTATTAATATTATTATGAAACATCTTTGTCACATAGCTTTCATTTTATTACTTCTAAATTGGAACCCATAATCTATAGATAAGGTTCATGATTGATAATCATAATACTGGTCTTTTTGCCATCAGGAACATCATTTGCTATTGCAACTCTAGGTATAACTATACGTAATGTCTTCCCAGTTCAACAGGTTAATTGGACTAGGTTTGGACAGAACCAGAATAAATTTCAAAGTCGATGTAAATTGAAAAATAATAGCCATGTGGCATAGGAAATTATCGTGAGAAAGGGAGAAATTGGTTGTTGCAAGCAATTTCTCCATTCACACATTGTATTTTAGAGAATTTTTTATATCATGACTCAAAATGCAGTATTGTGTGGAAGAAGGTTCAAGGAAAACTAGGACAGTTTAGGATTTTCACATGAGTATAATTTAAATCTTCTACAATCATTAAGGGCATTTTGTTATCTCTTGACCACCCATCAGCTTCAAGTTTAATTATATTTAGCGTCAATCTGGCATTGGCTTATTTCTCTAATTCTAGTACAGTTTCATTAGTGTTTGATACAGAGTATTTTTTACCTAGGTAGATAAAATTTCAATGCCTACTGTTTTAGTAGTCTTAGCAAGCCATTGGTTAAAAATTCTGAAATTATATTTAGCTTCACTGGCTGAAAGCTAGTGATGTATTGACATGGCATTGTGTCCATCACCCATACATGAGTGTGGCCGTCCATGAAATTAACTTTAAAATTCATTTCATAAGAAAGTACTGAACAGATATAAACTAATTTCTCAGGAATGATCCTTGGTTGACCCTTTATCAGAATCTTGATTGGAGAAAAACATAACAAGCAATTTCATCATTTTCCACAATGTTTTCCTAAGCTATTTTTTCTTGGAGGCGTCTAAAAGCGTCATTGAGTGGTAATAGGTTAAATTCAAAAGTAGTGATTCTTCCTAAAATAAGTAGTGTTAAAACAATATAACCTTTATCATAAGGAAATTCAGGCTGGTGGAGCGATTCAGGTGCTCAGGCGCCTCTAGTTGAATTAAAGCACTGAAATTTGAAAATTCAAGTGACAGGAGAACACCTTCATGTTATGATTGTGCTATTCCAAACAATTTTATTCAAATTGAAAAATATTGTTACTTTGGCTGTTTCCCATTTCATCCTTTTTTCCAAAGCAAACAAACAAATTTTGCTTGAAAAACTTTAAACAAAAAAGTATTTCATAGCAAAAATTTTGCTTGGCTTATTTTGCACTCCAAACTCTTCTGAAGATGTTTTATAAGTTGACGATATTGAAATGGAATAATAGCGCAAGTTTCAAACATAAAACTAAGGAACCATGTCAAATTTATTTCTATTAGGGACTTATATAATTGTTGCCAATGCTCCAAGGAAGTGCCATATTATTTTGGGGTCATGTAGTTCAAAGGCCAAGATCATAATGGAACTTAAACCCTTTCCTAGACAAACACGTGATTTTACGTCACTGTGATTTTATACTTGAGAAAAGATTGTGGAAAAAGGAGAAATTGCTTATAATCTTGTAACAAGCAATTTCCTTTTCCAAAAATATTTTCTACCTCATAGGATGGTTTAATTTCAAATTACATCCAATTCTTATTGTTGTCTGCAACTTCTTTCAATTTGGACCAGTCTAAAATTACAAGAAACAGGAAAGGGTTAATTGAAAACTATTTCCATGCTATAGATCATAAGCTACTTGACCTCAGACTTTGAAATGTTGTCAATGTCCTGTTGTCTTCGTAACATAGGTCAGGGACAAAATGCTGGTGGAGGATGTAAGTCCACTTTGCAACGATTCTTATTTTGTAAAGGGTTAAAAGATGGTTTACAACATGTTATAGACATGTTTCAATTAGCAATGTGAATACCTGCTTTTAACTTATTCTCGAATTAATACTTTTCTCTTTTTACTCTAAAGTATTAAATAATACAGTTTGTTCATATTGTTTATTCATTACTTTTTGCTCGTTTACTCACAGGGGTATACGGGGATGTACATAGGGTGAAGATTTTATTCAACAAAAAAGACAATGCCTTGATACAGATGGCAGAACCACATCAAGCACAGTTAGGTGGGTAACTCTTAACAGGTGATAGAACAAAAATATTCTAAGCCCAAACACCCCCACACCCCACCCCCAAAAAATAAAAAAATTCGGAACGAAAAACATATTTAAAATATAATGGTCTCCGTCCGTCATTCCATCACTAAGCTTGTCTGGAGCATATCTCCTAAAGTATAAATGCTATCAACTTGAAACTTCATAGGTGTATAGATCTACTGAGGAGAAGTGCAGTGCAAAAGAAACAAAACTCTTGCTTGCATAATTTTGGAGTTATTGCCCTTTGTTGTTTTAAAGACTAAGATTTTGTCTGGAGCATATTTTTGAAAGAATAATAGTTATTAACTCGAAACTTCATAGGTGAATAGATCTCATATAGGAGAAGGGTAGTGCACAATCACCACAACTCTTGTTTGCATAATTTTGGAGTTATTGCCCTTTGTTGTTTTTAAGACTTAGATTTTGTCTAGAGCATATCTCTGAATGTATAATAGCTATTATCGAACTCATTGATAATAAATGCAGTGCACAAGAAGCCTAAATCTAACTGGCTTCAGTTTACCTTTCAAGCTTTTATGGCTGGGGATGGCCATGTCTAACATGGCTCTTGTTGAAACTAATTTTTGGACAGCTCCAAGGTCAGAGTCACAGCTTAATGTCAAACATTGAAATGGAATAATTTGAAGTGTTTGGATCTAAACACCGGTTCAAACCAATCATTTACACTTTTCCAAAACAGCTAAATGAGTTCAATAATGGGGTTTGGTATGAATTGCAGTTTCTAAAGTTAAAGTATCTTTTCCACTTGAAAGCAAGGTCACTTTTATATGAAGATGTAAACAAAGAATTTTGTGACTCTCATCAGATTGACTAGGATCTAGCTCATATATTTTGTGGGAAGGAAACTGCTGATAGGCCATTATTTACTTGAATTTTACCCTTGTCATGCTGAATATCTCTGCTTGGTAGAAGGTATAGGCTATGACCAGACGGCACATATGTGCATTCTGATCTTAGTCTCCAACCACTGTTTGATATTTAATGCCAGAGTTATTAATAAAACAAATTATCAAAAGAAATATTGAGCCACAATCAGCACCTTTCAGTGTTTTCAGCTGTTTGACACTGCTGCATATCTGAAAAGTGATTTTTGTTAAGCATGACGTGGGTTAACCCTTTCCCACACAATCCCACTATTTTAAGTCCCTGAAAGAAAATGCTTTGGAAAACATTGTTGATGATGAAGAAATTGCTTGTGACAAGCAATTTCTTCATCATCCACAATGTTTTCTACCTGAAAATATCAAGATATTAAAAATTTCATCATCTAAGAAATGTCTTATGCAACTTCTTTCAATCTGGACCAGTCTAAAATGTTATCGTGTGGGAATGGGTTAGAGCCTGAAATATTTCAATTAAAAATTCATTTGAGATTTGAAAAGATAGAATTTAAGACCTGGCAAATTTAAGCCCTGAAATAATCATATCTTTCTCTCAATTTATGGATAAATTACGGAAAAGCCTATTGATTTCATAAAGTCTTAACTAGTTAAATACACTTAAACTACACATTACAGGAACATTACAGAAATTGTTTATTGACTTTACTCTGAAAAGAGAGGTATTCTCAATTCTTTGGGGAGATATTTTTGTCTTAAACTGACTGCAATAGAAATTGCATATTACATTTATTTAATTTCTGGAGACCTAGAAATAACTTTTCTACTTCCATGTCACATCCAAATTGATTTGAGTTTGGCCAACATTAGACTATAATCAAGATATGGGACTTATATCAGTCTGTCTGTCTGTGAACTTTCCCATTAGAGTTAAAGAATAGAACAAAAAATTGTTTTCCTTAATCCTAGATTAGATTAATGTTTTTTGTTTACAGTTAGTTTATGATTAGATCAAAAATGAATATTTGACTCAGTCTAGATTCAAACCAGGAACCTCTCTGATACGTGTGCTGTAGTAGCTGTACCATGTGACTATGAAAGCTAGCTTATATAGGCTGACTGGAGACCCTGTATACTCTACCCTGCTACATGATTGTCATTTATTGTTAACTTCATTTTAACTTTTCAGCCATTGCACATTTAGATAAAGCACAAGTTTGGGGCAAGACAATCAGAGTGACACAGTCCAAACACTCCATGGTTCAAATGCCTAAAGATGGCCAACCAGTAAGTATCAAATTGGTAATTTTGCCAATTAGAAAAATATGAAGCAGTTACAGTGATACATTCTAAACACCCTATGGTTCTAGTGCCTAAAGATTAATACTCTGCTCAATACACCATAAGAATTAATCTAAACAAAAGCACCACATGCTTATGCCAATGCTCTGCTTTATAAATGATTGATAGTTGGTGAGCCGACAAAGGGACATGACTTGCTCAAACATGTATTTAGAGTTTTACCCTTAGTTGCTGTAGATTGCTCTTTTGATAGCGAATATATATTCTAAGCTTTTCCTGTTCAGTCCCTGCTTGTTACTTCCCTGTGAATTTGTAATATAGAAAATATTGTGGAAAAAGAAGAATTTACTTGTAACAAGCAATTTCATTTTTTTCCACCATATTTTCTTCCCTACAGAAAAGTTAAGAAAATTTGTTAGATTGCAAAGTCTTGTAAATCTATGAAAGTTACAAACAAAAGTTCTTGAGTTTCTGTTCCGGTGAAAAAGTCATTTACACATTTGTAAACATGTTCAAAAGTTAAATTATGTTTACATTGTCAAAGTACATGCTTAAACCATTCCTCAAATCAAAGAAATATGTGGGAAAATAATTTCTTATGAAAAGCAATTTCTTCATTTTCCACAATTTTTCTAGTCCAAAATTTTGTCATCTTATAATGGTTTTATCCTTATAATGCCGCTCTGATAACGCAGTCAGTAGCTTGTCAGACTCCTAATCTTCAATCATGGGATGTTGTTGGTTCGATCCCCGGCGGCAGCACATATTCTTTTCTGACATTTGTCTCTTACCAATGGGTGGATAATCGTAAAACCTAGGTGTATAGCAGCTAGAGGCTAGGAAAGGATGTAGTGGTAGTACTTGTGTGAGAAATACCAGGAAACCATTGTTAGGTGCTCCAGCCACCTCGATATGACTGAAATACTGTTAAAAGCCGCGTTAAAACCCATTCAATCAATTATTATCCTTATAATAGTAAGAGCTGCTATTCTGACTTTATCATTCTCATTGTAAAAGAAATATTATTTTCTTGCAGGATGCTGGCTTGACCAAAGATTTCACCCAATCACAGGTCCATCGATTCAAAAGACCAGGGTCCAAAAACTGTCAGAATATATTCCCTCCATCTGCTGTCCTGCATCTATCAAACATTCCGTAAGTTTTAACAGATACCAGAATATATTCCTTCCAGTTGCTGTTCTGTATCCATCAAACATTCTGTAAGCTTAACAAAAAGTAGAAAATATTCCCTCAGTCTGCTCTCATGCTGTCCTGCATCTATCAAACATCAGTAAATTTCAGAGAATTGAGAATAACTTTCTTCCATCAGCGATGCTGCATTTATCAAACATTCTGTAAATTTTAAACGCATACTGAATTCTGTGTTGGTCCATACAATACACTGAATTAAGAATTAATATTCCAGTCTTATGGAAAATACATTTTATTCAGAGGAATGAAATATTTATAGCTCACCTGATAAGAAAGTTGCTCAAGGTCAGCTATTGTGATCAGCCAATGTTCTTTTTCCTTAGTTCTCAACAGTGTGTATCCATCAATTATTACTTTAACCCATGACCACACAAGAAATTTTAGACTGGTCCAAATTGAAGGAAGTTGCAGATGACAAATTCAAGTTGATGACATTTTTAGCGTAGAAAACATAGCGGATATTAAAGAAACTGCTTGTCACAAGCAAATTCTGCATTATCCATAATGTTTTCCCAATTGTTTTTCTCAAGGGGCGTCAAATAGCATCATTGTGTGGGAATGAGTTAAACATCACTTGTACCAGAGTACCAATTTGTGAAACTTGGCATGCAGGTTCCCTAGGTGAAGCCATTCCAAAATTGTTCAAATAATTGAGCTCCCCTGTAAACTCTATTGTCATGGCAAGAAAAAGTTTGAAAATTATGAAATCTTGCAAAATCTTCTTCTGTGATACAAGAAGGCTGAGAGCTTTTATATATGGTATGCAGTACCTCTTTGGGTCGTCTACCAAGTTTGTTCATTTGATACCTCTCTTGTAATTTTTGAGCTCTACCAAAGAGCACCCTACTTAGCTTTGAAACAAAAAAAGGAAATCTTGAAAAATCTTCTTTTCTGAAACTTCTCTGTCTGTCCATCCATCCGTCCTGAAGTCTGTCTTTCCTGACTTCTGTTCCTCCATCCAATCTCTTGCCAACACATCTCCTGCATTTTATAGATGGATTTGAATGAAATTTTCACAGAATATTCCTCGTCACCTGGCCTTGTGCATATTACCAGGTTTTGCTATTGAAGGCTGTGTCACAGAAAAAGGGGCTTAAAGTAGAATTTTTTGCTTGGCTAATTTGAGGTGTCTAACATGTCTATGGCTTTTGTTTAGTATTTATCACCTCCTAAGGGTCCTGTACTAATATTGTACATATGATTACCCTGTAGCCATATTTGGGCTCTGCTTTGGCATTTCCTTATTTTCATTGAAACAAAGAAGCCAGAAAACCTAAAACCTTGATATTTGTTATGTAGTATCTTCTAGTGGATCCTGTCTACGTTTGTTCTTGTGATGCTGTTGGGCTCATATTTTCAGCCAAGCCCAGTGTACTTTATTTCATAAGGAAATAATGAAGGAATTTTTTAAAAATCTTCTCTGAAGGCAGTTTGTTTGAACAGGATTTAATGCCACCTTTAACAGTATTTAAGTTACATTGCAGCAGATTGAGCGCCTGACCATGGATTCCTAGTATTTCCCTTTCTGAAAGAGAAACAAAGAAGAAAATCTTTAAAAAAAAAAAATCCTTCAAAACAAGAAAGCTTAGACGATTGAGAATTATATTGTATCATTCCTTAAAATATCATCCATATTTGTTCAAATAGTTTAGTAGGGTTATATTATGGCCTTTCCCAAGCAGATCCTGACCCCAGTCTCGAAACCAGCAAAAATACTTAACTTAAATACTGGCAAATGTCTGACTTCAAAGTTCATGATCCTGAACCCAGTCTAGAAACCAGCAAAAATACTTAACTTAAATGCTGGCAAATGTCTGACTTCAAAGTTCATTTTCAGTCTAATTGAATGAATTGATTGGTCCATTGATTCTTTGTTTGATAGCTTGGATCAATCAATTATAAAATTGTATGGAAATTTATGAAGCTTGAAATTTTCATATTTTGCATAGGGTATCTTGGTAACTCTGCAAATTTTTTTGAAATAATATCCTTTGTTTAGTGTTTCCCTCATTTAGCATTTCTAAGATTTGACTCAGGTGAGCAATTAAGAAATTGCTAGCAACAAGCAATTTCTTCATTTTCCACAATGTTTTCTTACCAGGAAGTTTAAAAAATCTAAATTTTCATAAATTCCATCATCCAAGAAATGTTGTCTGCCACTCCTTTGATTATGAACCATTCTAAAATAATGCCGACTGGTAATGGGTTAAACATGATAAGCTTCAGCCAAGGTCATCTACAATGATGAACAATATTTGTTTGTAAGGTAACAGTCTATCTTGTATTATACACCTATAAATGATATGAATTAAAATCTGGCTATCTAATACAACTCGACAGAAAAAAAATTAATATTCGGTGTTAACCAAAAAACAGTATTCGTCGAGTACCGTTAAACACTGACTACTCTTTTGTGTATTGACGTTCGGGGTTTGTTTTTTTTTTTTCGAAAAATTGGTTATTTCTTAATCATTTAAGAGAATTTTCTTTATATGTCATGTCCTAAAAGGTATATAATAAAAGGAATAGAACAACAGTGTACATTTCTATTTGTTGTTATTCCGTTCTCGAATCGTGTGTATGTATTTTTATTGGATTCAACCTTCAGTATCATCCAATAAAAAATACCTACACACGATTCTGGACCACGATAACAACAAATAGAAAAAGACACTGATGTAATATTCCCTATATGTTATACTATTACGAGTCAACAAAGATTGTTCCAAATTCAAAGAAGTTGCAGGTGACAATTCCAAGTTGATATGATTTTGAATAATTTTGTCCTTTTGGGGTAGATGATTATATTGAAAGAAGAAATTGCTCTTCACATTTTTTCATTGTTTTCCTGATATCTTTTCTTGACCGGATGATAACATTTAAGAATGGTCAAAATTAAAAGAAGATGCAGACAACATTTCAAATTTCACTATTATTGTTTAATAATTTCCAAATACAATAGAAAACATTTTGAGGAAAGGAGAAATTACTTGTCACAAGCAATTTCTCCTTTTCCTGCAAAGTTTTCTATAACTATATTTGTACATGGCTTCTGACTGTCATTGAGTGGTACTGGGTTGAGGGTCATAAAAATGTGTGATTGTGTGGAAATTGGTAAAGAGTCAACTGAAGGGATAACATGAGAATAGCCATCAAATACCTGAAATGCCATAATTGGCATAAGGTCTCTAAATTAAATAATAGGTCATATTTTGGACCAAAAAATGGTTATGGCTAGATGTAGTAGGTAAAATTCACTGAATAGAAAGATCCTTAAGTGATTGTTCAACAGAAAAGGTCACTTAACCCTTTCCTGGACAAACCCGAGATTTTACGTCACTGTGATTTTATACTTGAGAAAACATTGTGAAAAAAGGAGAAATTGCTTGTAACAAGCAATTTCTCCTTTTCCCACAAAATTTTCTACCACAGATTTCAAATTGGATGCATATTTCATTGTCGTCTGCAACCTCTTTCAAATTGGACCAGTCTAATATTCCATAAAACAGGAAAGGGTTAAAAGAAAAAGGTTGCTTGAGCATTACTAAATGTACTTTCCTTTGAAAAAGAGAATTCTCTCTTCAAATCACACTTTCTTTACCCTCCTTTCCCATGATAACTTTGAGAACTTTTTTCTCATAGTCACTCAAACTTTAGATGTCATAGTATATTATTTGTTTTACAGGCCTACAATCTCTGATGATGAACTCAAAGAAAATTTCACACAATATGGTGAAGTCAAAGCATTCAAGTTCTTTCCGTAAGTTGAACTTATTATTCTCTCATTTATATGCTAGTATTCTGTAAAAAGTGGGATGAAACTTTGAAAATATCCTCATATCTCTGCTTTCTGCTTTACTTTTTCATGATGGGTTATTATACCCACGCTTCGAAGAAGAGAGGGCTATAATGTTTTACCATTGTTCGTCCGTCTGTAACCAATATTTTTGTCACATTTTTCTATGTAACTATTCATAGCATTGACTTGAAGTTAGGTGTTGAGTCTCATCTAGGTGTACTACATAGGGCTTACCTAATCTAGGTTCGCAACTTAACTACTTCCTTTTTCACAACTTTGTTCATTCATTTATATTTGGACATTGACTGGTATAGTGGTATTGCACTTTTCTTAGCAACCATTTATAGCATCGACTTGAAACATTATTTAGAGGTTCAGCTAGGGATCCTACATGGAGCTTACCAATTTTAGCTCTGCAATCTAAATAATTCCTATTTAACGACTTTGTTTTTATTTGAACATTGGCTGGTATAGTGGCATGTTTTTGTCGCACTTTTCTTAGCAACCATTCATAGAATTTACTTGAGACTTCGTGTAGAGGTTCAACTAGGGGCTTACTAAATTTAGGTCTGAAACTTATCTTCTTCCTTTTTTACGTCTTCATTTACATTCAGACATTGCCTGGTATAGTGGTATATTTTTGTTGCATTTTCCTCACTAACCCTCATATCATTGACTTGAAACTTGCTGTGGAGGTTCGTCTTTGGGCTTTCCATTGTGCTTACAAATTAAGGTCCATAATTTATCCACTTCCTGTTTTAGGACTTTGATAATTTTCAGACATTGCCTAGTAAAGTGGTCTATTTTTGATGTGTTTTTCTCAGCAACTATTCATAGCATTGACGTGAAATTTGGTGTGGAGGTTCAGCTGGGGGTCCTACATGGTGTTTACAAAGATTTGGTCAGCAACTTAAATACCCCTGTTCTACTACTTAGTTTATTCTCAGACATTGCCTGGTATAGTCGTATATTTTCATAATATTTTTCTCAGCAACTATTAGAAGTATGGACTTAATACTTTTTATGAATGCTCAACTAGGGGTGCCCATGGCGCTTACCAAATTTAAATCTGCATGTTATCTTGGAATTGGACTAATAGATTCTGTTATCTAATTACATTGGAATTGGACTAACATATTCTCAGGGGTGTGGAATTCCCATGCCCGACTTGTCCGACACGGGCTTTTCTACCTGTGGGCAAGTACATTTTTCGAGGCTACTTGTCCGTGGACAAGTAAATATCTGGGCAAATCTTGGAATAGTACTAAATAGATAGAAGAGATTTGTGAGCATAATGTTTGTATCTAAGGCTAGAAAACATTGTTTTTAATGAAGAAAATGCTGAGTTCCAGCATTTTCTTCTTTAAAAACAATGTTTTCTCAAAATTTATCCGTTCTTCATCTTTTCACGGGCAAGTCCATTTTGATCCTGGACAAGTAGAAAATCACATTTTACTTGTCCATGGACAAGTAGAGAAAATCGGTATTTCCACATCCCTGATTCTGTTTTCTTTCGTTACAGTAAAGACAGAAGAATGGCTCTGATAGAAATGACAACAGTGGAGGAGGCAATAATGGCCCTCATTGTAAGTACAGACTTGTCTAAATTTTGTATAGCCATGCTAGTTATCTCATTTGGTAACTCTCTATGTTCTCAGTCTTGGGGTTGTGAGTTTGAACCATTGCTTGGCCAATATTATTTCTGACATTTGATGAAAGTTATGATTAGCATTGTTTGTCTCTCACCAATCAGTGAATCGTATTTAGTGCAGTTAAGAGGGATGAGCAGCTGGTGGCGTAGATCGTATTATATGCAAATGAAATCATATTAACCAATTCTCAAAATTTTTGTCAAACTTAAACCCATGCCCATACAATGATGCTTTTAAACGCCCCTCAATATAAAAGCTTTGGAAAACATTTTGGATAATGAAGAAAATGCTTGTTACAAGCAATTTCTTCATTATCCACAATGTTTTCTAATCCAAAATACTTAGAATTTTTTAATTTTATCTACTGAAAATTGTTGTCAGCAACTTCATTGAATTTGGCCTGGTCTATGATTTTATAGTGTGTGAATGGGTTGAGGCAGGTCTAAAGAAGTTGTGTAATTCAAAGTTACTTGAAAACTTTGTATCCTATAGGAAAGAAAACATGCATTGTTTTAATATATACCTTACTTTTACAATGATTTACATCCCTTACTATCATTATCATAAGAAGTATTGTAAAGTATAGATGAATAATGAATGGTGTAAACAATTGGTAAAAAAAAATTAAGCATTATTTCTGATGGTCTCTTCAACACAAAAGTTCGAAAGTGTTACTTTACTCTTGTTCTAAGGCAATTTGTAAGTACTGTAAATGTTCTTTGGGATTGAATTTCGTTCTTGTACAAGTTTGGCTGGGTTTCATGCCTGACACAAACAATTGACTTATCTCTGTCCATGCCTTCTGATTCTAACAGGAAGTTCTGCTAAGATGTAAAGCAGGCTTATTTTGAAAAATCTACAGTCAGTATGTATCAAAAAAGTGAAATAGTTGGTTGGTGACCTGAACCTCGTAATTACAGCATGAATAAGCTATAGATGCAATGTTTAAATTGCCAAACCAACAAATATGCTCAACATGTAGGTCAGAGTTCATTTCTGCTCTAAATGAATAATTTGATTGGTTGATGATTTATTGATTGACAGTTGCATCGGTCAGTTACAGTACACTCACTATTCTCAAGTGCAGGGTTATTCCTATTGCTTATACAGCTCCTTTGGACTAAGTGACTAATTTATCATTGTTACATTTTTACAGGCTATGCACAATTATCCATTGAGCGATTCCAATCACCTAAGAGTGTCTTTCTCCAAGTCCACAATCTAGATTCCTGTGGTACATCATTTACAGAGACCAAGTCATATTGCAGCTCATCATTCGTAAAAACCAAGTTGGACCTTTGATGTAATATTGTTGCTAATTTGTAAAGTCCCCAGACTGTGCTTTATACCTTATGGAATTTGTTAATGAAGCTTGTTGGCTTTTTACCACACAACAAATTATCAAAACTGCGCCTATTAAAAAAATCAACACGTAAGTGGTTTCTAGATGACAAAATTCTACACTGGTTCAAAATGACAGAAGTTGCGAATGATGATTCATAGAGAATCGAATTTAAAAAATATTTTTCCTTTGGTCGGGAAACATTATGTAAAATGAAGAAATTGCTTGTTTCAAGCAATTTCTTCATTTTCCAAAATGTTTTCCCAAAGATTAAGGGCGTAAAAAAGCAGGATTTGGAATGGGTTAATCAATTTTATTCTTATTTCAACTTAACATTGAAAGACAGAAGGGATAAAATCTAATTTAGACCTATTTCATTTTCTGCTTTTGAACTCAGTATTTTGTAAATTTTATCAAAGTCGTTGCATTCACTTCTGATAATCTTATTATGAGAAAGGAATTTTACAAAACACGATTTCATTTCTGGAAGAGGGAATAAAAAAAAAGCAATTATGATAACTCTAGAGCTTTTGTCCCAATTTATGTAAACAGAATCTGTAAGACCATCTTTCATTCACATTCTTTGGAAATGTTTTGTTGTGTGGTTAAAAGGTAAATAAATGTATACTTTGTAACTTATAATTTATGAAAATGTGATGGTTAAAAGTCATTTGTATTTCAAAAAATAGTTCTTCCAAAAGCAAAATTCTTATTTTAAAAGAGTGAGGGGATAAATGGAGACCAAATGCTTTCCTAAAGAAGGAGAAATTACCAAATACCACAGACAGCAATTTCAAGTTCATGGAAATCTAATTATCTGTCTATTGGGTAGAAAACAATATGAAAAATGGAGAAGTTGCCCATGACAAGAAATAACTTCATTTTCACATTGTTTTTTTAACTCTTTCTTGGGTGGCAAATAAAATTAGGATTGTGTGGGAATGGCTTAATAAGAGCTCAAATATGGACAAAGGGATAAGTTTTGACTGTTTAGCCTGTGCGAGGCATGTGCAGACTAACCAGAGTAGAAACTTTCCTTGCTTCCCTTGTGGTCCCCTCTCATATGATAGGTTGCACATACAAATTGGTAAAAAAAATAGTACAGTTTTGATGGTCCCCTCTCATGTGATAGGTGACACATTTAAATTGTTACAACATGATATAATGCTGATGGTTCCCTCTTTACAAAATACTACAATGTTATCGTCTGAGGTCCAATTTCCGTGTCATGTATATCTTGTACATTTAATGGCTAAAAAGTGCCTTCAATGCATATTAACCTGTCTCACAGGGATTTAGTGGAATTAATTTATAAGTCTTAAACTTTAGATTATTGTAACAAAGTCGTGATCTATATGTCTTTTTAAATAGACTGATTTAGAATAGCGATTAAAATATTTTACCAAGCACCAGAAGATAAACTTTCGGATTGTCCAAATTCAAAGAAGTTGCAGACAACAGTATTTGATTGATGGAATTTTAAAAATTTTGTCTATGGCTTGTAACAAGCAATTTCTTCATTATTCACAATTTCTTTTCCACTGCCTTTTTCTTGAGGGGTGTTAAAAGTCAGGATAGTGTGGAAATTAGTGAATATTTTTCTTCTTGTTCATAAAGGTGATGTAATGAAAGTGTTGACATATTGTACAAGAGAAACAACCTATTTTCTTCAGATTTTATTGAACAACAAAATAACAACAAAAGCATATATATATATATTTTTGGATGAGGCTCAGATATAACTTTGATGCCAAGTTTATTGAAAGATAAGAAAAGTCTTGCACTAAAATGAACCATAATTATCATCAACCATACAAAATAATAACCAGTGTGAAATTCAAAGGTAAAATGGAAAGCCAATAAAAATTTTGATATAACCCTTTTTCCCGTTTTTTGAAAATTTAGACTGGTCCAAATTGAAAGTGGTTGCAGACAACTGAAAACTGGATGCAATTCCGAGTCAAAGTGGTAAAAAATATTGTGGTAAAAGCAAAATTTCTTCTTTTTCCACAATGTTTTCTCAAGTATAAAATCACAGTGACGTAAAATCCCAGGTTTGTACAGGAAATGGTTAAATGATAACTGTACTGAAACTTGTAGAGAAACCTATGTATACTATGGCATTGGCCTGTTCATCAAAACAGTACATGATCAAAGCGTCACTTTTTCCTGAGCACATTTACAGCTGAGCATGGTACCAATAAAGATATGCTGTGGTTTACAATATTGTCTTTCAGCAAGGTGTACTTTTATGTGGGATGAATTCAAGACTATGTGGTATTTACACTTGTGATAATTCTACGTTGACAAATGTACAAATTCATACCTTTGGATGAGACTTAAATGGTGGCCCCCATATTCAAATGACCTTAGTTGTTCAAGGGTTAATTGCAATACTGTTCCAAGTGTCTGTAAAACGTATAGACACTTTGAACAGTATCGCAATTGTCCCATGAGTTCAGTTGGATGTTAAACCCCCATACAGTCAACCAATTCATACCCACTGGTTATGTTAAGTGTTTCTTTGAATTTAATGGAGAAGGTCACAAAAAAACAAAATAGACAGTTTGTAGTAAGAATGAAGAGGGGGAAATAGGGAAATGATAGAATTGTTTTAACTTAAAATATATTTTGTGTTTTTAAAAAAAAGAAAATAGTGTGGCAAAAGAGGTAATTGCTTGTTTCAAGCAAAAAATTGCTTGTTTCAAGCAAAATCTTCTTTTCTACAATACTTGCCCATACTTCATACCTTGGCTATTATGATAAGGAAATGCTTTCAAATATATTGAAGAAATTGATGAAATTTCATGTAGAAACATGTCCATAGTTTGTTTTAAATTGGTTCTATATTGCGACTTTTGTCATAACTAATTTTCCTGGGAAAAGATTTTCTTTGATTTTTTTCTGAACGCTGATTCTTCATCTCCACAACATCCTATGAAGGTGGGACAGAAACATCCTTATAAAATTGTCATTGTGGTTACCATTGATAACTTTACCCATTTCACCATTTAACCCATTCCCACATAACCAAATTTTAGACTGGTCCAAATTGAAAGAATCTGCAGATGACAATTTCAATTTGATGGAATTTTAAATGTTTTCATCTTTTTGGATAGAAAACATTGTGGATAATGAAGAAATTGCTTGTTATAAGCAATTTCTTCATTATCCACAATGTTTTCCAAAGCTTTTTTCTTGTGGTGCGTAAAAAGGAGGGCTTGAGTTGGAATGGGTTAAGACAGGTCTAAATTCAAAGAAGTTGCAGACTAGAATTCAAAGTTAACCCTTGTCATGCTGAATAAAGTCCAGATTGCACGTATGCGCAGGCTGATCTTTGCCTATAACTTCTGCAAAAGACCCGTTATATTGCAGGTTCAGCATGACAAGCGCTAATGTAATTTTAAAAATGGTTGTCTTTTTGGGGGATAGAAGGTATTATGGATAGTGAAGAAATCGCTTTTACAAACAAGAAATTCCTTTATGTTCCACAATATTTTCCAAAGTTTATTTCTTGAGGGGCGTAAAAGAGGGTTCCCGTTGGGAATGGGTTAAGTGGATAGTGCACCAATATTGTAATAGTATATTATTCATCTGTGCATTTACAATATTATTGCATTACCTCTCTATAATGAATTGATCTCTACCATTTAAATATGTTATGTGTGTTTTTAATGTATCCTAAAAATCAAATTAAGTCTTAGACTATTGTTTTCCGAAAATTTAATACAAGTCTTTTTACTGAAGATTTGAATTTTTGTTAAGCCATTGGATTTGGCAAGAAGTCAATTAGAACGCAGTATGAATTTATAGTCTTGGAAGAAATAACTACAATATAAAATAGTGTGATTGCTATAAGGATTTATTCTACTGCTTTATTCTAATTCGTATCACAAATTGAAAAAAAATGAAGTATTGGTTAGATGTATGTGAATGTGATTCCTGAAATCCATTTATATAAATACTGTATTAGATGTGTGTTTTTGTAACCTAAGAAACATCTTTCATTTATGCACTAGTGATCATATGGAGAAGAAGGAAAAACAAAAAACAATTGTGATGCCAACTTTGCTGTCATAGGACTATCTGAGTAAAAATCTGCTTTCCATTGTTCAAACCATTACAAGACAACAAATTCTAGACTGGTCTTAAATTAAAGAAGTTTAAAGTGTGTTTGAATTGAAAAATAAATATAGATAGAGAAGAAAATATTGGGTGGGGGGAGAGAAATTCATTGTCAAAGGTAATTTCCCCTTGTCCCAAACTATTTTGCTCAACCTTATCACTGTAACACCTTACTACATTATACTGTATATTGGCAAACTTAGGGCTTTTCTCAGAATGATAATCAAATAGCAAGTTCTGTCATTAATTTGATTTGATTTGCTTAACCCATTCCCACACAGTGATTCTTTAAATGCCCCTCAAGAAAGACCCTAGACAAAACATTGTGTAAAATGTAGAAATTGCTATTTTACATATTTTTTCTACCAAGAAAGTTAAGAAAATCTAAAATTTTATCAATTTTAAATTGTCGTCTGCAACTCCTTTCAATTTTGGCCAGTGTAAAGTTTTTTCCGTCTGGTAATGGGTTAACAAATTGAAAGATGACAAAATTCTTAGCTGATAAATAAATCATCAATAGGTTAGAGAACAAAGCATTGAAAAGGAGAAGTAGTTTGTTACAATCAAATCTTCTTTACAATATTATATTCCCTAGCTATTTTCAGTATCTCAAAATTGGGTATTTTGTGGTAATGTATTAGAAAAAAATGGTTCATGTTGGATGCCTTAGTTTTAGCCAGACTTCTTGTAGGTTTTACGTGGATTAAGACAAATAAGAAAAAAGATCTTAAGAAAATAGGGCAAGTCCATACTATAATGAGGTCCTCAAAAGTTGAACTTGTATAAGGTTAATCACCTAGGGCCTATTTGCATGAAGTTTAAGACTTATTTGTTAATTATACCATATGAAAGTTGACTTGATCCAAATCATTTGTTCATTTATCATTAAATGTATTTATATTTTAGAACTGTTGCTATGTTTCATTGTATTTGTGTAGTGTGTTAATTGTTCAAATCAAAATATCATTTGTACATGAGGTAAATATAAATCTGTTAGGGATAGAGCTTTCAAAAAAGGGAATAGTTTGTTATGCTGGTGAATTGTTTGTATCAGTTTTGTTCATTTAGATGAATTTTTATTTAATCAAACATGAGAGTGGAGTATCAGAAAATGAAAATCAAAGAAATTTGGTCATTCCATAAACACTTTTGAACCATTTCATGATAACAAGTGCTCCAAAATAAAGACTCTTTTTAGGTAGAGAACATTGTGAATAAGGAAAAAATTGCTTGTAACAAGCAATTTCTTCATTTTCCACATTTTTCCATTGTTTTTGTTTTTTTCAGTTAGCGCATCAAAAAGCTTGTTTGAGTGGGAATGGGTTAACCTAAAGTTTTTTCAAAGTTTCTTCAGATGATCAGCAAATATATTGAATGCATTGTCACCTGCTCGTGAAATTGTTTGAAATGTTTTATTTCACGAATATGACCAAGCAGGCAAAGAGGGATCTCCAGGTATTCTGTATAAACTACTGCTTTACAAAAAAGATCTTAGACTCAGCACAGTTAGCAGTTTGATGAATTACAGTGAGGTATAATGGTCATTGTAGATTCAGACAGTCACCAATTAGAAAAATGTTTGGACTTGTTAACATGACCAGGGTGAATTCTCTGGGAGTTCCCTTTAGCGTGACAAGTGTCATATATACATCCCGACTGTTGTGAAATTCAATTGTTAGCAGGCAGCATTGACAAAGATTGGTCTGCACAAATGTGCTGTCTTGTCTTTGCCTTCACTGCCTGAAGTTGAATTCAGCAAGTTCATACAAAAAGAAAGTAGCATACATTGAAAACTGATATTTTCATGCTGATTTTAAGTTGATGATTTTAATTCACATTGGTGAACACTTATAGTTAAAAGTGCAATAGTTTTGCTTTAACCCAAATAAAAATCTTGTTTCATTTTACAGATTCAGATAGAGGGGGTAATTCAGACATAAGATTTAAATATTTTATTGATACTGCCATAAACCATAAGTTTCCGGGTACTCATTTGAATTGTTTTGATGAGACGATTCAAAAGAGTACCCACAACATAGAGTTTCATTGAAAAAAAATAATTTTAGACCGACATTGCCAATTGTTACCTCCTCTAATCTAGTCCTGATTATATCCCCTCAATAACTTACAAACTTGTGTTTTACCTGCCATGCACCACCTCGAACAAGAAGTATTACAAACCCTATTATTCTAATGCTTGATTTTGGATTCATCATCTGATTTAAAAAAAAAATGAAATAAAAAAATGTTTTCTCTAACAGGCTTGAGATTAAATGTTTAAGGGATATTTAGATTTTGTGACTGATGTAGAAAAGCTAATTCTAAATCTGTGTTATAATCAAAAAAGTTGAGAACAGCATGCAAATGTCCAGCTGAAGTTTTTAAGAATTGAGTCAAATAGCTGAAACCATTAGTTTTGAATGAAATTGAGAATATATTAGTCCTCTATTATGCAGTTTTGCAAATAGACTGAGCAAATGAAATCTCAATATTTTGATAATTATCAATGAATAGGTGGGATGTTTGATTTTTGTTAGTCCTTTGATTGGAATGCTCATCAAATTAATTTGAATAGAGAGGCATAAGACTTATATCATGATGTTCTTAACCCATTGGAAACAGTGACGCTTTTGAAAGAAGGAGCAATTTGGAAAACATTGTGTAAAATGAAGGAAAAAATCTAACATTTCATAAACTTTGAATTGTTGTCTGCAACTACTTTCAATTTGGACCAGTCTAAAATTTTATCGTGTGAGAATGGGTTAATAGTGATTGAAACCCCACTGACCAGAATTGCTGAAGCAGGCATCTTAATCAAATCAGATTATCACCTTATTTAGAAATGAGACTTTTTACTTTAGTTCTTGGCAAATACTGATAATTAAATATAAAAAAATATGCATAATTTTATAAATCAGGTAATGTTTTTGTTTCGGCCGCAATTTTTCTGAATGTTTTGTGCATATAAAGGATTCTATATGTTTAATATTGTGTACAGTATTTTCTGTTGCACTTAAAAAAAATGTGCTCTGTATGTTAGATCTTGTTTGAGTTTAACCCTTTAACAGACAACATAATTTCAGATAGAATAAATTTCAAATCCTCTGCACACAGCAATTAACCCAATACCACATGACAAAGTTTTGGACTGGTCCAAAAAGAAAGAAATTGAAATTCTTTAGTTAATGAAAGTTCAAAAATCTTTGAGTTTTGGGGTAGAAATCAATGTTGTTAATGAACTGTTTTTGTATGAGGGGCAGCATAAAGCAGGATTGAAAAGTTTTTAACCCATTACCATACAATCATACATTTTACAGAAGAATACAGCTATGGAAAAAGAAGAAATTGCTTGTATCAATTTCTCCTTTTCTCACACTGTTTTGCTACCCTGTATGACCCATATTTTTCAATTTAAGACAACTTTCTTACTTTGTCTTCAACCTCTTTCAATTTGAACCAGTCTAAGATTTGTCATTTGGGTTAGATTATTAGGGAACTTTAGGTTTAATAAATTTCTAATTCTAAGCTCAGATCAGTTTGCTTTAACCCATTTCTATTCAACTGAAGATCAGACTGGTCCAAGCTGAATGAGATTGTTTAAATTGAAAGATATGGGTAATTTGAGGTAAATATTGTGAGAAAAGAAGATATTGCTTGTAACAAGTGATTTCTTCTTTTCACTCAATGTTTTCTATAACTGTACTTTTGTGGCGCATAAAAATGTGGGATTGTATGGTAATTGGTAATATTGAGTGGCAGATTCATGATCTTACCATTCCGTACCTGCCTGAACATGGTTCCAGATGA
This sequence comes from Fragum fragum, assembly GCA_946902895.1. Taxonomy (NCBI): domain Eukaryota; kingdom Metazoa; phylum Mollusca; class Bivalvia; order Cardiida; family Cardiidae; genus Fragum; species Fragum fragum. Next base: position 25,959,239 of record OX336367.1, read on the forward strand.
TTTTTGAATTGTCAGCATGTTTCTTGTAGTTTGGTAAAGGGTTTAAAATGTTAAAGGTTCAGTTCGTTCATGTTTTGTTCAAGACTGCTGAATGGAGGCTTTTTGAAATTGAAAGATTTTGTGTCTTTAGTTTTGATAAGTCTAAATATGGCAAGTTGGAAAAGTTAAAACAAGCCAAAAAGCTGGCTTAAATTTAACCCAAAATCAGACGACAAAATTTCTCACTATATTTTATACGCCTCAAGATAAAGCTCTTTGAAATTTCATCAACTCAAAATGGTTTCTTCAAATTCTTTGAAATTGGGCAATGCTAAAGTTTTGCCTTCTGGTAATGGTTTAAGAGTATTTTTCACATGTAATTGCCAGCATTCCCCTAATCTCCGAATCACAGTATGCTCAGTGCTTAACACTTTCCCATTTTTGGCAGATTTAGATTGGCTCTAATTGAAAGAGGTTGCTTGAAATGAAGCTGTCCTTTGAGGTAGAAAACATTGGAGGAAAAAAAGAAATTGCTTGTAAAAAGCAATTTCTTCTTTTACCACAATGTTTTCTCAAGTATAAAATCTTTGACATAAAATTCCATGTTTGTACGGTAAAGGGTTAATATGGTCAGCTTATCGGTTTGAATTAACTTTAAAGAAGTATGTATTAGCTGAAAAGCTCATTTTAATTGATCCAGAACAGGTTTCTGGTCTGTGTATACGGCAATCAGAAGTGTAATAATGTGATTTGCATGGATTAGATTATTATTACCTGTAAGAGTTAAAAGCTGACAACTATGGATTTAGCCAAAGTTGTAGTAAAGCTCCTTGGATAGAACCATGACACTCTTAGTAACTGTTGATGATAAAAGTCAATGCCATTAACCCTTTCCTGATGAATCCCTGGTTTTTAGGTCCTATTATGATCTAATGATTAAGGAAACTTTGTAGGAAAAGAAGAAATTGCTTGTAACAAGCAATTTCTTCTTTTTCCACAATAATTTCTACTCTTCTGAAAGGTTATTTTTTAAACAAAACCCAATTTGAATTTCCGTCTGCAAAACCTTTGAAATTGGACAGGTCTTAAATTCTGCAAAACGGGAAAGGGTTAATATAGAATGTAATTTGATATAAATTTGTTGTCAAGCACCTCTGAATATGTAAATCTAATCCATGTCAAATCAAATTTTGTTAATGAATTGTTGATATGTTTTTCATTTTTTATGTTCATAGAAATCCAAGCGGTTTGTATGTGAAGCTTCTATACAGTTTACTCTGTACGAAGTTTAAAAACAATTCCTAAGAATAAAACCTGAGTGCTTCATTTCCAATACTTTACAGATCCCTGGCTACGCCCATTGAGTTGACCCTTTGCTCTTTTGCAAAATTTTAGACCTGTCCAAATTTAAAGTGCATTCAATTTGAAAAATAACAATCCGTAGGGTAGAAAATATTATGGAAAAAGAAGAAATTGCTTGCTACAAGCAATTTCTTCATTTTCTACAATGTTTTCTCTATAAAAAAAAGCACATGGACGTAAAAACCAGGGATTAAACAGGAAAAGGTTAACCCATTACCAGAGGGCAAAATTTTAGACCACTCCAAATTGAAAGATATTCCAGAAGACGATCAAAAGTATCAAAGTGGAACTTGGAGCTCATTGGGCAGAGCTGGTGATCTGTTATTTGTCTAACCAAGGCTCGAATTAGGATTAAAAGAGCCAGAAAGAATACTCTTAAAGATCCGCCCAGTAGAGTAGATTTTCTCTTAACAAAACATTAGATTCAATAACTTTTGAATACATTGTCATATTGCGTTCTAACTCTAAAATGTAATTTTCAGTCGGATCAGTGTTCAATAGTTGTTCTGTTGGGTTAGCTTTTGGACTTAAAAGTCTAGCTGATGTACATGCAAAGCAAATCAAATTTTTGTTCGTCTTTATTTTTTGGCTGGACTGAAAGTTTGTTAAGTTGTAGATGTATAATTATTATACATGTAATTGAGGGCATGCGTGACATTTCCAACCATTACACGTGTGCGCCAAGTAAAGACTCAGATCAGCCTGTGAATCCACACAGTCTGATCAGAGTCTTCACTCTGTGCTCTGTAGATAGATACTGACCCAAAGCTTCTTTAAACAATCAGCAAATATTCTTATTGCCCTGAAAGGCTGTCAAGGGTGCTCAATGTGTGCGAGTCACACACATGGGAAGTGGTTGGAAATGTCACACATAGCTCGACAACGGTCACAAGAAGCCCTTTGATGGTTTCTTGCAGTCATTGATTCAATATTAACTGTATGTGATTTTGTAAAGTCTGAGGGTTTGAATTCCTGAATTATATTATCTGTGGATTTTATATCAAGTTAATATTTTGGGATTTAGTATATTGTTATGAATTGTATTGATAAAAATCCATCACCTGTTTTCACCCAAAAAATTGAGAAAAAAAATCTTCTAAAAGTTCTGAAAATGTAAACTAGGGCAATTAAGAAATTTTTGACCCAACTCAGCAAAGAAATACAGGTATTAAAAGAGTGTTTAGTTCCAGCACAGGTCAGTCCAAGGTTTGATTCTTTAAAATGAATAAAAGCAAGGTAGAATGAAATGGAAATTGTGCAAAGAGCTGAGAACTTTGACTTAAGCAATCAGCCTGCCATCTGACAGTCAGCCTGAACAATCTACTAATTAATTGATCGCTGGATGCTCCCACTGACTTCAGACAAGTCAATTTGACAGATAACAAACAACGTTGATTTATATAATCTATGACCATGAACAGGAATTAAAAGTCAGTGAGTTGTTTTGTGACAGAAAAGTTATAACTACACCTAGATAACCTGTAATTATGTCATTTAAATTGCCAAGCCAAATAGATTGTGCAACAAAATTGACGGAGTTCAAATTTTACTTTGACTGTTATTTATGTCTTAAACTTCATAAGTACAGCTTGTTAAAGCTATTGTTGCAATGCTAGGTCGCCAACCAAGTTTACTTTTCTGCATTGTATGGGCCATAAATGTTGCAAATTAACACAGTTGAATATCAAAATGGAATTTCCTGTCCGAGTTCAATGGGCTTGGCTAGAGATTTGTTAATAACTTTTTTGTGTGAATTTTAAGAAGACAGGTGGTTAACATAGATTTGACTTTTAAAAAAGAAATTACCCTGTTGTCTATAAGATGTTTAAGAAACTATTGCTCATGTTTTGGTGGAGCACTTGATAGAAATATTTTTATATGAATTAACATTGTTAATATGGACAAAATGTTAATATAGCTCATGTGATTGGGGGGGGGGGTATTTTTACTGCTGTTTCAGGTAATTCTGCATCAAGGGTTAATTCCGATACTATTATATAGACACTTAAAACAGTATCAGAATTAACACTCCGAATTTAGTCTAAAATTGCACATGCTATTTGTCATCATATAAATCAACAAAAATGGTGGTAAATCCTAGAAGTAAACACCTTATTTCTTCATTTTCAAATTGTGTAATGTATTGTAATTCATTCTTTTGATCACTCCACAGGGTTTAACAGATAAAAAAAAAACATTTATGTAATCTTGTACCTAACATTCCCCACAACAACATTTTAGACTGATCTAATTTGACAGAAGCCGCAGGAGACAATTTCAAATTTATGGATTTTTGATTTTTTTCTTCTTGTTGGATAGAAATCATTGTGGATATTGAAGAAATTGCTTGATGCAAGCAATTTCTTCATTTTCCACTATGTTTTCCAAAACTTTTACTTGAGGGGTGTTAAAAGGAGGGATTGTGTGGGAATGGGCTAAACAATAATTTTGTGCACTGGAGCTTAAGTTCCCAGAACTAGTGAACAGCACTACTTTAAAACCTGATCAAAACTTATTTTTTTGAATAGAATAAAAGGTATTAAAAAACATATAACTCATAGGATGTTTTATCTCTATCAAAGGACAAGATGTAGATAGCCTCAAAGGATGTTGACATGGTAACATTTTGTCCTATTAACATGTTTTGATAGTGCCTCAAGGGAACAAATGGATGTTTTCATAGAAAATTGTGCTTCAAATACTTTGTAACATAAGCAGAACATAGCTCCTTATGTCCTTAGCAGAATTTGTAAAGAACCAGCTTTTATGACTTATACATCAATACTTGATAAAGTAAAAATCAATTTCTGTTGACTTGCAATTATCGCCACTGCAGCTGCAGTAACAATGATTTGGTAACCTTAACCCGCTCCCATGCAATGATGCTTTTAAATGCCCCTCAACATAAAAGCTTTTGAAAACATTTTGGAAAAAGAAGAAATTGCTTAAATTTTATGTGGTAAACGGTTAAAGAAACAGGAACATTGGGCTTTACCCTTTCCTGTCTAATCCCTGGTTTTTACGTTCCTATGATTTTATGATTGAGAAAACATTGTAGAAAAAGAAGAAATTGCTTGTAGCAAGCAATTTATTCTTTTTCTACAATATTTTCTACCCAACTGAATGGGTTTTTTTTTTTCAATTTAAATGCACTTTAATTTTCGTCTGGAAAACCTCTGAATTTGGAGAGGTCTAAAATTTTGCAACCGGGGAAAGGGTTAATACTAATTTATTAGATTGATTGCTAACCACAACCTCTGACATGGCAGCTGAATTGAGGAAATAGACATTTTTTTAAACATTTTGGGCAGCTACATAAAAGGCAAATTGTTAGTTAGCGACCTGGACATCATAACTACTGCTTCAGTAAACTGTAGTTACAACATTTAAGTCACCAACCAAAAATAATGATTAACACAAATCTTGGTCAAATTGACTTTTTTGATTGACAGCTGGAGATCTTTAGAATTGAAATATCTAAAGATCGTAAGGAATGGACATTTCTTAAGTCAAATTTTGATACGGTTTGGGTTCAATGGTTGAAGCACAGTTGACTATGCAAACCCCAAGTTGTAACCAAGTACTGATTTTATAGCCTTTTTAAGTATAATCTTATTGTTTCATTGTCTTGATAATTTATTATATTGTTTTTTAATTGAGATTCCAAGGAATCTGAATCATCATGCAGCACTACCAATTCTAGAAACAGATCAACATATCATAGGGTTAAAAAACTGAAACAGAATAATGGACACTGAAAACTTGTGATTTATTGTTGGATATCTAATTCAAAAAGCTTTCTATCAACATTTTGTTAGAGGAATCTTCAATGTTATTGCAGGTTCCTGATTTTAACCGTGATTAACCATTCATTGGTACCATTCATTATTTAATCCATTACCAGGTGATAAATTTTTGAGATTCAAAGATGTTTCAGCAGACAAGTTTAAGTTAAAAAGAAATGTCAAAGTGTAGAAAACCTTGATGATAATAAAGAAATTTCTTGTTTCAAGCAATTTCTTTATTATCCTCATTTTTTTACAAAGCTTCTAACTTTAGGGGATTGTGTGGGAATGGGTTAACTTTCTGATTCATATGGAATGTTACCAAGTTTGGAAAACAACACCCCTCATCATTGAACTGTTCTATATTGGTAGCCGCTCATGGGTTTACATCAAAAGATCTTGTATTTAAGACAAGTTGAAATATTATTAAAAAACATTTTATATTTAAAGTTGCAGTGTTCTTTCGTGGAATCTGACCAATTTGGTATGATTGAAATAATTTTTTATCCAACGACTTTTGGTATAGAAAATGTAAGCAAGGTCACCTGGCTTAATTGGGCAGACAGATCTTTGATCTATTCTATTTCTGAAATTGAATACATTCAAGTAGCTGTCAGTCTGACAGTCTTTTTTTTTAACACAATACCTGTAAAAAAAATACAACACTAAGTATCTTACTTTGCTTCTGTCTTCTTACCCAAGAATCTTTCATCACTTTAAAAATTTAGGATTGTGCTGTTTAACCCTTGTCATGCTGAATATAATTCTCTATAGAATTTGATTAAAATCAAAGAACTGAAAGCACTGGAGGTACCAATGGAGGGGGAGGACTAGCAGGTGGTGTAGACTAAGATCAGACTGCACATTTGTGCAGGCTGATCTTAGTCTATACCACCTGCCAAAGCAGGAATATTCCGGGTTCAGCATGACAAGGGTTAATGCTGAACTATTTCTAAAGCTATTGATAAAGCCATTGTACTTTTATATCTTCATGAACTAAATGCACTCACTAGACACTTAGAGTAAACGTCAGTTATTATCAAAACTTATTAAAGAACAATCCTTGAGCAATTATATACAGCATAGTTTTAAGCACAACATCTTCTCTACTGAGAACAAACTAGATTTCTTGCTTTCCACAAAAAGAACACCACTTGTTCATTTCTTGAATTAGATCTTCTCTGTATTCCAATTCTTAGTTCTTGTTTCTTATATGTGTAAATAAAATGGTTCTTAAAAATGCTTCATCTTTTTCTGATACTTTCATGCTATTTCATTGCCATTGTACCTCCCTGATGCTTTGTTTTCTTGTGCATGTTAACTTCCTTCTTCGAGGTAGGGTACCTTGTTCAAGTCTAAAGGCTCATCTGAAAGAAGATTATAAAAATGAAGTCATTTTTAACCAATTACCAGAGGGCAAATTTTTAGACTGATCCAAATTGAAATGAGTTGCAGACGTCAATTCAAAGCCTATGAAATTTGGATTTTTTCTTTTGTGGTATAAAACATTGTGGATAATGAAGTAATTGCTTGGACAATGTTTTTCAAAGCTTTTTCTTTTGAAGGGCATAAAGGGGAGGACTTGTGTGGAAATGGGTTAAGTAAGTCATGCCTTCTACGAGCTGGGATTTATTCTTATCTATATTGGAGGCCGGGTGGATGGGTTCAAGGTCATACAGTATATACTTTCTTTATTCAACATGTTTCATCTATGATTTTGAATAGGAATACCCCCACACCCTTGACAATATTGTTCTATTGTTGTATGTCCATCTATCTGTCAAAACTGAACCCAAATCAATTTTCTTTTGGTCTAAACTATGATGAAATACAGGGCTCATAGTTGGTATGTAGATAGCTTTTGTCAGGGTCCAGGTCAGCTACCAAGGTCAAGGTTCCTCGTCATATTTCTGACATGGTGGCACAAGTGTTTCACAAAAACATGTCTGGTTCTGGCATTAATCGATCAAATGAATTGTTACTTTCTTCTGACAACTATAGTTTCTTTATATTTCAATATTTCGCAGTATTGCATGAAAATCTTATCTTTTTCTCTATCTGTATATATCATTAACTTGTTTAGTTCATTCATTGTTTTCTATCTATTTTTGTTTCCTCAACCCATTCCCAATGACAAAAATTTAGGTTGGTCTTTTGTGACAGGCATTGTAGATGACAAAACAAAGTCAGTTTAAATTGAAGATTAATGCCATATGAGGTAGAAAACCTGTAAAAAGAAGACATTGTTTTCTACAAGGAATTTCTTCTTTTCTCACAATGTTTTCAAAAGCTATATATCTGTGATGCATAAAAATCCAGGACTGTGTGGTAATTGGTAGAGACAAGTATGGGGGTTTCCTTCTTAACCCTTGTCATGCTGTATTAATTACCTTACTGAACTGCTGTCAAATCAAAGGGCTGAAAGCACTGAAAGAACTTGTTGTTCAAAAATTAAATTTCTTTAAGAAATCAACTTCATAAACAACCCTGATAGGAAAAGTACAAGCAGGAGGTGTAGACTAAGATCAGCCTGCACATAAGTGCAGTCTGATCTTAGTCTACACCTCCTGCTAAAACCGGAATATTCCGGGCTCAGCATGACAAGTGTTAAACATTTTAACTTTAGCTCTATTCGAGCTGTAGGTACAACATTTAACCCATTACCAGACTCAAATTTTGGTCTGGTCCAAATTCAAAGGAGTTGCAGATGACAATTTAAAGTCTAAGAAATTTTATATTTTATCAACTTTTCTGGTAGAAAACATTGTAGAAAATGAAGAAATTGCTTGATACTTGATCTATAAGGAAATAAAAAGTTCACATATAACTCCCGAGTACTCTCTTTGATTGCAATACTTTCTCAAAATTCAAATTAATCACAAAATGGATGGACCAATCAAATCAAACTTTTAACTGCAACATTAGTCTACATTAATGCTTAGCAGTTTGGTTGGTTTGGCATATTGAAACATCATAACTACATCTTATTCAAGCAGGTGTTAGGACATTTTGCTCGCCGACTATCCCACCTTTTCTGTAACATGTAACAGACCATAAATTTTACACACAAAAAATGCTGTTTAACCTTTGACATGCCGAACCTGTAATATTTCTGTTTTGACAGAAGGTATAGATTTAGATCAGCCTGCACATATGTGCAGTCTGATCTTAGTCTACACCTCCTGTTTGATGGTTTAAGCCAGAGTTGTAAATGAAATTATAAGAAATTTGCCCACTAGGGACTTTCAGTGCTGTCAACCATTTAATTCTAATGCGATTCTGAACAAGGATTTTATTCAGTATGACATGGGTTAATGTCTGGGTCAAACTATCTGACAGAGCTCTTCGAGTCAATGGTATGGAAACGGTTCCAATAACTTCTATGATTTTCCATACAAAAAATGCCTTGTAAGAAACTCACCGTTTCTTTCAATTTCTATTCTAATGTACTATATTTCTGACTGTTGTGTAGATGTTACTTGTCTATATTCTCTGTATTAAAAATATCTGGATGTGGGTACATCTTCTTTCTCTCTTATTCTCTTTTTCTCTTACTCTTTATTCAGAAAAATATTACAGCAACACAAGAAATGATATGTCATGTAGAAGTTTTTCACTGGGGTTAGACTGAATACTTCAAGTAGTCTGACACTCGATGCCAACTTTCTCTGTGGTTTTCAGATCTTTAGCTCTTCTGATCGTTACTTGGTCATGAGCTTTTGTGATCCTTTAATTTGTGTTGTCTGGCCTCTACCATTCAAATGACTAGACTCTAGCCTCCACAGTTGTTTGCTCAACTGATCAAAGGCCAGCGAAGCTATTGTAATTGCGTTGTGTCCGTTGTGCATCTGTAAGTTTTTACTTTAAAAATCTTCTTCTCAGAAAGTACTGAACAAAATTCAACAAATTTTACAGAAATCAATCTTGGGTGACCCTTTATCAGATTCCTTCAAAGGAATTCATGAAAAACATGGATTTAATGGGCGGGGCTATTTCCATATATGGTGAAACTTTAAAAAATCTTCTAAGAAACTATTTGTTGGATTTCAACCAAATTTTACAGGAATGATCCTTGGTTGACCCTTCACCAGATTCCTCCAAAGAATTTTGATCGGCTGAAAACATGGCTTTAATGGGCAGGGCATATTTCAATATATGTTGAAATCTTTTAAAAATGTCTTCTCATGAACCATTTGAGGATTTTCACCCAAATTTTACAGGAATGATCCGTTGGTGACCCTAATCTAAAAAAATCTAAAAAATTCCATCTAAGAATTTTTATTGGATGAAAAACATGGCTTTGATAGGCGAGACTAATTTCCATATATGGTGTAACCTTCAAAAAAAAATTCTCAGAAATCATTGATGGTTTTCAACCAAATTTTACAGAAATGGTCCTTTGGTGACCCTTTAGATTCCCTCAAAGCATTTTGATCGGTTGAAAAACATGGGTTAAAGGGATGGAGCTAATTTCCATATATGGAATAAACTTTGAAAATCATCTTATCTGAAACAAGTTAATTGATTTCAACGTAATTTCACAGGGATAATCATTTGGTGACTTTTTATCAGATTAAATAAAAGACTTCACATCGGATGAAAACACGGCTTTAATGGATTGGGCTTATTTTCTATATATGGTATATAGTGAAAACTTTAAAAATCTTTTTCTGAAAAACCATTCGATTAATTTCAATTAAATTATACAGAAATATACTTTGGTGACCCTATATTAGATTTCTTTAACGAATTTGATTGGATGAAAATCATAGTTTTTCGGTGAGGGAGAACTAATTTCAATATATGGGAATATATTTTGAAAATCTTCTGATGAAAAACCCGTTGAGGGATTTCAACATAAAATCGCAGGAGTGATCCTCCAGTGATTCTGTCTGATTCCTTCACATAAATTTGATCGATTGAAAAACGTGGCTTTTATTGTCATTGCTTATTTCCATATTTGGTTAACAGGTGAAATTTTTGTAAATGCCTTTTCATTTTAGCTAGTGACTGAATTTTACATAACCCGATTTGACTGTTATAAGAAAGGTGGAATCTTTGAAATGCTTCTGCAGATATATTTCAAAGATTTTATTGACCAGATTTATTTGCCAGTTATGACAATGACGATTCAGTTTGTATTGAATTCCTGAAAACACAATTTGTTTTATCTACACATTCAGGCCTGTGGAGCGATACAGGCGCTCAAGCGCCTCTAGTTTAAATGAAAATTTCATAATATATGTGCTCCCTTTTACGTGATACTTGACGGATCAGATCCAATGTAAAAATCCACTATCGTAATTATGGTATAGGACATCTGTGAAAGCTTGAAGAGAATCCGATGAAAGCTGTGGTCTTTATCGTGTTAACAAGAATTTTGAAATGAAGTTTTCATGGAGTTCCTTTGCCCGTGTTTCCTACCAGATCAGACCCAAATTCGAAAGAAACTATCCTTATGATGGTATAATCATTCTGTTAAAGTTTGAAGAGAATGCGATGATTGAGTTATTGGTTGAATGGGGATTAACGCCACTTTTAACAGTAATTTAGAGAATGCGATGAAACTTTGGATTTAAGAGTGTTAGCCAGGATCTTGTAATTAAATTTTCACAAGGCCCCTATTCCCGTGCTTCTTGATGGATCGGACCCATTTTCGACAGGAACGATCCTTATGATGATACAATCATTCTGTGAAAGCTTGTAGAGAATCTGATGAAAACTGGATTCTAGAGTGTAAACAAGAAAAAGATAACGAACGGAGCTAAAAACGATCAAAGGGAAAGATTTATTAACATTTTGATGAAAATATTAAATGAACATATAATTGTATCTTACAAATAATATAAATGGTTCGTTGGCAAGTAGGTCTATAATTCAATGTCAAGTTCAAATAGCGAATCGTTAAATCTTCTGTGAAATTTGAAAGGTTATAATAAGGTCTAACCCTTCTCTATGTTTGCCTTACTTTTCTTTTGCGACAAAATAAACCAAATTTCGAAAGTGGTAAATCGATAAACGTATGATTCATATTCATGTCTATGTTGAACGCCGCGGCCATAGCGCGACGGACTCCTAATCATGGGTTCCAGGTTCGCGGCAAATATCTTTTTCGACATTTATCTTCCGCAAATAGGTTGATAATCGCAAATCTAAATGGTATGAGCAGTTGGAGGCTCTGAAAGGATGTATTGGTGTGAGAAGTATAACAAGAACTTATGATCAGTTGCGCCAGCGACCGCGATAAGACTGCAAAATAAAAGTTGCGTTAAACCCTTTCAAACCATTTAGAATTTTACTGTCGGTCACAAAATCTACCATCCAATCAAATCGTTTGTTCAGTTCAGACCAGCTATGCTTACCCCCAACATTTATTTGAAACCTAATACATGAGAAGTAAACATTACGTCAAAACTACGATAATAGTATCGATCTTCTCAACAGTGAAAAGCCTTTGATAAAACACTACAAAGCGGTATCGAGAAGTATCTCTGAAAAACTGGGGGAGGGGCCAACAGATCGCCGACCACGCCTACTCACCATCGACTATAGAGGTTTTACTTTGCAATCAAACGAGATAAATGGTCAGAAAAAAAAGGGTAAGTATAATTTTTAAACAAGAGGACCATGATGGTCCTAAATCGCTCCCCTGAGTATGATGGTTCATGGCTTAATGATATAAACAAAATAGCAAAGCCCTCTGTCTAATTATTTTGGAGAAGATGTTTAAGGATTTCTCTTTTAATCCTAGGTATATTGATATAACTTTGAAGTATAGGCATCAATACATACCAAGTATAAAAGCTCTAGGCCTAATGGTTTAAGAGAAGGTTTTCAAAGATATTATTTATTCCTAACTAAAATTAGGGATTGCACAGAAAAGGGCTAATCTATTTAAGTAATTTGGTAGAGGGTCAATGGCTGATGAAATGTTCCAAATATCAAAGCTCTAGGCCTTATGGTTTGTGAGAAGAAGATTTTCAAAGATTTCCTTCTTTATTCCTTTGTAAAATCAGGGATCATACAGAAAAAGGCTAATTTTCAGAATACAGTGATTCTTTGAAGTATTTTGGTAGACGGTCAATATATGATGATATGTTCCAAATATCAAAGCTCTAGGCCATATGGTTTGGGAGTAGAAGATTTTTAAAGTTTACCTTCTTTTATTCTATGTAAAATCAGGGATCATTAAGAAAAGGGCTAATTTTCAGAATACAGTGATTCTTTGAAGTATTTTGTAGAGGGTCAATAGATGATGATGTATACCAAATATCAAAGCTCTAGGCCTTATGGTTTGGGACAAGAAGATTTATAAAGATTTCCTTCTTTTATTCTATGTAAAATCAGGGATTGCCCAGAAGAGGGCTAATTTTCAGAATACAGTGATTCATTGAAGTATTTTGGTAGACGGTCAATATATGATGATTTGTACCAAATATCAAAGCTCTAGGCCTTATGGTATGGGGAAGAATTTTTAAAGATTTCCTTCTTTATTTCTATGTAAAATCAGGGATTGCCCAGAAGAGGGCTTATTTTCAGAATACAGTGATTCCTTGAAGTATTTTGTAGAGGGTCAATAGATGATGATGTATACCAAATATCAAAGCTCTAGGCCTTATGGTTTGGGACAAGAAGATTTTTAAAGATTTCCTTCTTTTATTCTATGTAAAATCAGGGATTGCCCAGAAGAGGGCTAATTTTCAGACTATGGTAATTCTTTGAAGTATTTTGGAAAAGGGTCAATAGATGATGATTTGTACCAAATATCAAAGCTCTTGGCCTTATGGTTTGGGAAAGGAAGATTTTTAAAGATTCCTTCTTTATTTCTATGTAAAATCAGGGATCATTAAGAAGAGGGCTAATTTTCAGAAAACGGTAATTCTTTGAGGTATTTTGGTATAGGGTCAATAGATGATGATGTATACCAAATATCAAAGCTCTAGGCCTTATGGTTTGGGACAAGAAGAATTTTAAAGATTTCCTTCTTTATTTCTATGTAAAATCAGGGATCGCCCAGAAAAGGGCTAATTTTCACAATACGGTAATTCTTTTAAGAATTTTGGTAGAGGGTCAATAGAAGATGATTTGTACCAAATATCTAAGCTCTAGGCTTTACTGTTTGGGAGGAGAAGATTTTTCAAGTTTTTTCACTCCATTGCCATGGCAACCAGAGTTCTTCATGGATTTCAATTCTTTGAAGTATTTTGAAAGAGCATGACCTAGAGATTATTTCTGTAAAGTTTTGTTGAAATTCCATGGTTAGTTTAGGAGGAGAAGATTTTTTTTTGTAATTGTGGACGGACAGACGGACGGACGGACGACGGACGATGACCGATCACAATAGCTCCCCCAGAGCACAAGCTATATGATAGAAAATATTGAAGAAAAGGAAGAAATTGCATATAACAAGCAATTTCTACTTTTTCTAAAATATCTTTCTGGGCATGACAATACAGGAACGTTAAAATCAGGGATTGTATAGGCGAGGGTTAAGTCGCAGTTTGTGAATAAAGAAGGAATCCTTTAACCTCTGATAATCCCACTTTTAAGCCCTTCAAGAAAAGAAATACCAATATGTGTTTGTGAAACACCACGCCCCCGTAATAGCCTTTTTACAGACATATGACCTTTATAAGTGACCTTAACGGATAACATAAATCTTACAACCAACTGATGCCTATCAGTGCAAGTGCAAGTTTTGAAAACAGACATTAGTGTTCAAACCACACCAACAGTGCAGGTTTTTTTTAACTAACGGACTAGTTTACAGATCTACGGTTAACGACACCTTTAATTGCTCAGAAAGAATACAAAAGAATCGAATAAGCTAGAGTTACCATCTTTATGTGACCCATCGACAACAATCGTGTTTTATACACATACACAGGCAATGCAGTATCCGACCAGTGATTTGATTTTTCAGTCAACATTTTATTGGCATAGGTCGTCCATCCTTTCATAATTATTACAGAAGCAAAGACTTTTATAAAGCCGCTATCAAACAACGTTATTTTAGAAGAAAAATGCAGACGACTATTTCAAGTTGGTGAAATTTGAAAAGAAATCTATACCTTTTAGCACAGAGAGCATTATAGACAACGAAGAAATTGTTTGTCAATTTCTTCATTGCCCACAACGTTTCTTAAAAGGCTTTTCCTTTCGTGCAAAAAAGAAGCATTTGTGGGGATTGGTTTAAAGATGCCAAAATATAAATTTAACCAGATTTATTTAAACTTGTCCAAAATAACTTAGTTCAAAGTTTATTAAAATTAAAAGCTATATACCAGAAAGGGTAGAGAGCATTGTGAGAAAAGGATTCATTGCTTGTTACATGCAATTCTTGTTTTCCTACTATGATTCCGTACCTGTGTTTTCCTGGGTGCCTATAAAATGCAGGATTGTGTGGTGATCGGTGAAAAAAGAGAAGGAGAATTTACAAAGGGGTAAATCAACCATGGTGATGAGCAAATATACCTTCTTTTAATAGAAAACCTGAGATATTTACTAGTGCCTATAGGATAAGTAAAATATGTGAATATCGAACAAGGTAAAGCTTTATATTTTATTTCATTATATCATCTTTCTTGTAATTAGATGTAATGATAATGATAGTTGCGATTCTAATTTTAAAACAAATTGTGCTTTTACCGGCCGTCTGGGAACCGAGGAAATTATATGGTGATAACATATATAATGATAGACAATCTTGTGAAAAAAACAAAAAGAAGTCTAACCTATCGAAATGGTGTCAATTAACTTTCAGAAGGGAAACAAATCTTGGACAGAAAGACAATGTCCCATTTAATGAAACTACAAACAATAACGACTGAAACCAGTCAAGTCCATGCTGCGTTTATCGTTATAACAAGTTCGTTATAAGCCATGTGTATTATTATTGAATCTAACCGATGTCTCATTGTCTTTCATTAAAGTACATATTTTTGAGGTATACAGAAGTTTTTCCACACACCTCTGTTGTTGGTTTTGGGTCGGATATGTCAAATTTGACCCTATTCCTGTATATTAAATTAAATCTGTCTTGTAAACTGTAACAAAATGTAACAAGCAATTTCTACATTTTACAAATTGTTTTCCCGGACCTCTTTTTCTTAAGAGGTGTCAGAAAGCGTCATTGTGTGGTAATGGGCTACCATGAATTTCAGCTGATGTTGGAGTTCAGCCCCATTCTAAATGAAGGATACGATTGGTTAATCGACTTTTGGTTGACAGTAGCGATCCGTGACTTACCGACAAATCGCGTTTTTGACACATCGAAGGGATTGATTACTTGAATGGAGTTGAACGCCACTTTTACAGTATTTCACTAATATCGCGGCGGCTGGAGCAATGGATTCCTGCTATTTCTCAACCCTGAACTGCTCCTACATCCTTTCTTAGCCTCCAGCTGCTATCCCACTTAGGTTTACGATTATGTATCCATTTGCGAGAGATAAATGTCGAAAAAAATATGTGCCGCCGCCGGGGATCGCACCCATGACATCCAATCATCACATCGAAGACAAAAGGGTATTGAGCAACTTCTCTTTCCCCAAAATGATTTTATTATTATACTGTTATTATTTCTCATACTTGGGAATGCTGTCTTTAGCTTCTTGCAATCTTTACCGATCTTCAGTTTTGTAAGCCACGTTTAAAAGCAAGACCATAATATAACTACTTGCCATTTTTGTGACCCCTTCTCATTTTTGACAAGAAGTTTCCTCACATTTAGGTTCAACCCACTCTCACACAGTGACGGGTTTTGACGTCCTTGTGAAAAACGATTAGGAAAAACATTGTAAGATTAATGAATTGCTTGTAACAAGCAATGTCGTCATTTTCCACAATGTTTTGTACCCCAAAAATTGAAAAAAAATCTAGAATTTGATAAATTCTGAATTGTCGTCTTCAAAGCCTTTCAATTTGGGCCAATCTAGAATATTGCCGTCTGGAAATGGATCGTGATAACTAGCGATTTGTCAAGGAGGTTACCCGCAGGACCTTAAAATTTCTCAATTTTGTAAATCACATATAAAGACGTCAACTACATACGTTAAGTCTTCTTTTTCGATCTGCTTAACCCTTTCAATAATCTTATATCACAGTCTTGTATTGACCCATTACCAGATGGCAAAAACTTAGACTGGTCCAAATTGAAGGAAGTTGCAGACGACAGGTTTAAGTTGACGGAATTTTAGAAATCTTTGTCTTTTGTGGTTGAAAACATTGTGGATAATGAAGAAATTGCTTGTGACAAGCAATTTCTTCATTCTCACGATGTTTTCAAATTTTTCCTATAGGGGCGTCATTGTATGGGAATGGGTTAAGCAAAACTTGGTACTAAGATTTCTACCCAAAATGACATAGATACAAAGTTTGTTGACCAAGCTCCTTCAGTTGCATTCTCCTTTTTATTGTTTCTCAAGAAATGATTTAATTGCTTACTTTGAATGGGGTTTATCGCCACTTTTAACAGTATTTCAGTCATATCGCAGCGACTGGAGTATCTAACCGTGGTTTCCTGGTATTTCTCACACCAGTACTACCACTACTTGCTTTCCCAGTCTCCAGCTGCTCATCCCACTTAGGTTTACGATTATCAAACCATTGGTGGGAGACAAATGTAGGAAAGGATATTTGCTGCGACCGGAGATCGAACCCAGGACCCCGGGAACTCATAAGTAGGTGCTCGACGCGCTACCAACTGCGCCATGGCCTCGACCAAAAGATTTAGTAATTACCGAATAAAAACATCAAGGGTGAAACATTTAAAAAGTTTCTTATTGCATCTGAGTTTCATTTGATTGAACATAAGTTAAAGTTAAGGAGATATTTGCGATGCAAATCTGTCTTTTCATTGCCCCATTTTTGCATTATGGAGATGTAGACCTAGCTATAAAAGTTAATGACTGAGTGACTCATATTTGTGATGTTACATAGATAAAGCAATTACGTAAGGAAATCTTTATATGGGTCCAAAATCAAGGGATGTACATATATGGTTAAATGTGGTTTAAAGCGAAGCAATTTTAATCAAATCCCAGACGACAGAATTTTAGTCTGGTCTAAATTCAAAGAAGTTTCAGACGACAATTTTAGTTGAATAATCGTATTTATTTTTCTCACTTTTAAAGGTTGAAAATATTTTGGAATATGAAGAAATTGCTTGCAATAAGCTCTTTCGCAACTCTTTAAAGAGAGAGTGAGAGAGAGAAGAAGAAAGAAAGAAATGTGGAAAATGAAGAAATTGTTTTTACTCAAGCAATCTATTTATATTTATACAATTTTTTTCTTCCCTGAAAAAAAAATGAAATATAAGAGTGATAAAATTTTTAGTTTCATACCTCAAAGGAAACAAAAATATTCCCTTCATTTCTTATATTCTGGTTCCATCAAACAAAACAAATCAAATATGTTAGTAGTTTTTTGTAAAATTGTATGGATCTACTTTGTTCGTAAGCATACAGAACAGATGTGTGATCAAGATTGTGTTCATTGAAGTGTGGATAGAAAACTTACAGTCAATCAAAACGCTTGAATCTTGATAGACGAAACTAAAATCAAATTATTACTTCGTAACTGTTACATATCAGTTCAGTAACTGGTATTTCACAACAATAAAATTATAATGTCACAGATGAGTTAGTTCGAAAATATAGAGAAAATACAATAATAATTACCTATTACCTTGTACGATTTTTGGGCGATATCTCGATTAAAACATGGCGCCCAACACCAGTTTTAAGGTCGACGGACAGTAAGTTTCTCACATCTTGTATATTTTAACCGAAACGTACCAAATAGGATCTTTACATATCCCATTCCAACAAAATGACGGTTTCGGACACCGGCCAATAAAAAGCGTTGGAAAACATTGTGGAAAACGAAGAAATTGTTTGTCATAAGCAGTTTCTTCATTATCTACAATGTTTTCTACCACAAAAGTTTTTTTTTTAAATTTCATCAACAAAAAAATCGATGCCTGCAACTTATATGAATTTGTTTGTTTGTTTGAATGGGGTTTTACGCCGCTTTTAACAATCTTTCAGTTATATCGCGGCGGCTGGAGTACCTAACAACGGAATCCTGGTATTTCTCACACCAGTACTACCATTACATCCTTTCCTAGCCTCCAGCTGCTATCCCACATAGGTCTACGATTATCGACCCATTGGTGAGAGACAAATAGTCGGAAAGGATGAGTGCCGCCGTCGGATATGAATTTGTCTAAAATTTTGTCGTCTGGTAATGGGCTTAGATAGTCTGGTTCGATTAGGCATTTGTTGCAATTTGTACAGAATTTATAGAATCTTTAGAGTAGGCAAATATAAATGAGATTATTTGCGGGATAAAAAACAGGATGGATTTCTATGTCCCCTTTTTGAATAAGAAAAATGTCACTTTAAATTCATTTTTTTATTACGACAGGTGGAATAGAAAGAGATATGCATAGACAACAGCCAGATGGAGAATCCCCAAAACGACTTCAAGCAAAATCATAACTCGGTCAGTTTGATATCATGGTGACATCACGTGACATGGAAATAGGGAGCTCGGGAATGTTCGGGCCGACTTCCTCCAAAATCTCGAAAGCGCGTGGACAGATATGGAGAGAACCGGTAAGTCGGTTTTTTTTCATTCTTTTGTTGACTCGGATACATGATATCCCAGGAAACAAACAAATTGAGGATTTATGATGCGGAATTGATGATGACAAGCAATTGACCGATCGCGGTGTCAATTAAATAATCAGTCGACCAATGAAATCATTCATATAGACCAGAAGTGAGTTTTGAACTCAAAGACTGGTCACCATTTTCATTAATCTTTATTAAATTTATTTGTTTAGACGACTTAAACGTCCGACCTACAACTTATTCAAGCTGTAGTTACGATGTTTATGTCGCCAACAAACCATTCCACTTTTTTGTTACATGCTACCGGCCATAATTGAATTGGAGCTTGATGGACCAAAATGGACGGAACGCTTGCCACACCCACTCGAGCACTATTGGAAGTTCTACTTCGATATCAAACGGCGTTCTTTTGCATTTTATTTTTATTTCAATTATTGGCAAGTATAAGAATAAATTGTATGTATGTTAGCGATCTACTCGTCCTAGCTACAACTTGATAAAGCTGTAGCTACGACATTCAAGTTGCCAAATCAACAAAAGTTGCTTGTCATAAATACTATCTTACTTTAGGGTTCAAATTTCATTTCAGGTCTAAAAATGTTTTTAAATGGACGAATGAGTCTTTGATTGACAGCAACGATCAGCCAATTGATGCAAGAATTTTGAAAATCAAACAGCGAGATTAATTGCGTCGATTCAAAACTCAGAATGTCTACCAAAATCGAAAAGTTTTCCACTTTTTTCCGCTTAGCAGCTTATAACAATGGAAAAGCAATAACAACTACATCTGTACATGTGTATGTAAAATCAAGTTTGGTCGATCTCAAATACCGAAAATATCAGCAGACATAAATAGTTCATCCATTTCCAGACGACATTATTTCAGTCTTGTCGAAATTCAAAGAAGTTGCAGACGACAATTCATAGTTAATGCAATTTTGAAATTCTTTGTCTATTGATGTAGAAAACATTGTGAATAACAAGCAATTTCTTAATTTTCCACAATGTTTTCTAAAGCGTTTTCTCTTATGGCATCAAAAAGCGTCAATGTGTGGGAATGGGTAAACCCATTTTCAGACGACAAGAAAAAAGATTGCCAAAATTCAAAGAAGTTGCATACGGCAATTTCTATTTCCAGATTTTAACACATCTTTTTGAGGTGAAAATCTTGTAAGAAGCAATTTCTTCATTCTTCATATTATTCATATTAAGTATTGTCCTTGACTTTCGTAAAAAAGTGGAATTGTGTTGTAGTAAAATAATAAAAACTCCACCGATACAATAGTCAACATTTTCCACCAGCTAGCCAAAAGATTTTAATCATTTATATGGTCAGGCGAAAATGAAATGCAATTAAAGTGTTATTAAGGTGAAAGGTATTTTAAGATTATCCATTTAGATTAAATTTGTTGATGAAACGACATGTAGACCGTTGCCCCCAGGATCCTAGTCAATCTGCTTTGAAAACGAACCCAACGGTGATCTACGAACAAGAGAGTCATTGCGTTAGTAACACTTATCTAAGATCAAAGAGAAGCAGGTTAAGCGGTATGATTAAGCTGTAGTTACGGCGTTGAACCCATTCCCACACTACAACACCTTTGACGCCCATAAGAATGTTTTGGAAAACATTGTGGAAAATGTTGAAATTGCTTGTTACAAGCAATTTTTTCTATATCCACAATGTTTCATACCCCAAAAAATTAAATAATACAAAATTTCATCAACTAAAGTTTAGCATCTGCAACTTCTTCAACTTGGGATCAGTCTAAAATTTTATTGACTGGAAATGGGCTAAGTCACCAAACCAACAAAATTGATTGAACTTTGTTTCGATGCTCAACGTCCACTGTTGGCCTAAATGACTAATAAAAATGATTTATGTGACATTAGCGATCCGTCAATCATGACAACGACTTTACCCCTATAAGGAAAGTATGGTATTGTTTTGCTTCAATGACTGATTGATTTAACTGGTTGACAAGTCATCTGGAGGTCACAGGTTCCATCAACAGGCACATGTTCCATAATTTGATATATTTCAAGACCCAATATAGATAGATCTGGGGGCGGTTACCCTGTCGGAGAGACCTAGTATAGATATATCTAAGGACAGTAACTCTGACTGACAGACCTAATATAGATAGATCGAAGGGCAGTTACCCTGTCTGAGAGACCTAGTAAATATGAATATAGTGGCGGTAACCATGTTTAAGAGACCTAGAATAGACCTAGAGGCAGTATCCCTGTCTCGGAGACCTAGAATAGATTAACCTAGAGGCGGTAACCTTGTCTGAGAGACCTAGTTTAGATTAATCTAGGGGTGGTAGCCCTGTCTGACAGGCCTAATATAGATAGATGTAGGATTAGTAACCCAGTGTGACAGACCTTATATAGATACATCTAGAGGCAGCCACCCTGTCTGAGAGACCTAGTATAGATAGATCAAGGGACCGTAATCTTGTCTGAGAGACCTAGTCTATATTAATCTAGGGGCGGTAACCCAGTCTGAGAGACCTGGTAAAGATAGATCTAGGAACAATAAGCCTGTCTGTTAGACCTTGTATAGATAGATCTAGCGACAGTAACCTTGTCAGTTAGATCTTATATAGATACATCTAGCGACAGTAACCATGTTTGTTAGACCTTGTATGGCAGTATCTCTGTCTGAGAGACTCCGTATAAATAGATCTAGGGACAGTAACCCTGTTTGTTAGACCTTGTATCGATAGAACTGGGGACTTTTACCCGGTCTGAGAGACCTCGTATAGATAGATCTAGGGACAGTTATTCTGTCTAAGAGACCAAGTATAGATAGATCTAGGGACAATAACCCTCTCTGTTAGACCATGTATAGATGGATCTAGGGGCAATAAATCTGTCTGAGAGACATTGTATAGAAAGATTTAGTTGCAGTTACCATGTCTGTTAGACCTTGTATCGATGAAACTAGGGACAATAACCATGTCTGAGAGACCATGTATAGATAGGTCTAGGGACAGTTATCCTGTCTGTTAAACCTTGTAATGATAGAACTAGGGACAGTTGCCCGGTATGAGATATCATGTATAGACAGTAACCCTGTCTAAGAGACCTAGTATGGATTCATCTAGGGACAGTTTCCCGGTCTAGGGAGAGTTACCAAGTCTAAGAGACCTAGTATAGATACATCTAGGGGCAGTTACCCGGTCTGTTAGATCATGAATCGATAAAACTAGGGACAGTTACCCGGTGTGAGAGACCTCGTATAGATAGATCTAGGGACAGTAACCCTGCCTGTTAGACCATGTATCGATAAAACTAGGGACAGATACCCGGGCTGAGAGACAATGTATAGATAGATCTAGTGACAGTAACCCTGTCTAAGAGACCTAGTTTAGATAGAACTAGTTACGGAGTCCCGGGGTGAGAGACCTCGTATAGATAGATTTAGGGACAGTTACCCTGTCTGAGAGACCTAGTATAGATACACTAGGGACAATAACCCTGTCTGTTAGACCCTCTATAGATTGATCTAAGGGCAGTTACCCCTTCTGAGGGACATGGTATAGATAGATCTAGCGACAGTAACAATGTCTGTTAGACCTTGTAAAGCAGTTACAATGTTTGAGAGACCTAGTATAGATTAATCTAGGGACAGTAACCCTGTCTGTTTGACCTTGTATAGCAGTAATTTTGTCTGAGAGACCTAGCATAGATAAAACCAGGGGCAGTAACCCTGAGTTGGGCATGAAAACAGCTCACTATTGACTGTATCTAGAGTGACTGTTTTGTTGCAATTGAAATGAAATTAATGAGTTATTAATGGCTATACGGTCTTTTAAAGGAAATTGTTGTACATCAGAGAGAAATGAATTGTGAGACAACAGGTTAATATTTGCCTCGCCGATTATGATATTCCCGCGTATGACACAAACAATTACTTTTGACAATTCTACATTCTTTATTGCTTTAAATATTGAAAACAATTTTTCATCATTGAATTGGATAAAACATATCTGTCTAGCATTGCTTGCGCACGTTATTTATTATTCATAGGCATGCAATGTCTCTAATTGCAATTACCTTTTACACGACCTTTGGAAAAAAGTGCCATGTATTCAGACCGCTGCAATGCCAGAAGACAAATTAGAAAGCTCCTTAAAGCGTGCAACTTGGCATGTTTTTAGGAACGACCTTTTCCAGTACGATCTTCTAGTATTACATGCGGTTTTTGGCTTCAGCCATTAATTTTAAGGAAACTACTATGGTTAAAAAAACCCAGCAACAACAACAACAAAAAACAATAACAAAAAAACACCAAAAAACAAAATAAAACAATCAACAACAACAACAACAACAAAAAAAAACTCATGCGAAAAAGGACAGAGATGAAAAAACGAAAAGTATCTACATATGACAGACTGCGCCGGCTTGCCAGGCTAGAAATCCTGCACCATTTGACACTTTTCTTACCCGTTACCAGATGACAAAAGTTCAAAGGTGTAGGTGATGATATTTAGAGTTTATGTAATTTTAGATGTCTTAAACATTCTGGATAGAAAACATTGTAGAAAAATGATTGATTGATTGATTGGGGTTTAACGCCACTTTTAACAGTGTTTCGGTTATATCTCGGCGGATGGAGCAATGGATTCCCGGTTTTTCACACACCAGTACTACCACTACATCCTTTCCTAGCCCCTAGCTGCTATCCCACTTAGGTTTACGATTATCCGCCCATTGATGAGAGACAAATGTCGGAAAGGATATGTGCCGCCGCCGCCGGGAATCGAACTAAAGTTTCATCAACTAAAGTTTAGCATCTGCAACTTCTTTAACTTGGGATCAGTCTAAAATTTTATTGACTAGAAATGGGCTAAGTCACCAAACCAACAAAATTGATTGAACTTTGTTTCGGTGCTCAACGTCCACTGTTGGCCTAAATGACTAATGAAAATGATTTATGTGACAGTAGCGTCTGAGAGACAATGTATAGATAGGTCTATGGACAGTAATCCTGTCTGTTAGACCTTGTAACGATAGAACTAGGGACAGTTACCCGGTATGAGAGATCATGTATAGACAGTAACTCTGTCTAAGAGACCTAGTATGGATACATCTAGGGACAGTTACCCGGTCTGTTAGACCATGAATCGATTAAACTAGGGACAGTCACATGGTGTGAGAGACCTCGAATAGATAGATCTAGGGACAGTAAACCTGTCTATAAGACCATGTATTGATACATCTAGGGACAGTTACCAGGTCTAAGAGACCTAGTATAGATACATCTAGGGGCAGTTACCCGGTCTGTTAAATCATGAATCGATAAAACTAGGGACAGTTACCCGGTGAGAGAGACCTCTTATAGATAGATCTAGGGACAGTAACCCTGTCTGTTAGACCATGTATCGATAGAACTAGGGATAGATACCCGGGCTGAGAGACAATGTATAGATAGATCTAGTGACAGAAACCCTGTCTAAGAGACCTAGTATAGATAGAACTAGTTACAGATACCCGAGCTGAGAGACCTCGTTTAGATAGATCTAGGGACAGTTACCCTGTCTGAGAGACCTAGTATAGATACACTAGGGACAATAACCCTGTCTGTTAGACCCTGTATAGATTGATCTAAGGGCAGTTACCCCGTCTGAGGGACATCGTATAGATAGATCTAGTATCAGTAACAATGTCTGTTAGACCTTGTAAAGCAGTTACACTGTTTGAGAGACCTAGTATAGATTAATCTAGGGACAGTAACCCTGTCTGTTTGACCTTGTATAGCAGTAACCTTGTCTGAGAGACCTAGCATAAATAAAACCAGGGGCAGTAACCCTGAGTAGGGCATGAAAACAGCTCACTATAGACTGTTTCTAGAGTGACTGTTTTGTTGCAATTGAAATGAAATTAATGAGTTATTAATGGCTATACGGTCTTTTAAAGGAAAATGTTGTACATCAGAGAGAAATGAATTGTGAGACAACAGGTTAATATTTGCCTCGCCGATTATGATATTCCCGCGTATGACACAAACAATTACTTTGGACAATTCTACATTCTTTATTGCTTTAAATATTGAAATACAATTTTTCATCATTGAATTGGATAAAACATATCTGTCAAGCATTGCTTGCGCACGTTATTTATTATTCATAGGCATGCAATGTCTATAATTGCAATTACCTTTTACACGACCTTTGGAAAAAAGTGCCATGTATTCAGACCGCTGCAATGCCAGAAGACAAATTAGAAAGCTCCTAAAAGCGTGCAACTTGGCATGTTTTTAGGAACGACCTTTTTCAGTACGATCTTCTAGTATTACATGCGGTTTTTGGCTTCAGGCATTAATTTTAAGGAAACCATTATGGTAAAAACAACAACAACAACAACAACAACAGGAAAACAACAACAACAACAACAAAATCAATAACAAAAAAAACCCCCAAAAAACAAAATAAAACAAAAAACAACAACAACAAAAAAAAAAAAAAAAAAAAAAAAACTCATGCGAAAAAGGACAGAGATGAAAAAACAAAAAGTATCGACACATGACAGACTGCGCCGGCTTGCCAGGCTAGAAATCCTGCACCATTTGACACTTTTCTTACCCGTTACCAGATGGCAAAAGTTCAAAGGTGTAGGTGATGATATTTAGAGTTTATGTAATTTTAGATGTTTTCAACATTCTGGATAGAAAACATTGTAGAAAAATGATTGATTGATTGATTGATTGATTGGGGCTTAACGCCGCTTTTAACAGTATTTCAGTTATATCGCTGCGGATGGAGCAATGGATTCCTGGTTTTTCTCACACCAGTACTACCACTACATCCTTTCCTAGCCCCTAGCTGCTATCCCACTTAGGTTTACGATTATCCGCCCATTGGTGAGAGACCAATGTCGGAAAGGATATGTTCCGCCGCCGGGGATCGAACCCATGACTCTCATGATTGAAGATTAGGAGTCAGACGCGCTACCGATTGCGTTATGACGGCGGCTCTTGTGGAAATGAATATTCCCGATAACCTATTCCCGCACAATGACGCTTTTTGACGCCCCATTTAGGAAAACCCCTTAGAAAACATTGTGGGAAATGAAGAAATTGCTTGTCATAAGCATTTTCTTTAATTTCCATTTCCCCACTGATTTTCGTGAGGGGCTTCCAAAAGTGTCACTGTGTGGAAATGGGTTAAATATTTTTTGACATCCGCGCCTGTACACAGAGTTTTTCCCCCTAGTTTTTATCAATTCGTAACACATTTGCGCTTTTTGAGGCCCCACTAAGGAAATATCTTTGGAAAACATTGAGGAAAATGAAGAAATTGCTTGTTACAAGCAATTTCTTCATTATTCACAGTGTTTTCTACCCTCAAAACCAAAAAGTTTTAAAATTCCATCAGCTAAAAATTGTCGTCTGCTACATCTTTAAAATTTGACCAGTCTAACATTTTGTCGCCTGGTAATGGGTTTAAACATTTTAATTTATGTAATTAATAAATGAATTATAACCATTACGATTCCCGATACTCTGATAAAAATTGAATGTTGTCGACATTTAATCGATATCTGATAAATAGTAAACAATTACCTATACTAACCCATAAACCTTTTGTGTTTTATACAAGAACTAAATAAACCAAATAACTAAATCACCAAATAAACATTTCTCTGAACCCGTTTACTGACGACAAACATTAAGACTGGTTCGGGTTGAAAGAAGGTACAGGCGAATTTTACGCTTGTCATATCTAAGACATCTTTGTTTGTTTAGAAGCACGTAGACAATTGAAGAAATTGCTTGTTACAAGCAATTGCTTCAATTTCCAGAATGTTTTTTAATTTCTTTTTTTTTACTGAAGGTCTCTAAAAAGTGGGATTGAACGGGAAAGGGAAAACTAGCTGTTACTTTAAAACCACTGTAAACTAAACCCATTCTAGCAAAACGATGCTTTTTGACACCCCCCCCCCCAAGAAAAAATTTGGAAAATATTGCGTATAATGAAGTAGTCAATTTTTTCACTTTTTCACAATGTTTTCAATCAAGAAAGGTGAAAAATCTAAAATTTCCTCAGGCTCTAGGTTATGGTCTGCAAGTTCTTTCAATTTGGACCAGTCTGAAATTTTGCCGTCTGGTAATGGGTTAATCTTAAGACTATCGGTACACCGGTTATACATATGGGACTGGGGACTGTAAAGGTTGATTTCATAAACAATAATTATTTTCATGTCGATTGGGAATTTAATAAATGGGATCACTACAGATTATGAATCAATCAAATAACTTTTCCTGGAAGTGATTTCATCGCATAGCGATATAACAATAAATTGGATTATAAACAACCTGGGCAAAGTTCATTTGAATAACTTTGTGTTAACTACTTTGCGTAGTTTGTTTTTCATATTTTTTTCTGAAATGGGATTAGCGCTAAATTTCTAGAGCATAGGGCTTAGGACGTAACCAAAATATTATGAAATGCGTTACTTATGCGTGATTATTCGTAGGTTGATTAAGAAACCACATGAAAATATTATGCATGTTGACGATTACTCTTAATTCATTTTTGTCGACGAAAATGTATGGCTTTTGATCCCTTTCCGTAGGTACTTGCATATTTTGCGTACGTCTGAAAGCTAAAAACTAGGCTTAGAATTAATAGTTTTGAGATTTTTTTAAGTGTACCAACAAATTATATAAATATAATAAATTGTCGATATCTGACTAAAATTTTCCGATAAAATACTAAGATATGAATAAAAAATACTAAATCAGTAAAAATCACCAAAAATATAATGATAAAAAGGTATAAAAAAATAGGAAAGAGAGAAAGTTTTCAAATGAAGGAATAAAATTGAGTGTTACAGATCTATTCAGTTATTTGAGGATCTCGGGTTCGAGCCCCACCATCACAGGGTAGTTTCCAAGGGCAAAGCATTTAATAGCCAGCAAAAGTGAAACAGCAGTGGCTTTGAGCTTCTACTTTAGGAACTAGAAATCAACCGCAGTGGGTGTTCGCGAGCGAATCTATTGGCTTAAAGATTTGTATATACCAAAATTGAAACATAAATAGCGCATAGAAGCATCGGTTAGAAAAGCTGTTGATTGTGGGAAGATGGATAATGGTTTGGGTAAAGAGGACAAAACTCCCCATGACGACGCTGTCTACATTATTGACGGGGATAGGTACTTGTCTGAAGGAGATTGGGATGAACAGGTGATTTTTTTTATTGTTTTTGGTTATCTTATTCCTTACCTGTTTAATCCCCTGGATTTTACGTCCTCTTGATTTTAAATTTGAAAAAAAATATATTGTAGCAAAAGAAGAAATTACTCGTAACAAGCAATTTCTTCTTTTTCAACAATAATTTCTATCCTACCGAATGTTCATTTTTCAAATCGAATCCACTTTAAATTTTCATCTGCGAAACCTTTGAATTCGAACAGGTCTAAAAATTTGTAAAACAGGAAAGGGAAAAAAAAATATGACAAAATATTCCAGTGCTCTCATTGCGCATAAGGCATGGCTGACATCGAATGTTAATATATTGTTGTAACTTTCAAGCCATGATATTGTTAATTAGTTTTTGTATGCTATATTGTAATCTCACCACGGATCGAAGAGATTCCAGAAACTCTCTATCTCCCCCCTCCCTCCTTCCCGTCTGTCTTTTTTTAAGTTTCTTGGTAGAAAACATCATGGAAAATGAAGAAATTGCTTGTAACAAGCTTTCATATTGATGGGGCGTTTAAAAGCGCCATTGTGTGGGAATGGGTTAACGTATGCCTGCTGCATTAGTGTGCAGAATGACCAGTGTATTCACTTCAGGCACAGATTGAATTTGTTGGAAATGTCACGCATATGCTCAGTAGTGTCAATTTTCGAGCTACGTCATCAGATCGGACCCTTTGAGATCCCATCGATGATATGTTACTTTAGAACGACTCCATACCGGCCAAATATCATCGTAATTATAGCTTGAATTTGTTACGATGTTTAGGTAATTCATTTATCACTTCATTAGCATTTCAAAGGACACAAGCTCTATAAAATCTAAAATAGGCGGAAATCAAATTTCATTTTCTATTTCATTTATTACAAGTCTGAATACAAACGTGCATTGGGATGTAGTAAAACTTTTTTTCAATTATAATTGAAATTACGTACAATGTGACAAAATGAACCAAAGCAAAAATGAAACGCAAGGCTATGTCAAATCATGTCAACACGAACCTCATTGTAAATATTGACAGTGGGCGAGAAAAATATTACAAATACAGCTTTTATCAAGCTGTATTTACGACAATTTGCTTGCCCATTGACAATATGAAGGTGCAGTTTTAAAACTAATAAACCTTTGCTATCGCTTTGGACAGACTGCACTGGTACTGCTTAACCTATTCCCACACAGGGACGCGTTTCGACGCCCCTATACAATAATGTGGAAAACATTGTGAAAAATGAAGAAATTGCTTGTAGCAAGCAACTCTTCATTTTCCACAATGTTTTCTTCCCAAAAAATTGAAAAATAAAAAAAAAAAAAAACATCATGAATTTTGAAAAGTCGTCTGCAACCACTTTCAATTTGGACCAGTCTAAATTTTTTTTCGTCTGGTAATGGGTTAATTTACCTATATATTTTTTAAAACGTACATTGGTATTACAGAGAGTCGCACAAACCGACAATGCAACAATAATTTCTCAACATTTTCGATGCGTTGAAAAAACACCACACACACACACACACACACGCGCGCGCGCGCGCAAACAAACAAAACAAGACCATGATGCTCCTATATCGCTCCCCTGAGTATGATGGCTTAAAGCTTTATGGTGTATACATAATATCAAAACCCTACACCTAATTATTTGGCAGAAGAAGATTTCTTTAAAGATGTTCTTGTTTAATCCAAGGTTTATTGAAGATCCTACAAATTAGAGCTAATTTCCAGAGCATGGTAATTCTTTGAAGTATTTTGGTAGAGGGTCAAAAGGCATTGATACATACTAAATATCAAAGCTCTAGGCCTTATGGTCTAGGAACAGAACAGGACATATATTTCATTTGACAGGTGCAAATTGATTTAGTCTCCCCACATATCCATACTCACTATTCTGTTACACGCTTCGCTCATATGCTAACTCTCTTTACAAAGAGAAGATTTTCACAGATATCCTTCTTTATTCCGTTCAGAAATCTTGGATTGCATTGAAAATGGCTTATTTCAGAATATGGTAATTCTATGAAATGTTTTGGTAAAGGGCCAAAAGGTATTGATACAGATTAGATATCAAAGCTCTAGGCCTTATGGTTTGGAAGAAGAAGATTATCAAAGATTTTCTTCTTTATTCATATGTAAAATCAGGGATCACACGGAAAGGGGCTAATTTTCAGTGTACGGTAATTCTTTGAAGTATTTTGGTAAAGGGTAAATAGACATTGATCCATACAAAGTCCTTCTTTATTTCTGTGTAAAATCAGGAATCATACAGAAACGGGTTAATTTCCAGAGTACAGTTATTCCTTGAAGTATTTTTGTAGAGGGTCAATAGATGTTGATTTTTAGCAAATATCAAAGCTCTAGGCCATATGGTTTGGAAGAATTTCAAAGCTATCCTTCTTTATTTCTATGTAAAATCAGGGATCCTACAGAAACGGGCTAATTTTCAGTGTATAGTAGTTCTTTGAAGTATTTGGGAAAAGGGCCAATAGATGATGATTTACACCAAATATCAAAGCCTTGGACCTTATGTTTTGGGAGGAGAAGAATTTTTATTAATTTTTTCACTCGGTTGCCATGGCAACCAAAGTTCTCCATGGATTTCGATTCTTTGAAGTACTTTGAATGAGCATCACATAAGGATTCTTTCTGTGAAGTTTGGTTGGAATTCCATGATTAGTTTAGGAGGAGAAGATTTTTTTGTAAATGTGAATGGACGGACGGGCAGACAGACAGACAGATTTGTTTGTTTGAATGGGGTTTTACGCCGCTTTTTCAGTTATATCGCGGAGGCTGGAGCACCTAACAATGAATTCCTGGTATTTCTCACACCAGTACAACCATCACATCCTTTCCTAGCCTCCAGCTGCTATCCCACATAGGTCTACGATTATCTACAAATTGGTGGGAGACAAATAGTCGGAAAGGATGAGTGCCGCCGTCGTAGATCGAACCCGGGACCTCTAGATTGACAGTCCGACGCGCTTCCAACTGCTCTATGACGGCGGCATACAGACAGACAGACTTACTGACGGATGATGACCGATCACAATAGCTCACCCAGGGCACTTCTTGCTCAGGTGAGCTCAAAACAAAACAAGAACACCGCCTACGGGTGCCTACTCTCGGCTTTTGGGTGCTATTGGTGGTGGGTAGTGAATAAAATGCACCTAGAGTTATCCCCCTTGATAGTATAGGTTGCTCTTTTGATAGTGAACTTGTGTGCCAAGTTTCAAGTGAATGCCTTGAGTAGAACCAGAGATATCACAAATGTCAAAGTTTTCGCACGACGACGACACCAAGACTATAGCAATACCTCGGGTTTACTCCAACAACAACAAAACAAACAAACAAAAACACACCATAATAAAAAGATAATTGCTCGTAAAAAGTTTTTTTTCTTCTGATCACAATACTTCTATCGATGAAAATCACTTTTCAATTTACACTCTCTTTCATACTATCATTTTGCACATAAAGAATTGAAGCACAATAGTACCCTCAAATCCTCACTCAATAATAAAGATTTTGGGCACAAAATCTTCAAAATATAGGACGAAAGCTGTTGCTAAAACGAAAATTGTCCCACGTGACACAACAAACTAAATCATTGAACAATTCTGATCGAATTGGATCATCTCACGATATTCTATTTGGTCAAAATCTTCTGGTATTTAAAGAAGAAAATTATATGTATTTACATAATTATGTTAAATAACTTTTCGAGAGTAATTAGCCTCTCGTTTCTCAACCGTTTGTATCTGTGTGAAATATATCTTCAAAGTGCCTTTAATCACATTTTGGTTAACGGCTTTTGATCTTTAATTCTCTCATTTTCAACTACTTTCACAAACAGTATATTTAATTTGAAACAAAATTAAAGTAATTAAAATAATAAAGCACCAACCCTTTGGCAACTAAACAATTTTACTTTAATAAGGATGCAACATAACAGGGTTCATCAAACATTATCTTATTTTAATCAAGTCCTTGGTTGTAGTTACATGTAAATAAATGTTTAGATCACAAATATAACAAGATGCACAAGAGGGCCTGTAACGCGCCTGATTGAAACAGACAATCAATAATAACGCAATTCGACGATGCATTCCAGAAATGAAGCTGTTCTCCATTCTCTCATTTTAACGATCATGATAGAATACCAACATTGGAAGATAAGAATTTGAAATGCCCAAGTTGTTTCAGATATTAAGTTGAAAGGAATTCTTTATTTTTATAGGGTAATAATTTGATTTTTAGTTTCGTCTATCAAAATCGGACGCTCTGATTGGTCGAGAAAAAAAATTCATACCTCAATAAACAAATTTGAGCACTCAGCTA
Organism: Fragum fragum; assembly: GCA_946902895.1. NCBI lineage: Eukaryota > Metazoa > Mollusca > Bivalvia > Cardiida > Cardiidae > Fragum > Fragum fragum. Next base: position 25,991,545 of record OX336367.1, read on the forward strand.
ATTTGTATCCTTCCGAACAAAAAAAGTATCAAATTTATCATTTTTTTGCTTTTTTCGCTCTATTCTATGAAATCATAAGAAATGAAGAGAATAGTTTTTGTTTTCATGGAGGTATGGACCGAAAATCCTAATCACACTTGTATTTGCGCTTAACAAAATTTAAGGTCTCATTGAGAAAAATATAGCAGTAGGTACGATTAATTCATTAATAAATGCACGTGACGAACGTTTTCTGTATAGGTCAGTTCCTTTTCTCAATATTAACTCCGTCTGAGTTTCGGAAACTTATCAATATCAAAATCCGTCTGAGTTTCGGAAACAAAGGGTGATATGAAAGAATCTGACTACAAAGCCTTTCCAACCTATCGACTTTATTTGTTATTAAGGGGTCACCTAAAACAGACATATTTTTACTTCTGGCCTTAGAAAGATGGACCGTGACTCGTTCCGCTCGAGTTCTTCTATATTTCTGTACTATTAAGATTCGGTGTTTTGTCATTTACCACGCATCACTGCGCTATTTTTAGGTTAGTCAAATAAAGTGCGATGACGTCTGATCAATTCTGTATGAAAACACGAACACAGAGTAAATAACGGGATTTGTCATATAGACAGACATTTTCAATATAAAGTTGGATTTTAAGAAAACTCGTTTGAGAGGACAGAAAATTAAAGGTAAATATGTCTTATCTTGCATCAACCCATTCCGACAAGATCCATCTTTTACGCCCCAATAGAAAAAAGCTTTGGTAAGCATTGTGGAAAATGAAGAAATTGCTTGTGTCAAGCAATTTCTTCAATAACAACAATGTTTCTATCCAAGTAGACAATAAAATTTGAAATTCCGTCAACTTTAAATTTTCGGCTGCAACTTCTTTAAATTTCGCCCAGTCTAAAATGTGTTGTGTTGGAATGGGTTGACTGTCAACTTTATTTCTTTCCGTATAACTGCTTCTATTGGCAACACTGTGAATTTTTTTCCAGAAAACAACACGGGAAAAAAATCTCTCTGTATATAAACAGAAAGAAGTAGTAGAAGAAAATTTCGATTTAATAAACTCTCAAAAATATTTGTCTTGAGAGGAAAACATTGTGAGAAATGGAGAAATTGTTTATTTTAAGTAATTTATCAACTGTCTACAATGATTCGCCATTTTTTTCTTCAGTGATTTTGTATCGGGATGAATCTCGGGTCTTCAATTTTGATGTATATTTATTAGCAGAGGCATTCAAGTTAGGGTCCATTGCTTATTATGTTCCTTTTGCCAGAAAGTTTGGTGTGGAAAAAAGGTCTAAACGATAAGCAAACTGCATCATAAAGCATGTATCTCAGTGGAGAAGACATTTTGAGAGACAGGGAGTGAAAACAAAGAAAAGAAGTATAAGTTAACCCATCCCCACACATCTCTCTACACCACTCAATAAAAACATCGTGTAAAATAAAGAAATTACCTGTATCTAGCAATTTCTTCATTTTTCACAATGCTTTCTATCCAAAAAAGACGAAAAAAAAATAGAAAGATAAAATTCTATCAACTTAAATTTATCGTCTGTAGCTTTTTTTTTAATTTGGACATGTCTAAAATCTTATTGTGTCGTAATGGGTGGAAATGGGTTAATATTTCCGGTGACAATAGTATCACGAGTTAGAACATTGTCAAAATGACGAAAAATTGATTACTCCAATTTTAGAATTATAAATTTAGAATCACCGTATGATGACTTTTTATATGGATAAATATTATTGACAGGAAAATGGGATTTTATATTCTAGAAAGAGCCAAGACGTTGCTTTGTTTTTCTCAGTGTTATAGTAGAACACTTTTTTTGTTAACACGCGATTAAGATAATCATTCACTGGGACCGGTTAAAAATCTGATATATTTACATGACAGATATTTTAGGGGAGACATAGATGTAATGTTATTTAAAGGAATTTGTCGCACTTAAGTGTCCCCTATCGCGCTGTATAGAAAATTAGCCATCGGCAATCATATGTGAGAACAGCAATTTCGAACCCTTTCCCCCCGATGGACAGGAATGCGAAGGGGTACAAATGACCGCAGTGGAATTTTCTTTTTTGTATTATTAATGTGCATCTTCTGAAGCCCGTATATAGGAAGTATTTAATTCTTTCTTGTCCAATCCCTGATTTTTTACGCCCCTTAGATTTTATAATTGAGAAAACATTGTAGAAAAAGAAGACAAGCAATTTCTTCTTTTTCAACAATATTTCCTACTCTACCGAATTTTTAATTTTTTTTCAAATTAAATCTACTTTAAATTTGTATGTAAAACCTTTGAACTTGGATAGGTCTAAAATTAAGAAAATCAGGAAAAAGACATTGGTGGCTAAATGGTTTGGGGGTTAACTTTGTGACTTTGCGATTTTCTTAGAGAGTTTTTGCAATTATCGTCGTCGGGTGAGCAAAATGTCGTGAATCCATCTTTATCTCAGCTGTGTGCACGACGTTTTGCTCGCCAGAGGTCGTGATGCTGTATTATTGCTGTCAATAAAATTAAGGAGCTAGGATAGACAAACCTTAGCACTGTATTCCTACAGACCTGTCTTTCTTGGCACGACTTGCAACAGTAAATATACTGCTTATTTAGAATGTTTTAAATCTCAAGAGATAAGCACAGCTTCATTTTTATGAGCAAAACGTAATTGATCAATCAGTGGACCCACCCACTGACTCCTGTTGTCCCGCCCGTTGACTACGACAGGGAGTTCAACTTCAATTTTTAACGGCGAAAAAAACAATACCTTTTTGTATAGGAATATTTTGTGCGGAAGCATACAAAATCGCTGCGTGCCCAAAAATTTGCTCATGGAGTTATGAATAAAGTTTTCGACCAATCAGAACAGTCGTTTTGATAGATGAAACTAAAAATTAAATTATTATATGTAGTACGTTCGGCCGAATTTGTCCAAACTTGACTATGACTTTTCAACCGTAGATTGATTTTAGCACAATTTTAGCACAATTGTGTGATTGATGAATCTAATGGGATATAACGCCACTTTTAATAGTATTTCGGTCATACCTCGGCGACTTGAGCACAAACAATGCATTCCTGGTATTTCCCACACCAGTACTACCACTACATCATTTCCTAGTTTCCAGCTGCTGCCACTTTGGTTTACCATTATCAATCCATTGATGAGACATAAAGGTCGGAACTGTTGAAAAGGATATGTACCGCCGCAGGGGATCGAACCAATGAGATGTTAGTACGAAGTGATAAATTGTTCTCAATCATGGATAAACGAGCATCTTCAGACACGTGTTCGTGTCGGTTAATTCAAGGCCGCGACTGAATCTTACAGCTTTTTTCCGGACAACATTTCCTGTGTTAATGGATAAATTTCGGTATAAGATTAGACAATTGTTCTCCACCATTAGAAGATATGCAATATGAAACATCTGTTCAAATAGGTTCAATGCCAAGGTAAAGGTGAAAGTCACATCTTCGTAAGGGCCATAACTACTAAATCTATGGAAATATTTTCATGTAAATTTATACAATCGTTCTTTATCCTGTAAGCTGGTATACATTAAATGTCAAGCTTACACTTTAAGGTCAAATGTTTTTGGGTTCGACACAGGTTTTCATTGCCAACCATTCTATCTTTAACAAGAATACGGTGTGCGGATGTTAACGCTCGGATGTTTAAGTGCTTGGGAGTTGGTCAAAATTGTAAGTAAAAAAGGGGGACATGACTCATTTAAAACAGCATTTAGAGCTACGTCATTGATTGTATAGATTGCTCTTTTTAATAGTGAACATATATTACGAGTTTCAAATGAGTGTGTTCAGTAATACCAGAAATAGTTCACAATGTCAACGTTTTCGGTCGCCGACGCAGACGCGAACCATGACGCTGATCAAGACGACAACATGGTTATAGTAATACATCGTGTTTCTCCAAAAACAGTCGGTTTACAAAATTAAAAAAGATGGACTCTGCTAAACAGTTATAAATTTGATATTACGAAGTCTAGATATCAAGACTAGTTATCATTTTTATTTTTTCCATTTACTTATGTCGTCAGTGAGACATTTCCTGCTATGTTTGCCAGTTCACACATTCGATCCGTCCGAAACAATATAATTGTACGTTTTAGAAACAACTCTCATCACGGGATAAACACCCAATTCTAGACCATGATCCGTGACCTTTTGACATTGAGACATTTTTTTTTACAATGCCTTCAAATAAGAGAATCGTATTTTACTTTTGAACTTTGCACTGCCTTTTGCCACCAAGGGCAATGAAATTGACCTATTTTTTCTCAAAATATTTAACTTTGCTAATATTTTCAAGTCACATGAACCAAATAGTGTTATAAAATTTAACGTTGACCATGGTAGTTTGTTTCCGAGATGTGAATATCTGGTCATTAAGCAAACGATCCGTGGATGCCGCTAGCTAAAACCTTAAACAGCGCCATATGGCTTTGTCCGCTTGATCGAAATAATCGCTCTAAACAGGACATGTACATAAATACTTTGGCTGATAAAGGTAATTTTCAAATTTGGCTCGCACATTTACGTATAGGATTTTACCTCAACTACACGTGGAGTTCTTTTTTAGGTAATCAACCCATTTCTACACAACGCAATTTTAGACTGGTCCAAGGAGATGCAGACGACAATTTTCAGTTTATGGAATTTCAGATTTTTTTAAAACTTTCTGAGGAGAAAACATTGTGGAAAATGAAGAAATTGCTTGATACCAGCAATTTCTTCATTTTTCCACAATTTTTCTCAAAGCTTTTTTCTTGAGGGGCGTAAAAAGGAGGTTTTACGTCCCGCTCAAAAATTGAGGTCATATGAAATCGGGGCCTCGGTTTAAAGTCTCACCCGAAAAGACTGGAGAAGCGGGGTGATTGAATCATGGATCCCAGAAACTTGAGGTTAGCGCGTTTACATTAGACCAAATACGCTCCGAGAGTGGTGCATGTCGGTTGTAAATCTGAACAGTTCAATCATATCACAATTTTGCCCTTATGATTATTACCGTAGATGGTATTTGCCTTTTAAATCTATTTTTCTCGTTTTTGTTGAATATTCTCATTATTCAGCTGATTCCATAATTCAGCTGTGATGTTTACACAATATTATATCAACACCCTTAATGTACCCATTATAATATTTTATTGTGTACCTTTGAGTTTTATTTCCTTAAAATGACAGAACTAGTTCGTGTATATGGCCATATCGAATGACACACACTTAATCCAAAATAGACTTCTGCATGTAGTTTAAACCTAAGATAATCTAATTTCAGTTTATTCTATGAACATTCCTTTGTTTTGATTGTCCGACGGATGCGTTTTAATGCGTCGATTAAACAAGGGGGGCAAAATGGCCCGAATCGATCTACTGTAGAGAAAATGCTTTAAAACTCCCAATGAATACATCGAAACCCCAGTAGTTATATAATTAATGGATCACTGGATAAGACCTCTATTCTCTAACAAAGTACATGTAGTTTGACTGAGGTATCGAAAGACGTCAGTTTGAATAATCATTATATTGTCAAGGACATTAACCCTGACCAAATTGTTGGTCGGTGACCTAATCGTCCTAACTACATTTTTACCAACCGAATAAGCCATAATTGCGATGTTGAAGTGGCCAAACAACAACAACAACAACAACAAAATTCAATAACGGGCTAAATGAATGATTCCATTCAATCGATTTTTTATTGACAGCTACTATCCGCCATGAACAATAACCCCGACCAGTTTATCATTCCATAAATTTATCTTTCGGTACTTATTTTGCAGATGAATCGTAACAGAGGTCGAGACTACGATGCGGATTTGGAAGACTCGGATTCGGCTGTGTCCGTCGACTCGACAGGAAAACGGAAGAGCTTTCGACGGCTGATCAAGAGATTCGCAGAAAAGACGTCCATGCAAGGCGTTCCTTATATAAACAATGCAAAACTTCTTGTTGCTAAAATCATTTGGAGTTTATTATTAGTGATTGCCATTGTTGCGCTCGGATTTCATCTATGGTTCTTATTTACCCAGTTTTACGGCTGGCCAGTAAAGACTAACGTACAACTGGGTTTCAGCAATTTACGTTTTCCCGATGTAACAATTTGTAATACTAATCCAATTCATAGAGGAAGATTCGAGGAAGCGACTGGAATCAAACAGCTGAAACAATTAGTCAATGATCTGAATCCAAGAAATCTAGTGCCGGATCAGTTTGACGCAAATTATGATCCTCTAGCAGACAATCAGAAACCGGTGCCTACGAACCCAAACTCTCCGACTGGATTACCATCTAATCCGTCTCAAGGAAATACGGATCCTGCTACAACGGGAACAAATCATTCACCAGGCGCTACACCAACAACAGGTATACCCGAACAAAATACTCGTTCGCAAAGTTCTAGCACGCATCCTCAACAAAGTACTATTTCACGAAATTCACGATCAACCCGAACTACATCAAATCATCAGTCATCGACAACGTCAAACCAATATAGTAGTACGCGATCACAAAACACAAACGATACACCGAATACACAGCGATCGAAAAGCACAAAACCCCCGCGAAATACAGAGCAATCGCAAAGCACAACAAACCCACAAAATACACAACAATCACAAGGGACAGCCAACCCTAAAAATATACAGCAATCTCAAGGCACAACTAATCCACCTAATTCACAACAGTCACAAGGCACAACCAAACTATCAAACACACAAAAGTCACAAGGCACAACCAACCCTACAAATACACAGACATCAAAAGGCACAAACAACTCAACAATTACACGAAAATCACAAGCCACCTCCAAACCAACAAATACACAACAATCACGAGGCACAACAAACCAACCAAATACACAACAATCAAAAGGCACAACCAAACCACCAAATACACAACAATCACAAAGCACAACCAATCCACCAAATACACTAGAACCATCAGGCACGTCAAAACCATCAAATACACAACAATCACAAGGCACAACCAAACCACCATATACACAAGAATCACCAGGCAAAACAAACACACCAAATACACAACAACCTCAAGCGACAACTGAATCACCCAATATACAGGGGTCAAAAGGCACAGCAAACCCCACAAATACACAACAATCAAACGGCACAACCAAACCACTAAATACACAACAAGCAAAAGGCACAACCGAACCACGAAATACACAACAATCACAAGGCACAACCAACCCATCAGATACACAAGATTCACCACGCACAACCAATCCAACAACCACACAACAACCACAAGCCACAACTAACCTACTGAATACACAAGAATCACAAGGCACAACCAACGGACCGAATACACAACAATCTCAAGCCTCAACCAACGGGCCAAATACAGAACAAAAACAAAGCACAACCAACCCACCAAATACAAAACAATCACAGGGCACAACTTATCCACCAAATGCTCGCACATCGAGTCCACCGAATACACACCAATCACAGGGAGCATCGAATGCACAAAATACACAACAAACACAAGGAAAAACCAATTCACAATTCACACAGCAGTCTCGTAGAACAACCGTTTCCCGTACTACGCAGCAATCACAGGGCACAATCGAACCAACGAATACACAACAATCGCAGAGAATAACCGATTCACCAACTACACATTCATCACAGAGAACAACCAATTCACCAAACACACGGCAATCACAAGGCACAACAAATCCACCAAATACTCAGGGCACAATTATTCTGCAAAATTCACAGTCAACGCGAAGCTCAAACAATCAACAAAGCAACAAAATGCTACCCAACAAAACACCCATTTCTTCTTCACAACAAAGCACAGCGCGTCCACAGAGCAGTCGGCAGGACAGCGGTGTTGGACAAAGCGCTCAAACAGCATCAACAACAACAACTTCTATTACAGAATCTCAAACCACAACCCAGAGTCAAACAGAAAGCGGAACAAAAGGTCCTAGGCCTCCAACACCCCCACCCGTTAGCGGACCACCCCCACAGGTGAGAAGTACACTTAACTTATATCTAACAGATTTTTTTTTCAAAAGAAATAATTGGAAAATATAATTTTTAGCTTCGTTGTACGTTTGAAAAACAAAGATCATGTCATTGTTTGTAATATTGGTATCTACCAAGAGCTGCATTCAGCATCAATCTATTATTTAAATTTTTGCAAGTACAGTCGATCTTAATCGAGTGACCACGTCTATAAAGCGACCACGTCCATTAAGCGACCATAATGGAAATCTCCATTTAAAAAGCAGAATCTCCTAAGAAGTGAAAGCATTCTTAATAAAAAAAAAATCATTACAAAATCCTATGTAGTTGGAACTCATTAGAATCGTCTCAATGAGACGATTCTAATGAGTACCAACAGCATAGAATTAAGCGAGACACCTGTAACAATTTCTTTTAAGCAATCAAAACAACCGTTCATATCTTTCACAATAAAGTGTATTAAACGAATATTCTTTAAAGCGACCACTTTTTGGTCGTACCTTCCGTGGACGCTTAATACATGAGTTACTGTAATGCGAATGACTCGCTGATAAAAATGCTCTACATATAATTTCAATGAATACATTTTACACTAGATAAAAGATAAATATATTTGATTTATCAACTTTATTATTTGTTTGAATGGGGCCTGACACCACTTTTAATAGTAATTCAGTCATATCGCGGCAGATAGAGCACTTAACCATCGATTCCCGGTGTTTCCCAATTGAGTACTACAACTGCAATAGTTCAGAGCCTCCATCTGCTCATCCCACTTAGGTTTACTACTATCCACCCATTGATGGGAGACAAATGATGGAAAAAAATATTTGTTTCGACTAGGGATAGAACCTTTGACCTCGTGATTGAGAGTCCGACGCGGTACTAAATGCTACGGCCACAAAGACTCAACTTCCGATAATCAATAGACTTCATCGTTATAACCTAAGTATTATTCTGACAAAGTTTCATGAAAATTGAGCCAAAATTGTGGCCTCTAGAGTGTAAACAAAGAAATTGTCATAAAGGCCCCTTTTCCCGTGTTTTCGAAAAGAACCTTCCCATATTCAATAGGATTCATCTTCATCCTGGCAAAATTTCGTGAAGATTGAGTCAAAGCTGAGCTCTAGAGTGTTAACACTGCAATCGTTGACGCCCCACGACGCACGATAGACGGCGGGTGGCAGACAATCAGACTACAAAAGCTAACCTTGAGTACGTTGTTTTGAGTACGTTTTGTATTCAATTGACGGATCACTTGCCACTGGCCCACTTTACCCCGACAAGATAATTTGACTGAAATATCAAACAGTATTGATTTGTATAATATATTGTCTGGGGTTTACAGCAATAGTAATCCGTTGGTTGGCGACTTGAAGGTCGCAACTTCAGCTTAAATAAGCTGCGGTTACGGCGGTTATATCGCCATATCAACAAAATACCTGACATAAATGTCGGAAATAAACATTCACTTCCGGTCAAATGGAATTCTATCTTTGATTGACAGAGGCGATCCGTGAATTGTCCTTACTTCATAGTTTTTCCATATTCTTCTTCTAATTCTAGATATGTTTAGATTTTCAATTGTGAAGTTCGATTGCGAGAAAATACCTCTATAGTTTTATTCAAGCTCTATTTACGACATTTTGCTCTTCGATCGACGATGCGACCTGCTGTGATTGACCTGTACTCGATCCTATCTCATTATCAAATATTCCACAGAGTTTCCGGGAGGTCCCTTTTCAATTGATGTTTTACATGTATATATATTGTCTATTTTCTATTATACTTTATTGCATTTAACCCATTCCAACTCAATCCCTCCTTTTTACGCCCCTCAAGAAAAAACTTTGGAAAACATTGTGGATAATGAAGAAATTGCTTGTATCATGCAATTTCTTCATTATTCACTATGTTTTCTATCCAAAAAGACGAAAAAATTCAAAATTCCATCAACTTGAAATTGTCGTCTGCGGCTTCTTTCAATTTGGACCAGTCTAAAATTCCACTGTGTTGGAATGGGTTAAGGCGTTGGCATAAACAGTTTATACCATTTTTTAACCCATTCCCAAACAATCTCGCTTTTTACGACCAATAAGAAATGAACACTAGAAAACAATGTTTAAAATGTTAAAAGCAGTTTTTTTCCTCCATTTTTCCTTTGTACTCTATTAAATAAGACAGGTATATTAAAAATCATATCAAATTGTCTTGTCGTCTGCAGCTTCTTTTGAATTAGACTTGTCTAAACTTTCGCCGTCTTGTAATTGACCATCTCGATTGTCAATCAAAGGATCAATCAACCAAGCACATCATTCATTTAGACCGGAACTAATGAACTTTGACCTCAAACCATGACCGACATTTATTTTAAGCCTTTTTGTTGGTTGGTGACTTAATCGTCGTAACTACAGCTTATTCAAGCTGTAGTTACGACGTTTAGTTCGCCAACCAAATATTGTAAAAGTTTGTTACAAGTTACTGGGAATAAATTTCGCAAAATAACATTGTAAAATATCGAAGTGGGACTCTCTGTAGGAGTCAGAGGGTGGGGCCAGAGAGCCATCAACAGGCTCAATATCTTTTACACTAATTTATTCACTAGATCCGAAAGAAGCGGTTTGTGTCCGACCTAGATGGTCTCAACCTCACCAGTTACGATGACAACTACGTGGACACACTGACCAACAAAGAGCTGACAGACAGCGAGTTTAACGGTCAAGTGTCGAAAACTGCAGAAATACGAGAACTCTATGAGGAATTGTATATGGACATCGTGAAGTGAGTAGACGCATTACACCTTGATTAAGAACTCTTCTTCAGAATTTTTACGCACTGGTGAAACAAAGCTTAGGAAACATTGCAAGAAAAGAAGAGAAAAAAAAAAGATTGTCACATGCTATTTCTGCTTTTCTAACAATGTTTTCCACCCAATACGACAGTTATTTTTCGATTTAATTGCCCTTTGATATATGCCTGCAACATTTTTCGATTTGGACCAGTCTATAACTTTGTCGTATTGTAATTGGTTAACAAGATTTTTTTACCCTTTCCAGTTTTGCAAAATATAATCCACATTCAAATGTTTTGGAAACGAAAATTTTAGCAGCATTTAATTTGAAAAATAACGTTCTGTAGGGTAGAAAATATTGCGGAAAAAGAAGAAATTGCTTGTTACAAGCAATTTCTTCATTTTCCACCATTTTTTCTCATGTATAAAAATCACATTGACGTTAACACCCGGGTTCGTACAGGAAAGGGTTAAATCTGCCATATCGAATGGTAGACTGCTCAATAATGAAAGAGATTACAGACGACAATTTAATTTTAAGAAATGAAGAGAATAATTTTTGATTTCATGGAGGTATGAACCGAAAAAACTTATTACACTGTATAAATACGCGGAGAGGTTGCAGACGATAAAAAAAGATTGGTTTACATTGAAAGGTAAGGGCCATATGAGGAAGGAAACATTGTGATAACTGAAGAAATTGCTTGTTACAAGCAATTTCTTCTTTCATCACAATGTTTTGAATAGCTATATTACTTTGCTGCGTAAAAATACGGGATTGCGTGGTATAGTGGGTGGGATTACACAACCCGGTATGTAAATGTAATCCATCTCGCGAAAAAATAAGTACTTCGGATGGGCTTCGCAAACTGACCTTGATCAAAACTTCTTTTTTTTTTTTTCTCATAAATTATGATTTTATTTAACTTTAAATGTCTTGTATTTGACCTTGTCTAACAATTGACCAATCGCTTGCCCCGCCCACTTACTTCGTTAGCCACGCCCATTAATTCCAACAGGAAGTCCCGCTTCGATTTTTAACAGCGTTATATTGACAAAAATATGGCCAGCCGCATTTAATATGAAGATTGAATAGTTGGTTGGCGACCTAAACGTCTTAACAACAGCTTGAATAAGGTTAATAAAAATGGCGAACAATGTCGGAGTTGAAAGCCCAGATCTGGGCTAAATGAATACACTGATTGGTCGGTTGTTTCCTTGATTGACAGCAGCGATCTGTAAATTGCACAGCGAATGTATCCTAGAAAATGGTCTGAAGGTATGATCATACCTATTTATTTAACCATATGAGGCACAAGCGACACCAGCAATTTCAGACAAGTAGCACTAGCAAATTATTCATATCGATCTTGAATGAACCTTTTTTGTAAACAAAACAAAAACAAAACAAGCAAACAAACAAAAAACCCACAATATTATCAGAAACAAAAGTAGGTTTTAGAGAACCAGTATGCAACAACACAAATATACATACCCAAATTCGCCTCGCAAATCAAGCAGAAATAGTGAAATGCTTCGTTCGTCTACACAAACAGACAATTTATCCCAACCACCGCCTTAACCCATTACAACACAGTGACGCTTTCTGACATCATGACGAAATACAATCGTCGAAAACTTTGTGGGAAATAGGAAGAAATAGGAAATATTACAACAGCGTCTTTATCGTGTTCGAGAATCGTTTTATATATATTTTTTAATAGATGAAGGTCGAATCCAATAAAAAAAAAAAAAAAAATACCTACGCACGATCCGAGAACACGTTAACAACAAATAGAAAAACACGCTGTCGTAATATTTCTTTTATTATATACCTTTTAGGACATGACATTAAGAAAATTCTCTCAAATGATTAAGAAATAACAAACTTTCCGAAAAAAACAAAAACAAAACAAAACCCACTCACACACACAAAACAAAACAAAAACCCGAACGTCAATGCACAAAAAGTAGTCCGTGTTTAACGGTACTCGACGAATACTGTTTTTGGTACACGTCGCATTTTCACTTCAGCATATTTAATTTATAAAACATTCGCTTTGAAGTTTGTAATGCACGTATCCATTGGTATGGTACATCATGTGAAAATTACCGCCTCTGACTGTTAAACACTTTAAAACATTTTCTACCCGTGAATTTCGCTACACAGTAGATCACCATTCACCGAAATTGCTTCAATTTGCTAAAAATGCGCAACAAAAATTTTATTCGCAAAGGAACGAAAATCCATGCAAATGATTACCTTAATTCTTCCTCGTTTCCAGGGTTCCCCTTTTCCATCAAGTTTTCTATAGATTTATCACCAAGTTCCATAAAAACACGGAATAGTCAACTAACTCGTTTGTCTTCCAGTCGAGAAATAACATGTACATTATCCCGCTGAACCGCACGAGTATCCGGATATCACACATCCATATTTGAATGAATGAACGAACGAATAAATGGATGGCTAGTTTACGAGACAACAATTAATTCCCTTCAAAAACAACAAAAACTAAAGTCAATCCACCAAACAACCTTACTTCTGACCTGTTCATTATCACGGTGCACGAGTTTTTCAGGCATACATATATGCCAACAGAATTCATGTTCACATCAACCTGCACGTGAAGCAGCTCTTCCGACCGATTAACTTTCTACCATAGCAGCGATCGTTTAAGAGATTTGTTAACAATAGTTGCTAACATTAGAAACAACCATTTGATTATTATAAAAGATATGGAAAATCAAATCAAAAATATATTTTAAACCGAATTGAAAAGGGAATTAACTTGCTTCTTTTGATTTTGTTCAAGCTTTAGTTTTTTTTCCTAGACAAGATATGCTGAATTGTTTGTCCTACTTTTTGATTGATTGAATGGGATTTAACGCCACTTTTACAGTATTTCAGTCATATCGCGCGGCTGAAGCACCTAACAATGGATTCCCGGCATTTTTCACACCAGTACTACCACTACATTCTTTCCTAGCCTCCAGCTGTTATCCCACTTAGGTTTACGATTATCAACCCATTGGTGGGAGCCTACTTTTTGAGATGTGTATACTACGTTTTACCCAAAACATATATTTCCCACGCCATAGACGATCGATGCTACTTTCAAATAGACTAATTATCGTTTTGAACGGAAAAAACAACAACATTGATTTCACGAAATTAATAAAAAAAAAAACAAAAATAAAATCGTTATATAAATATTATTTTCCCCACCTACTCCCCCTCGCCCCCTCCGAATAATTTGTCTTTTTCGTGAAAAGAAAATAGATTTCACTTGTTGCGCTGTCGCATGAAAATAAACGAATGAAATGTAAGTACATTTGTAAATCTAACACTGAAATTACATTTATATCTTTAGTGGGCTTTATCTTGCGATGTTTTATTGCAGGAATCAAAGAGGGGAGATTGGACATCAGATTAAAGATATGCTACTAGATTGTACTTTTAATGGAAGGGATTGTGATGACAGGTGAGTAATATTTTACAGAAATAAAGAAAATAGATAATCCATTACCAGACAACACAATTATAGGCTGATCCAAATTGAAAGGAGTTGCAGATGCCAATTTAAAGCTTAAAAAATTTGGAAATTTTTCCCTTTCGGATAGAAACATTGTGGACAATGAAGAAATTGCTTGTCACAAGCAATTTCTTCATTTATCAACAATGTTTCCCAATGCATTTTTAGGGACGTCTAAAAGCGTCATTGAGTGGGACTAGGGACAATTGAAGTATATTCAACTGTACTTGGCTTTTTCAACAATATCGCATTAGCGAGAAGCTCAGGAGTTGTGCAGCCTGGTCAGCAATACACTGCGTTAATAATATTTGCTGGTCGTCTAAAGAAGCTTTGTGTCGTTGACTATCAACAGAAGGCTATGATCAGACTATGCGGATTAACATACTGATCTGAAACTTTACATATCGCACTATTGAAATTGTTGGATGCTCAATTATTGATTAACCCATTAAAATATGACAAAAGGTAAGACTGGTTCAAATTGAAAGGAGTTGCAGACGGCAATCAAAGGTTCGTGAAATTTTAGATTTTTCAACTTTCTTGGGAGTAAACATTGTGGAAAATGAAGAAATTGCATGTTCCAGGAAACATTCTTGAAATATCCTGTTTTACCCTTAGGAAATTACCTCAAGGAGATCAAAGTGACATCCTTGAGAGCAACTTTTCAGATTTGGATAATGTAGTATTGATAATTTAATAGACTTTTTGGTAACTTCATAACTATATAAGAGATCCATAAATGGGAATATACATAAACAAGGAAAAGGCCTGTCGGCGCTCACGCGTAATTTCGCTCTTTTTAGCTCACCTGGGCATGAAGTGCTCATGGTCAGGTATTTTGATCTCCCCCTGTCCGGCGTTCGTTGTGCGTCGTCCGTCTCGTGCCAACAATTTTAAAACGCCACCTCCTCCAAAACCACAGGGCTTAAATAGAAATAAAGAAGGCAAGTCTTCCAAAACTATGTGGGTTTTTTTTTCAATCAAATTTGGCAGAAATGCCCCTCAGGTTGCCCCTATTAATAATAAATAAAAGATCTGAAATCTGTTGAAAGCAATACTTGCCATGGCAACATAAGTTGATTTGTAGCTAAATTTTAAAGGAGGTCTTCTCCAGACTCAGTTAGTATTAGGCCTTGAAGAAAACGAGCCTTATCTCAGGTGAGCGCCAGGGCCACTGGCCCTCTTGTTGCTGTTTTTACCCCTTCAAATTCAGTTTTGACCCCTAGTATTTCATACTCAAAGAGCCAGCGACTCCTCTAGTTCAAAGGCTAGCTCAAGCCCTTCAAAAAGCTCGAAATGCACATGTTAAAGTTAATACACAGGATACAATGTTTTTGAAGGTTATTTCGACTACATCAGACTGCAGAATATGGTAACTGTTGGATCCTCACCTCGGACAAGTTTACAGTAACCAATTCAGGCCCGTCTGGAGGTAAGACAACTAAACAAAAAACCTTTCTACTCTTTCATGATGGAAATATACTTATTAAAACCCGTTTGAATGATAAAATAAATAAAATTCTCCTCATTTTAGATCGGCTGTTTTCAGAGAAAAACGAGGTATAGTAGACTGTTAACCTGCTGTCTAACAGAAATAGGGACAGTAACCCAGTCTAGAGGTTTGGCTATAGCCTCGGTGACCTCGTTGTCGTCATGGACTCAATACATTCACTTGTTATCTCTGATTTCACCGAAGATTTCTATTCTGAGCTTGAATTAAAAATCAGTTTCTGTACACTATCAAGGGGGTAACTCCAAATATAATTTCGTACAAAAGTTGACCCTTTTCATCAAATTTTGTGTCTTTTTTTACTTTCCATCGCCTAACAGGAAAGCATAAGGTATTGTTTGCTTATTTCTTTTACACCTGACCGAAGGTTCCGAATTCAAATGTTCTGTTCGTTTAGAAAGGAAGGACGCTTTCCGGTTAATGTGGTGATGTTGTATAATGTTATCCAGTGAGTGACGTTTCCATCAGTTTCACATGTGCGCCAAGTAAGAACTCTGATCACCCTATTCATCAGCGCTGTCTGATCAGATTCTTTACTATGTACATGTACACTATTGACAGTTTCTGACTATAATTTTCTATAGACGATCAGCGAGAATTTGACATGCACTATCGGCGTTGGGCGTGCATATGTCGTAACTACAGCTTTATTCAAGCTGTAGTTACGACACTTAGCACGCCCAACGAAACTATGCACCTCTTACGATAGGACATATATTAGTCGTTCTTGGGCTAGAGAAACCTCGTTATTTAAGCTGTATTTACGACATTTTGCTCGCCAAACGACGAATTGATCATGTTTTTTTTTTATTACCCCTACAGATCTATCTTTGGTCCTTCATCTGTCTGATCAGATTCTGTGCTATGTAATTGCGCACTATTGACAGTTTCTGACTTTAAGTTTCTATAAACGATCAGCGAGTATTTGACATGCACTATCGGCTTGGGGGTGCAGATCGTCGTAACTACAGCTTTATTCAAGGACGTTCAACGAAACTATGCGCCTATTACGATACACTTGAATAAAGCTGTATTTACGACATTTTGCTCGTTAAACGACGATTAAGATCATGCGCCTTTTTATTATACCCACAGGTTTATCTTTGGTCCTTTATCTAGAGGTCCAAGAATATTTAAAAGGTCTAACGACGGGGTATGGATTACGTATACAGATCCATGAACCCGACACAGTCCCCTACCCCGCCGAGGAGGGGCTGTTCATCCCCTCGTCGATGGAAACGGATATTGGGCTGAAAATGGTAGGTTTTAATTACACAACTTCATTAACCCATTCCAACTCAATCCCTCCTTTTTACGCCCCTGAGTAAAAAAGCCTTGGAAAACATTGTGGAAAATGAAGAAATTGCTTGTATCAAGCAATTTCTTCATTTTTCACAATGTTTTCTATCCAAACAGATGAAAAAATTAAAATTCTATCATTTTGAAATTGCCGTCTGCAGCGTCTTTCAATTTGGACCAGTCTAAAATTTTGTTGTGTGGGAATGGGTTAATCTTTGTTTTCAGTCAATTTACGGTATTTCTCAGTGAAACGCTTTCTTGCAGGCCAGTGAAATTATCAAATATATAAGTCCACTATTTAAATCTATTGGATTTAAAGCATGAAAGTACATTGTGCAATATTGAATTATTAGCTTTTGTTTTGCTCTCAGAGAAAGAGATCTTCATTCTAACCCAACCCAAACGGCAAAACTTAAGACTTGTCCAAAATTAGATATGTTGCAGACGACAATTTCAAATTTATGAAATTTTAAATCTTTAGGTCCTTTGAGAAAGAAACACTATAGATAATGAAGAAATTACTTGTTACAAGCAAATTTTTCTTTTCCACTTTGTTTCCAAAAGCATTTTCCTTAATTAGCGTCTAAAAGCGCCATTGTGTTAAATGGAAACAAGTAGTAATATTATCTATATTTGACCATTCGGGCAACAAAGAAATTTCTGGGAAATGCAAAAATATACATCCTGGTCAGATTGCGAAGACTGATTAGAGTCCAGACATTTCGACCTTGGTACATTTTCTGAATCTAGAAGGTCATTCTACCTTACTAAACTGTTATTCACTAAAAAACTATATCGAAATAATGAGCCAATCTCTTTTTCAAATTCTGATTCACGAAGTTCCCAAGAGGTCCCACAAGAGGCCACATTTACTAAATTGAAAGACTTAATGACTACGAAGCCACACTTGGTGGCGCTTTTCCTACTTTAAAACATACAAGATATTTTATATTTCGCACGTTCAAATGTGCAACAAATTGTGATCAAAAGCAATCGGCAGTTTGATTTTAAAGGGTTTTTGTGGAAATGTCAACACTTATTACTTTTTTTTTTAAAAAAAGTTGTGCCTTGACACCATTCGAAAGTATGGCTTTTTATTTCCAAAAGATACCCTTATTTTTTTAAGTATGTCTTTAAGCGAAACAACCTCAACAAACAAACAAACAATGGCCATACTCGCATTTTAATGTATACGTATATAAAATTGAATTCTTTGGATAATGTGCCATTTATGATTTTCTGTAATTCGAAAAGGAGTCAATATACTTCAATACAAAAAAAATATAATTTTGACTGTTGTATAATTTATCTTTTTAACCCATTTAAAGAGGACTGAATTTTAGACTTGTCCAAATCCAAATGTGTAGACGGTTATTTATAATTGATGAATTGATGAATTTCAAATATTTTTTGTGGGCAGAAATGATAACGAAGATATGGTTTGTAACAAGCTATTTCTCCCTTTTACACATTTTTTTCCTTTTTACTTTGGGCGTCAAAAAAGTTAATGCGTGGGAATGGGAAAAAATGGGCTGAATTATCAGGTTGAAATTATTTTCTATTTCAGACCTTAATTGATAGAATAGCTGGTAATTATGGAGAATGTTCTGACGGAGTTTCTTTTGGTAAAATTTATTCCCGAAAATATACGAGGCGGGTAAGTCCTTATTCATTTTGCTCTTTAAAATTTTTACACTCTTTTTAGAGTTTCAGCCTTGTGTTCTTTACGCTGAAGATTTTCCATAGGTCTAGTATGATAAATAAGGGATTCTTTGTAACAGCGTTTGCAGAAGAACTACTGATTTGTCCCTTGTCAAGCTGTACCCGGTATATTCCTGTTTTAGTTATAAGCAAAGATCAACAAGCACGTTTGTACAGTTTGATCTTGGGCTTTACCATCTACTTGTCTCTGTTCAGCCAGAGATATTTAGACAAATTATTTGCTCTTTGCTGTTCTATTCCTGATTTTTACGTCCCTTTGTTTTTATAGTGTTGAAAAAAAGAAGAACTTTCATTGTAATAAGCATTACTTCTTTTTCTACAATATTTCTTCCGAGCCGTATGATTATTTTTTAGATAAAATCGACTTAAAACTGTCGTGTGTAAAAAGCTTTGAATTTTGACATCTTTTTTACTGTGAAATGCATTACAGTAAAAGGTTCAACCACAATTAGTGCTTCCAGTTCTTTCAGTCCTTTGATATTAATGCACATCCATTGAGGTTTTTGTTCATTATAACAAGGTTTTAGAAAAAAACCCTACTATTTTGTAGGCTTGTCACAGGCAGTGTGAAATGATGACAGTAGTTATGGAATGTGACTGTTTTTCTGACGAACATGAAGGATTAGCGAGGACATATAACGACTCTCTGCGACCATGTCGATCTACCAAAGGTAATTCTATTGTCGTGTGGTCTTGTAAGTTAGAAAGAATAAACGAATAACCGAAAAAATATCGAGTGACTGAATAAATGTATCGTCGATATGGTTCTATCACCTCGTAACTACAACTTCATTCAAGCCGTAGTTACGAGGTTTTAGAATTACATCGATGATTTAAAGCATCGAAAGTGTCAATACAGTGTATATACACTTACGATGTTTTTGGACTAAGCCATCAATATACAGGTGGGTGTATATATGTATGCAAGTATGCATGTATGTATATATGTATGTAAGTATGTATGTATGTATGTATGTATGTATGTATGTATGTATGTATGTATGTATGTATGTATGTATGTATGTATGTATGTATGTATGTATGTATGTATGTATGTATGTATGTATGTATGTATGTATGTATGTATGTATGTATGTATGTATGTATGTATGTATGTATGTATGTATGTATGTATGTATGTATGTATGTATGTATGTATGTATGTATGTATGTATGTATGTATGTATGTATGTATGTATGTATGTATGTATGTATGTATGTATGTATGTATGTATGTATGTATGTATGTATGTATGTATGTATGTATGTATGTATGTATGTATGTATGTATGTATGTATGTATGTATGTATGTATGTATGTATGTATGTATGTATGTATGTATGTATGTATGTATGTATGTATGCATGCATGCATGCATGCATGCATGCATGTATGTATGTATGTATGTATGTATGTATGTATGTATGTATGTATGTATATATGTATGTATGTATGGATGTATGTTTGTATGTTTGTATGTATGGATGTATGTATGGATGGATGGATGGATTGACGGATAGATGGATGGATTGATGGATGGGTATGAGGACAGTGGGTAGTCGGATGGGTGGGTGGATGGATGGATGCATGGATTGATAGATGAATGTATGCATGGATTGATGAATGAATGGATGGGTGGGAAGGTTTAAGGATGGATTGGTGGGAGGGTTGGGGGATAGATGGATGAAAATGGATGGATGGATTGAGTATCTCTACAGCTCAGGTAATATTTGTTGGAGGCAAGTTTTTGATTTTCAAATTTGACAGAGGAAATCCTGTTGGATAAGTATTTCTAACCATTTATTTTAACTCTATCCCGTTTTTCGAAATTTTAGACAGGCACACTTTTAACGACATTTCAGACGACAATGAAAAATGAAACCATCCTATGTGGAAGAAAATATTGTGGAAAAGGAGAAATTGCTTTTTACAAACAATTTCTTCTTTTTCCTCAATGTTTTCTCAAGTATAGAATCACGGGTGACGTAAATTCCAGGGTTTGTACAGGAAAGATTTAGTGTACACGTTACATCTATAACAGTACGTGTTAATACCAAATGGAAAATCATTTCATTTCCAAATATTTCAGTAACATTCTTATGTGATAAAACAAATGTGGTTATTTACTTTTCTCAGAATCGTTGCGAGATGCAAGAACCACGGAAATTGTTTACTTAACCCACGGTTAAAGTTTAGACTTGTCCAAATTGAAAGGAGTTGTAAACGACAATTTAAATTTTGCGAAATTTTAGATTTTTTTCAACTTTCTTGGTAGAAAACATTGGGTAAAATGAAGAAATTGCTTGTCACAAGCAATTTCTTCGCTTTACACAATGTTTTCCCAATTGTTTTAATTGGGGGCGCCATAAAGATTCATTGAGTGGGAACGGGTTAAAAGAAAAAGATATTTCTCTTTGTTTATAGAGAAGAGCTGTGAATCTCGAGTACTGCGACAGTTTGATACCAAAACCTCGAGTTGTCCTTGCCCGAACCCGTGCAAGTATGTTTGGCTATATTTGTTATCCATTTGAAGTATTAAACTTTGAATAGCTAGATTGAGATAATTTTGATGGTAATGATAAATATGATGATAATCATTTAAAATGATATTGTAACAATAATTAGTCATATTATTCATATTATTATTAGTCATTATCAATGCAGATAACAGAGTGACAAAGAGGGTAAAACAAAGTATTAATTAGTGATGATTTCCTGTGAAGGGAAAGTGCAACCAGTCAAATTGAAGGATCGCTGGCCGATATAAAGTTCGAGTTAAGATAGCACACGGCGTTATTTTTCAAAATCTATGATCAGTAACATGTAACAAAACAGTAAAATAGTTATTTGGTGACTTAATCGTCGTGGTTATCCTTGAATAAGCTGTAGTTACGACGTTTAAGTTGCCATACCAACATAAATGATTAAAAAGTGTTGACGAATGTCGGAGTTCAAATTTTTTTCTGGTCTAAAAGAATGATTTGATTCGTCAGACGAATGTTTGACAGCCGCGAGATATTTCTCGGCAAATCAGATCCTCCGGTATGGATTTCAAAGACAAAACAGAGATTTAGATTAGTTTGTGAATACGAGTCCTGGATAATGGGCCCCTACCGATATACAGAGTTCTCCCGAAAATTGCCCTTTAATTATCTCCCTTGATTCTACTGGGTAGTTCCGGTTTGAATTTCAACAAAGAGTATATAAGGGCTGAGACTAAAAGCGTCTGTATTGGAGAGAATTAATTATTTTTTCGGTATTTGACACATAAGAATATTGAGTACTTTTGTAATACTTATAGATTATGAAAATGTTTTGGTAGTTTTTATTTACGTTGACACGTTATAATCGTCTTCTCGTCCGAGTTTCATCCAGTTTTCATATTCTACTTCTCATTTTCGAAACAAAATTAGCAAAAGTGACCTTCATGGTGAATTGTTGCTTTTATTTCCTTGGCTTCAGAATATCTATTGAAACGTGAAAACAGACAAAACAACAACGGGGGAAACAAAAGTATTGCGATAAAAGGAGTATTTTTAAAAGGAATTTCTCAGAATCTGAGCGATCCGTTATTTTTTATACACATGGATTTTAATATTTCGTCTGTATCCTATTTTGTTCTGAGATTTTTTTTTTTTATCTACAAAGGTTTAAATTGTAAATTAATCTTGCGAATTATCGATATCCGTCCATAAACTCCTGTTTTAATCAAAGTAACTTACACGTTTTGAATCGGTATCTTTGATTACGCAATAGTCCACGGGTGGTATCCGGATATATCTCATAACGATCGGCTATTTGCTATGATTTTCACACGACTGCCCAGATGTCATTCTTTTGACTAATTAACAAGGGAGTCGGTTGACTTATATCATTTGGAATTTGTCTAGTTTTAAAGATTGATTAATCTTTTATCTTTCTGTCCATGTATTATGTGCAAAATGATGTGGTTGGGTCCCTAAGTAATAGTACAATATCAGATGTTAAATGCTCCTATTTTTCGTAGAATCAGATATTTTTCAGAATTTGATACAGAGGAATGTTGAGTACTCTTAAAATACTCTTAGAATATGGAATTGTTGTGGTAGTTTATATTAACGTTGACACGTTTTAATCCTTTTTCTCTCCCGACCTAGAAACCAATTTTATTCTCGTCCAGTTTTCATATTTTACTTCTCATTTTCGAAAAAAAGCAAAGGCGTCCTTTGTAGGAAATCATTGCGTTTACTTCTTTAACTTGAAAAGACTTATTAAAAAAGGAAACACACAACAACAACAAAGAATAACAATATTGCGATAAAAAGTACTTCTTACGCCGATTTTCTCCACATCTGAAAGATCCATTATTTTCGGTACACACGGCTATTAAAATAACGTTCGTATCCTCTTTCGATCTGAGATTTTTTTTTTCTGTAAATGGTTAAATGGTAAATCAAATTTAAAAGTTAACGATGTCCTCTCATAAACTGTTGTTTTAATCCAAGTAACTTACACGCTTCTGATCGGTATCTCTGATTGCGTAATAGACCACGGGTGGTATTTTGGATATACACTGGATATATCTCATAATGATCGGTTATTTGCTTTTGATTTTCACCCGATATTCCCTGATTACAAGTAACAAAGGAAGTCGTTTGCTTTTCCCTCTAATTCTAAGGAAATTACGAGTTTGTGCATTTTAAATAGGATTATAAATGCAAGAGGTAAAGGAAATCTATTTTAAAACGTTTCTCATATAGAAAAAAAATGAAAAAAATGTTTAAGTAAGAAAAATCTGAAAAAAAATTTATTTAAGATCACTTTTTTACAACAAAAAGATTTGAAAATCTAGTATGTATACATTATATCATATATGTCATTGCATGATATATCTCAATATAGTAATAAGAATTTGGTATCAACTAAATGGATTAAAACGCTCAAAAAAATTGTCTTAGTTTGATCTTTGTAACACTTCTTACGGTCATCTCTTTTATATTTCCACTTTTTTATTTCTCACTTTTTCTAAAATACTTAAATACATGAAATGATATATAAAACAATAAATCAAAACATTCAGCAGGGTAGAAATACTATGGAAAAGGAAAAAATTGCAACAAGCATATTCTTTTTCTACAATGCATTCTCAATTTGAAAGCCACAGGGACGTATAAACCAGGGTTAACCAGATTAAATTTTTTATGAAAAATATAAATTTGTGCACACATCTAATAGCAGATGCTAAAGCTTGTGCAGGTTGATTGAATTAAATTGGTTTACCCATTCCCACACAATGACGCTTTTAGGCGCCCTCTAAGAAAAATAATTTGGAAAACATTGTACAAATTGACAAAATTGCTTGTAACAAGCAATTTCTTCATTTTGCCGAATGTTTTCTGCTCAGAAAGATGAAAATATCTACAAATTCATAGACTTAAAGTTGTCATGTGCAACTCCTTTAAATTTGGCACAGTCTAATATTTTGCCCTACGATTATCGGTTAAACACCACTTTCAACATTAAATCGGTTACTAAGCATAACTGACATCTGAGCCACCAGCTGATTACCCTACTTAGACCTTATCATTTGCCGATTGGTAAGAAATTAATGATATACAATGTGTATCTTACTTGCCATTAGTAAGAAACGAATGATATATCGTGGGAGGACCTACAGAGGCAACAATCATTTCCACAAGCCTCCAGACACTTTACAAAGCTTGTTGAGGATCATGCAGTGAAGTACTGATTAAATTTATTTCATATTCATCAATGAAAAGGGTATTTGGTAAATTACCATGGTCGTGAAATGAAGACGTATGGAGAGCTTCTTTGTAACAGTTCCCGTTTGTAAAATAACAGATATCTTATAAATTCAAAGCCCCGCTTGACATGTGAAACCATTTTCTAAAAAAGGAAATTATGGAATGTATTTCCTTGAGTATCATTGTATTCATTTCGATCAAAAAAACTCATTTAATGGTAATTAATACTTATATCCGGAATTAGGGTATATCCGAAAAATACACTTTCACATCGGCTCATTTACGATTATAAACAAGTAAAACGTCACTTGGATTTAAAGATTGAGCTCAGCTGTTAAAATAAAGTAGTCTCTAGATCATCTAGGGTTTCAACATTGATGACACGTAGTGAGAGCTCGCAACAACCTGTTAATGTTTTCGATACCGATATCATCGATTTTTTCACCGGAACTACCCAAAGATTTAAGGGAGTTTACTCTAATACTAAAACTAAGCGGAGTAACTCTGGATATCGGTAGGGGCCCATTGCTTTTCGTAGTGTCCCTTTCTACTCGTGTTTGTGTTTGTAAAACATGCTTATATCTTAGCTTATCTTAACCCTTGTCATGCCGAACCCGGAATATTCCGGTTTTGGCATGAGATGTAGACTAAGATCAGCCTGCACATAAGGGCAGTCTGATCTTGGTCTACACCTCCTGCTTGTACTTTTCCTGCAAGAGCTGTTTATGATATTAATTTCTGAAATAAATATTGATTTTTTAACAACAAGTTCTATCAGTGCTTTTAGCCCTTTGATTTTAAAACAATTTGGTGAGGTTGTTTATACAGCATGACAAGGGTTTATTTGTTAGCGTTTTATTTCTTATTGTTTCTTATCCAGGGAAATACAATACACCAGATCAATAAGCAGTAGACAGTGGCCAAACGATGATTATGCGGTAAGTCATGTGACTACAAGTGTCGAATCCGAAAATTACCCCCCCCCAAATCACAACCAACAACAAACGAATCAAATTAACACATATAAGAGCATAATGTTTTTATTGCATAATTTAGTTATTTGTAATAGAAATGTTCAATATTTTACTATTCGAAACTTCAATATCTACTAGTATTTAAATGAATTAGGATGCATATCATAAAATATATAAGTAGATGAAACCTTATCAGAAACGACAGAGGCGTCCGTTGGTAGTTAAATGGCTATAACTAGATAGGTGTACTCGTAAGTGTCGGAGATATGTTCAATTATCTCCAATATACATAAACAGCACACCGTAGGAATGGTTCCTAAATTCATGAATATTCCGCGTTGGTATTCACCTAATGTTATCGTCGGTGTGTGACCAAAACTTCGTAACTACAGCTTATTCTAGGCTGTTGTTACTAGGTTTTGTTCGAAACCCGTCGTTATTCTCCTCAGATATTATGGAACAAAGATTTAATCGATGTATCAAACTAACGACACTTTAAAGTTGATATTTTTTTCGATTTTTTTTTCAACTTTCTCAGTAGAAATCATAGTGGAAAATGAAGAAATTGCTTGTTACAAGCAATTTCTTCATTTTCAACAATGTTTTCTAAAGCTTTTTTTCTTGGGGCGGCACTGAGTGGCAATGGGATAATTGATCGTATGTCGCCCCACATTTGTCCTGTTAACTCAAAGTTGTTTAAGACGGCTAGTTTGTTTACGGATACCAGTCATCGCATCTGCGTAAACTGAAGTTGTTTTTAGGTAATGTCGGCACCGTTGATTAATTGTATTGCAATATTTCAAACGATTTAAAGCAAATGAATCAGGATAGCAATGTTAGTATATGGTCCAAAAGTGTATTATGGACTGGTGGTCTGAAATAGCAGAATTGAACTGAATTGCATCGAAAGATCCGGTGGAGAGATGTATATTATTTGTCCGATTTTTTTTGGTCGTATGTTCGTTTTCACGTTTGTCTGCCCGCCCTCCCCCCTAAAAAAACCCTTTGTAATTTTTGCCATAGCTTTTGGATGCTATTTGATAGTCATCGTTCTCCTTCGGGCGAGACAAAAAGTGTTTTTAAACCATTTATATAAGAAACTTTTTTGTAATTGTCTGAATTGAAAGATGATGCAGACGACAACTTTTAACTGATACAATTTTAAAAATCTTTGTATATCTTTGTATTTTTGGTTGGTGGAAAACATAGTGGATAATTATGGAGAAACTGCTTGGTACAAGCAATTTCATCATTATCAACAATGTTTGCCAAAGATTTTTCTCAAGACGCGAAAAAAAGGGTGTGTGTGTGCGAATAGGTTGAGAAAGACGTCTCGTTGGGACAGTGAAAATATTCTCCAAAGTTCCAACCCTAAATAGCTCTTCTTATCTATTTCAGCGTGTATTACTACAAAGTATTTGTGATGAGAACAAGGAGGTTTGTGCTGAACTTAGAACAAATATCAATGACCAGAGAATCATTAAGTAAGTTATACATATTCATTTAAGAGATATCAGATTCCGCACTTTTACACCCACTCATGTAAATCAAACTAATAATTAACCTCAAGATGAAGAAAAACAATAACCTCAAGATGAAAACAACAACAACAACAACAACAACAAACAAACGACAACAACCTTGACAGCAAATTCTGAAGATCTGTTCCTACGATCCAGTCTTTTTCAGTTCTTTTAATTGTCCTTATTTATTTACTGCCGAAAAAAAATCTGCGAAGAAATATGGTATAAGCACGCGTCCCTCCAACTTAAGTTTTGTCAGGAACATATCTCTTAATTAGAATTAGCTATCACATTGAAACTTCATTCATGGATAGATCTAAAACAAGAAGAGGTCCAATGTACAAGAACCATAATATTTTCTATTTTCTTATTTGTATTTTTTTCTGGATCGAGTAGGTTGAAGCATTCCTTTGAAAATATAGTAGTTGTCAACTCGAAACTTCATGATTTGTTATACTTTATTATTGATAATTCAGTTCACAGGAATGGTAATCTTGCTTACTTATTTCTGACTCTTCAATTTTCGGAGGAAATCCGAGGAATTGTCGAAGCCATTTCGTTGTTTGCGTGGTTGTCGTTGTCATCATACAAACTCCTGGACTCATTGTAATATACACATATTTGGTATAAAAGAACGCATTCATATGAAACTTGGAATACATGTACTATTTACTATTCAGATTTTAATCCACTATCGAGAACCCATCGGCTGAGTGACGGGCATCCGTAGGCGATACTTTTGTTTGAGCTATTTCCATTTATTACATCTCTGAATTGATTTTTTGGAAGATATGTAGCTCTTAGCTTGGACCTTATTGAATGAAATGATCTTGCTGCGGAGAAGTAAAGTGCACAAGAACAGTTCCCTTTGTTAGTTATCTGACTTGGTCTAAGTATGGAGAGTATCTCTGGAATTGCAGTAAATAGCAACTTCAAACTTCACGGATAGACAGTATTCGTTGAAGAGAAGTAGATGGTGCACAAATCATGATTTTAGATTACTCTTTTTTTTCAGTTACTTTCCCTAGTTTATTTTTAAGAAATGCTCGAGTTCGTTTATATTGATTAGTTTCTTGCTACGTTATTAATAGACCGTTTTGGCGGGGCAAAGTCGTGTCTGCATGGCTCTTAGTAGTATGGCATCGTTCGAATAGACACATAGACACATGTACTGCTAATTACTTTTATTATATATACCTACTAATTTTTTCCTGTAAAATACATTCATTGAACTCTGAAAAATATTTAAATTACGAATAGGGTTAAATGACGACAGTTTCCCGGTAAATTGACTTCCATTAGATATTAGGATCATAAAGAAGGCTGATTGTAGATAGTTTTCGAGAACTTCTTTTATATTTTGAAAGTCAAAAATTCGCAGGTATATAATAAATGTAATATTATGTTAAAGTTGGGATATAAAATCTTGTATTGCATTCTCGACGCGTAGGAAAATTTGCTATCTCACGAGACCGAAATGAAAAATTTCTTTTGCTGCTCGAATCTAAGACAAAGTTTTGTATCACAACTATAACAAAAAAATCCTTATGCAAATTTATATGCGTCAGAAAGCGCAAGTATATACGTTCTCTTCTGTAAGTGATTTCTTCATTCCCCCATTTTGCATGCTGATAACTTAACCCTGGAAAAGGTTCAACTATTCATGTAACATTTATAATATGTTGCTATAACAAAAATATTTTAAACTAATTTGTAGCCAATTAAAACCACACTGCTTCTATTTATGAACATTTAGAAAGGCACGTCAAAAATAATGTTTAACCCATTCCCACACGACAAAATTTAAGACTAGTCGAAATTGAAAGAAGTTGCAGACGACAATTTCAAGTTGATGAAATTTGATTTTTCCCCGGCTTTTTGGATAGAAAACATTGTTGAAAATGAAGAAATTGCTAGCTACAAGCAACAATGTTTTCCAAACCTTTTTTATTGAGAGGCGTAAAAATGAGGGATTATGTAGGAATGGGTTAAGGGGCCCTTAATAAATATGGAAAAGAAATATATACTGAGGGTTAATTATGATACTGTGCTTAGTGTATGTACAATATATAAATACTTGGAACAGTATCGCGATTTACGCTCGAAATAGACACAAGTAAGAACTGTATAGATGGTCATGCAATATTGAATTGATTTACCCTTTCCTGTTTTTCAAAATGTTGGTCTTGTAAAATTTGAAAGACAATTAAACAATTAAAAGTGAGTGCAATTTGAAAGTCAGCAGCCTACAGGGTTGGTTATATTGTGAAAAAGGAAGAATTTGCATTTTTTCCCACGATGTTTTTTCAACTATTATATCAAAGGGAAGTTAAGTCAGGAATTGTACTGGCAAAGGGTTAATCGAGTCATCTATGAGCAGATAACAAGTCATCTGTGAGCATATAATAAAAGAAGCTCTGAACCTACTATAAGAAACATATGAATATCGATGGCTTAGAGCAAAAACATAGTATGGCTCTATACAATGTATAGAACCATACCATGTTTTAGCCCTAAGCCATCGATATGTTCTTGAAGTCCATGGATAATTGGTATTTTATATTTTAACTGATAAAGGAGGCGCAATCGTAGACGTTTATTACTGTAAGTTTTGGTGTCAGTCCCTTGTATATGGAACAAATGTATTTCCTGGAAAAGGTTCAACCGATTTGATTAAAGTTTAAACTATCGAATGGTCGAAATCTATACAAGTATTTTCTGTTTCAACCATTTCAAATATCATGTATATGCACATCATGTATACATGTATTTTTACATTTCGACTCCTCTGTACGAGTAAATTTATGGCACACTAAATGGGTCAAAAGTCCGCTTTAGGTAGCACAGGGTAAGATAAACGCATGCATGCTAAAATGACCAAGGTACACTCACAGAATTTCTGTATGCGCGCATAATTACTGAGCGTTCAAAGATAAGGTGTTTACTTTTTACGCGTGCACGTTCATTTTTTGAAAGTGCACATCTTAAACAACGCGTGCACTTTCAAAACATAAGTGCGCACGCTTAACCCTTTCCTGTAAAATCCCTGGTTTTTAAGTCCTTGTATTTTTATACTTGAGAAAACATTAATACTTGAGAAAACATTGTGGGATATGAAGAAATTGATTGTAACAAGCAATTTATTCTTTTCCCACAATATTTTTACCTTGCAGGCTGGTTGCTTTTCAAATCGCACTCACTTTTCATTATCGTCTGCAACTTCTTTGAATTTGGACAAGTCTAAAATATTGAAAAACAGGAAAGGGTTAAATTAAACTGGTTTACATTGTTCGTTTTATTAACAAAATCATGCGTAACTGTAGGAAACTTTTTAAGATACCCAATCTAAGCATTCCAATTAACAACAAGTAACAATTATAAAAGACTATAAGCCAATCATATAAATATATGAATAGTTTGAGCCTTTTCCAATTTGCATGCTGTTACCTGTATAAATATAAGCTTCCTCGCATGTTCACTAGCTTTAACTATAGTAAATCAGATAAATGAAATTAACCTTTATAACCTTAATGTTTTGCATGACATTTTATATTTCTCGAGTAGCAAAGACAGTGGTAATTCAGGTATTCGAAGAAGAATCGGCGACAAGACAGCAAAATTTTAGACTGGTACAAATTGAATGATGTTGCAGACAAAAATTTAAAGTTGATGAAAATTTAAAAGAAAAATCTTCTTTGTGGGTAGAAATGATTGTGGGAAATTATGAAATTACTTATCATAAGCGATTTCTTCATTTCCCACAATATTTTCCTAAGCTGTTTTCTTGAGTGGCGTGAAAAAGCGGGATTGTGTGGGAATGGGTTAATATTCTGTATGATAGACGGAGTCACCAACCTAATGACTCTCCTCCAGCTATATATACATATACGGTGCTTGTAGGTTTCCCTTCTATAGGCATACACAAGATTGATAAAAGCCATGACTCGAATCTATTGACCATTGTTTGAGTTAACCACTTTTCAGTGCATTACAAATGGATGGATCGCGTGTGTAAATAAAAAAGCGGATAGACCAA
Organism: Fragum fragum; assembly: GCA_946902895.1. NCBI lineage: Eukaryota > Metazoa > Mollusca > Bivalvia > Cardiida > Cardiidae > Fragum > Fragum fragum. Next base: position 26,022,693 of record OX336367.1, read on the forward strand.
TCAAATCATACATTTATACCGGAAGCGATCTGCAACAATGACCGACAATTACAGTAAGCAATTTTGATGATTTGGGCACTTAAACATTGTAATTACAACTTGAATAAGTTGCGACGTTTAGGTCGCCAACCAACCATTACATTTTTAATTACACGTTATCAACCATACATTTTGTAAAATAATTTTGTTGAATATATAAGACGAGCTTCTTGTCGCGGTCCAGTGGGCCGACGATTCAATGTCGATTCAATTTCATATTTCACAATCCCCTATGGAACCCTTTTGCATTGTCGGACGACCGAATTACTTCTTATTTTTCCTGTCACCTCTGCTTTCAATAACTATACATGGAATCATCCTATTTAATTCATTATCCTATTTTTATTCACCATCCTTTTTCATTCATCATCCTATTTTTTCATACGTAGAAGGGAATGTCTATGCTTGCCAATTCTGCGGTTACTCCGCGTTCCACCAATATTTTAGGCCACAGAATGCAATGTTGTCTTTACATTGTTTGTCTGCCTTCTGCTTGTTCACAAAAAACTTATACATGCATAGCTTAAAGTTCGCTGTTACGTCAAAACAATATTTATATTTGGTGAGAGATTACGTATGTATTCGCAACTATCTTAAAATTTCAAGGTTAATAGCGAACCCTTTTCCTGACATGCTTAACTAAAAGACTTAACTTAAAAACTATTTGTCGCCTTTATAATATATAAGAAAACACTTTATCCCATTCCCACACAATGACGCTTTTAAACGCCCCCCCCCCCCACAATGAAAAAGTTTTGAAAACATTGTAGAAAATGAAGACATTGCTTGTCACAAGAAATTTCTTCATTATCCAAAATGCTTCAAACCAGGAAGCTGGACCAGTCTAAAAATTTTGTCGTCTGGTATTGGGTTAATGCCAAAATGTTTAACCCATTCCCACACAATCACCCTTTTTACGCACCTGAAGAGAAAAGCACAGGAAAACATTGTGGAAAACGAAGAAACTGCTTGTCACAAGCAATTTCTGCATTATCCACAATATTTTTTACCCTAAAAGACAAATATTTTTCGAAATTTCACCATCCTAAAATTGTCGCTTGCAACTGTTTTCAATTTGGACAAGTCTTATAAATTGTTTTGACTTTTTTCAATCTTGAGATCCAAATCTCATTTGGATGCTTTTTTGCGCCCACCTTTTTAACTTGTATTAGAGAAGAACCTTTTACACCATTACCGGCTACACCATTTTAGACTGGTCAAAATTGATAGAGTTTCAGATGACAATTTTTAGTTGATGAAATTTTATTTTTCTTTCTTTTCGCACTGAAAACAGTGTGGATAATGAAGAAATTGTTTGTATGAAATAATTTCTTAAATTTCCACATTGTTTTCCTGGGGGGGGGGAGAGGAACGAGGGATTGTGTTGGAATGGGATAAACAATAACCATTTAACACAGGAAAATGTGAATTTGTCGTTGCTTGACGATCAAAATCCTCGTAACTACAGCTTAAATTTTAAGCTATAGTAACGAGGTTTTTGTCGCCAGAACATTATCCATCCGAGACGCGCTGTGAAACAGTGTTTGAGGTGGTCGAAGGTCTCTTGCCTGTCTATCGTAAAGCCAAATGTATTCAACACAGATTCCGTCTGATTTTTAGTTGCTTTAACGAACTTCCAGTTGTTTTAACCCATTCTAACACAACAAAATTTTAAACTGGTCAAAATTGAAAGAAGTTGCAGACGACAATTTCAAGTTGATGGAATTTTATATTTTTCGTCGTTTTGGATAGAAAGCATTGTGGACAGTGAAGACATTGCTTAATACAAGCAATTTATTCATTCTCCACAATATTTTCAAGAGCCTTTTTCTTCAGGGGCGTAAAAAAGAGGGATTGTGCTGGAATGGGTTAATTAATGAATTCTCCTGAAACACTATCACAGCGGCAGTTAGACGTTGAGACCGCTGTTCTCAATTTATTGTAAAAATATGAAAGCCATACATTTCTTTTTCCATGAGACAAACAATTGGCAAATCGAATATTTTTTTTAAAAAAGGGACAAGGAGATAATTGACTGATTACGTCTGTCAATCAAAGAATCAATCAACCAATTAAAGCATTTGGTTAGGAAATAACCATGAACGTAATTGGGCAACATTTATATGGGAAGTAGTTTTGTTGGTTTGGCAACTTATACGTCGTATCCCCAGCTTAAATAAGCCGTAATTACAGATTTTAAGTCGTCAACCGACGATTTTGATGTTTTCTTTACATTCTATCGACCATAAGATTTGCAAATGACGTCTTTTAATTTCGAATTGGAACCTCCGGTCGCTGTCATTGGGCGTAGCCTTCGGATTAATGGGCGGGGCAAGCGATCCGTCAATTTTGATTGTTGTTGTTTTCATTTTTCAGCAATAATTTTGTAAAGTTGAACATCTACTATGAAGATCTGAATTTCCAGAACATTACTGAAGAACCTGAAATTGCTGTAAGTACCATTACAATAACATTTATAAAAGAGAGAGAAAAAAAAGAACTCCCAGTCCGAAGAACAACAACAGCGAAAACGACAAACAGCAATAAACAACAAACAAAGGGTTCATTTTTTTAAACTTCGCGAGATAAACATATTCTCGTCTCATTTAAATGCCCTCGGAAATAAATATAGTATTTGATCGTCGGTATCTCATTCACACATTTTTCATACAAACTGACTGAATTTCAAGATTATAAAGGAAGAACTATTAATTGGCGTATTGCTACCCCTGCAATTGCGCTCCGACAGGAAGTACCACTTCGATATTATACCTCGTCATTTGCAAAATTTATGGGCAGTAACATGCAACAAAAAAGCAAAGTTGTTGGTTTTGCATCATAAACGTCATAAATACAGCATGAATACGTCGATAGAAAATATACAGATACTTCACATACATGTGAGCCAATGTTGGAGTTGAAAGTTTACTTCCGGTATAAATGAATGCTTTGATTAGTCAATTGATTCCTTGATTGACGGTGACGATCGGTCAACCACCAACTAAACTTGATTGGTTATCCTGTCTGACCTTGCAGCAAAACAATTAACCCATTTCCACATGATAAAATTTGAAACCAGTCCAAATTCATAAAAGCCGCAGACGACAATTTTTAAGTAAATGAAATCTTTAAAATCTTTTTTTTTTGGGGGGGGGGGTAGAAAACATTGTGGATAATGAAGAAATTGCTTGTAACAAGCAATTTCTTCATTTCCCACAATGTTTTCCAAAGCTTTCAAACTGAGGGGCGTATAAAAGCGTTACTGTGTGGGCATGGGTTAAATAAATGTAATTGGATCAATAGCATAAATACTTTCAACCAAAACCTACTGCAAAGAAAAAATGTATATAAATGAATTTCAACATAAAACGTTTAAACCACAGGCACTTGCCTATTTTATGAAATCAAGAAAATAATGAATATACTGGTTAAGTAATAAGGCTAATATATTGTACAAGGTGCGTGCAAAATATTGAATTATGAAACAGCATGCCTGTGATTTAAACAATGTTTTCTTGGTTTTATTTAATCTTATTTGTGGTCGTTTATGGTGGCATTAAAACTGATAATACTTAATAGATCATTAGCTCGAAAAATTGCCCGTGAAGTCATACTTGAGAAAACATTGTGGAAAAGAAGAAACTGCTTTGTTTCAAGCAATTTCTTCTTTTTCCAAAAAAAAAAAAAAAAAAAAAAAACCCAAAGTTTTCATCATTATATATATGTGTATGACAGTTACTTTTTAAATTGTGCTTTCTTTATAATATCAACTGCTACCTCTTTAAATTAGGACCAGTCTAAAATTTTGAAGAAAAAAAGGTAAACAGTTAATTTCCATCCATGTTTGCCTCGTGTTATATATTCGCCACATACAAAAGTCTGATCCGTTAACGGCTACCAAGGCAACGTTTTTTCAACGATACAAACGTACATATCGTTGGTGGGCGACCTCAATGTCGTTACACATGTACAACTTTATTCAAGCTGTGTTTTACGACATTTTGGTCGCCTAGAGACGATATACTATGATATGACTCTGAAAAACATGCACTTTTCTTTTTAATAGACAGCACAGTTTCTGTCCGACGTTGGGGGCGCTGTAGGACTCTGGATTGGATTGTCGATCCTCAGTATGTGTGAGATTATACAACTGGTCGTAGAGCTGGTTGACTACGCGGTACACAGAACAATAAAGCGCCGCCGCAGGGAACAGCGACGAGCATCTAGAAAGTTACAAGAGGGGCGTGGCAATAATGATAAACATTCAAAGGACAGTGATAAACATTCCAAAGACAGTGGAGATAAACATTCAAAGTACAGTGGCGATAAGAAACATTCAAAGGCAAATGGCGACCTTCATTGGCCTCACACGTCGTTCGGTGTTACGCCCAAAAATAGTCCGCGGTCGAGTCCGCGTTATTTGGATATAGACAGAAGGCCTATTGGACTCAGTGATCGAAGAAATAACCACTTGAAAGACATGCGAGGGTATGACAGTGATAGTTCAAGACCAAGTTCGGGCGGCAAGCGTTCCCATGGTAACGACATAGGGAGGGGAATGAGATACGATGATGATTACTTCAAACGGAATTACATGATGGGATATTAACCCATTCCCACACTATCCCTCCTTTTCACGCCCCTCAAAAGAAAAAAAAAGTTGGAAAACTATGTGGAAAAAGAAGAAATTGCTTGTCATTAGCAATTTCTGCATTTTCCACATTGTTTTCTACCAAGAGAGACAAAGACCTAAAAAACTCACCTATTTGAAATTGTCGTCTGCACTGTGTGTGAATGGGTTAAATGTGTTTTATCCGTTTTTGAACAATGGTTACCTATGGTCACCATAATGAGATACAATGATGATTACACAGACGGAATTACATGGTGGGATATCAAATGTGTATATCAAGTAATATTATGTTTTTGTACAATGGTTACCTATGGTCACCATAATGAGATACAATGATGATTACTCAGACGGAATTACATGATGGGCTATCGAATGTGTACATCAAGTAATATGATGTTTTTGTACAAGGTTACCTATGGCCACGATAGCGAGATACTATGATGATTACTCAGACGGAATTACATGATGGGATATTAAATGTGTACATCAAGTAATATTTTGTTTTTGTACAATGGTTACCTATGGTCACGATAATGAGATACTATGATGATTACTTCAGACGGAATTACATGGTGGGATATTAAATGTGTACATCGAGTAATATTATGTTTTTGTACAATGGTTACCTATGGTCACGATAATGAGATACTATGATGATTACTTCAGACGGAATTACGTGGTGGGATATTAAATGTGTACATTATGTGACATTGCATTTTTATACAGTAGTGACTTTTAGAATTTAAAGTGGATTGAATTCGAAAAAGAATATCCAGTAGGGTAGAAAATATTGCGGAAAATGAAGAATTGCTTGTTACAAGCAATTTCTTCTTTTTATCTTTTCTAATTTACTAATATATCAGGAACGTAAAAACCAGGGATCGGACTGGAAAGCGTTAAGTGTTAGATTCGATTCATCTTCACTTAGTGAACAACAAAGGCTATATCTCACGATAGACGGAGCCACGGGTGTAAACATATAGCCTTTATTGTTCACGAAATCCAAAATGTTTTCAGTAAATGATGAAATTCACTAAATAGAAGATATATCGTTCTTACACGAACATCAAACGATTATTCTATTTCTTAACTGCAAAAAGAAACAGATTAAATTCCCCAAAGCTCGTCATTTTACACATGATTTAAAGAAAAACATGTTGACATCACCACAACTTCTCTTGAAATGACGTTAGGTTGTGAGAAATTAACGAAAGCCGGGCAAAATCCACCAAATAGCGAGTTTATCATTATGATGATTTAATCGTTTATTTTTTTCGATGAAACAATCCAGTGATTATACATCGATACAACTCAATAATCCACGGAAAGTGTTTAAGAAGATGGGTTAAGTGACTTACATGTTGGAATATTAAATATGTATTTTATAGTGCCACATTGTGTTAAACCTACATATACCAGAAACCTTTTAACTTGAACAATCTTTCGTGCAAACGGTTGTGAAATAAGTGCACATATATTTCTATGTTGTCAATATTGATGAGTAAAGACACATCAGATTAACATTCAGGACTCTTTAAAATCCCAAAGCTGTTCAAAAAATAAACTTTCTCAAGACAAAGCATTATGTGTGTTCATTTGTTTCATACTCTGAGGAAAATATTGTGAGACATGGAAAAATTACAGTCGATCTTACTGGAGCGAGCACCTCTATTAAGCGACCACTTTAATAAAGTGACCACGATCGAAATCTCCTTTCCAAAATCAAAAGTTCTCTTAAAGAACTGGTTATATTGGCCAAAAGATATAATATTTATATCTACTGTTGTGAGAGGTAATTCTAAAGAGTCGTAACAATAAACGATTTAGCAAGAATTTTGTGATGATTATTTATTAATTCAATCGAATCGATCTTTCATAATTTCCAGAAAAATGTGTTTTAACTCATTCCAACACAATAAAATTTTAGACTGGTCCAAATTGAAAGAAGTTGCAGACGCCAATCGAAAGTCAATGAAATTCTAGATTTTTTCATCTTTTTTGGTAGAAAACATTGTGAAAAATGAAGAAATTGCTTGAATCAAGCAATTTCTTCATTTTACACAATGTTTTCCCAATTGTTTTTCTTGAGGGGCGTCCAAAAGCGTCACTGTGTGGGAATGGGTTGATTAAGCGACACTTCTCCTAAGCGACCACTTTTTGTTGGTCCCTTGTGTGGTAGCTTAATACAAGACTTAATGTACTTTTTTACGTGCAATTTCCTTTTCACTCACAATGTTTTTCGCAGATTTATTAGTGCATCGAAATGCGGAATTGTATTTATTGTGGAAGAGTTGAGGCATTCAACCGTATAAATTGAATAAAAAAATAGATTTGAAGTCAGTCTGTGTTTGTCTTTTAACCAGCAAAGCGTACATTTCTCATTGTGTGATCTAAAATATTTTTTAATAAAAAAGTAATACTTTCAAATAAAATTTCAAATGAGGCTTGATTGTTTGTCTTTTTTAGCCCTTCTATGTGTGCAACAAAGTGTTCATTTTTCAAAGGGGTTTTTGTTTTCAGGCACTTTCATTGAAGCAAGTTGAAGAAGAGCACTGGACGAGTCTGACACACTAAGCTACAGGTGCTGGTTAAAAAAAAAGCCAAAAAGGGGCATTAATCTGGAGAAAATATATTAAAAGTTATCTCCCTGTTTAGTAAAGGAAGCATTTTCTTTCGATTTGGACTAGTCTAAAATTTTGTTGTTTGTGAAAGTGTTTTAGATCAGTTTAAATATTTGTCATTATAAGTTATAAGATTGTTTGTGGTTGATGAACGACGCCCCTGATCATGTTTAATATGGCGAACTTTAACGCATTTTTTCGTTAAATACAATGTAAATCGTATTGTGGAAATGTTTGGATTTGTCCTTGACTATCGAACGTGACCGTTAAAAAGTTTTTTTTTTAGTCCGTTGGAGACTATATTCAAATCGCTACACATGTGCGCCAATTAAAGACTCAGACCAGCCTGTGCATCCGCACAATCTGATTAGAGCCTTCACTTAACTACATATGAAAACTAAATCAAAGGTCCTTTAACCCTTTCCCGTTTTAGGAAATTTTGTACTAGTCCAAATTCAAAGCGGTTGCAGACGACAATGAAAACATGATGCCATTTGAAATGACATCATCCCATGTGGTAGAAAATATTGTGGAGAAGGAGAAATTGCTTGTTACAAGCAATTTCTTCTTTTTTCACAATGTTTTCTCAAGTATAAAATCACAGGAACGTAAAATCCCGTGTTTGAACGGGAAAGGGTTAAGTGATCAGCGAATATTCTAAATGCCCCGAGCGGCAGTACAGGTTGTTCAGCGTCTGCACTTAACTTACATTTAAAATGGTTGAATATGCCGTGCAAGGGCTCGGTTTTAATTGTATTGAGCCTAACACCATAAACACCGCTTTGGGCAATCTTACTACAGTTATCACATTTAATCTTTTAGGGTTCTTCGTAAGACCTACGACATGCAAGTTGAAAATACCAAGATTTACATCGGCTCGTTTCAAATCTCATTCTAAAAAAAACCTAGACTTTCTTCCTAACAATAAAACGATTTTATTATATACCTTGCTGTGAAATCTTGGGATTTCTCAGTGTAAAACATTTTGATAACGTCACTTGAGTGACGTTAACACTTTTCGGTTTCACTCTCTGCCGTAATTTAGGAAGTACTTTTTTTCCAACCAAGTGACATTAAAAGAGTGTATAAGAGTATAAAAATGGCGACTTCTTCAGTTTGTAGGCGTCGCTCTGGTCTTTAATCGTGTATTCATCCACACTTTTTCAATAGACCTTCTCTCTACCAAAAAGATTTGTTTCGTTATTTAATGAAGAAATAAAAAAAGGTATATAGTAAACAGAATAATCAACTGGTTATTCCAGATATGAAAAAAATATTTCACTCGGATGCGTTGTTAAGCGTTAAAAAAAACTCGTGCTGCGCACTCGTTTTTTCAACGCCTAACAACGCATCCTCGTGAAATATTTTTCATATCTGAAATAACCAGTTGTTTATCCTCTATTTACTTCATCTTGTTTAAAGCTGACAGTCAGTCAGTTATAACCCTCACTGACTGCTCATCTTAACTCTATCCTACAGATTTTCAATATTTTACGACCCCCTAGAGAATTAGCTGAAAAAAAAATGTGGAATGGCTCGTATCATTTATACATTTCATTTCATTTTCCATTTTTCAATGCTGAAAGACAAACATTATAAATTTCTTATAATCCAGAAATTGTCGTCTGAAACCTCTGAATTTAGACCAATCTAGCACTTGATCGTTTAGTAATGGTTTGAGTTAAAATAAGTGTCATAATTCTTGTTATAATAAAAAATTTAAATCGGCAGAAGGTAAATAAACTTTAATGAAGTGGTTGCAAGAGTATAGTCCCCGGTCAGACTTCTAGGACTTTGCAGGCCGAGCAGGGTAGATACCATTCAGCTTTAGCGAAGTGTCTTAATGTAGAATGGTCATCCTGCCTGTGTATACAATTGAAAGATCGCTTGCTGTGTCCACTGACTCCAATAGTCCCGCTCACTAAACTCCAACAGGAAGTAACACTTCGATATAACACAACGTTTTTTCTCAAAATGTATGGCCTGTCACATGCAACTAAAAAGTAAAACAGTTGGTTGAAGACCTATGCGTCGTAACTACAGCTTGAATGAGCTGTAGTTACGTCGTTCAGGTCGCCAGACCAACGTAACTGCTTCAAATCAATGTCGGCCAGCGTTGGAGTTAAAAATTCACTTCCGGTCTAAATGAATAATTTGATTGGTCGACTGATTCTGTGATTGATAACCGCGAACTGTCATTTATG